>JAOSBL010000007.1:12856740-12876372 GCA_027568915.1 Erythroxylum roraimae
CATGTATGCATGTACAGTTATTTCATGTGCACAAATGATACTGTGTACCAATCCTATTATGCATGAACAGTCCTAAGCCATTTCAATCCATCTCATCCTATGCCAAATTTACTATTTTACCCTTCCAGTAGGGGGTGAGATGTTACACCGATGCCACACCAGATGTAGTCATCGGTATGATTACTTTTTTTTTTTTTTATCATGATGCATATGCTTTAGTAGATCCTAGCGCTACACATTCTTTTATGCCTATGGATTTTTATACAAAATTAAGTGTTAAGCCTCAGTTATTAGACGTTAGGGTAGTACTTTCCATTCTAACTGAAAACTTATACTTCACTGAAAGAGTGTTCATAGATAGTATAATACTGATTTAGGGTAAGGAATTCTCGACATGCCTGATCATATTGGATATCTGGGATTTCGATGTTATTCTTGGAATGGATTAGTTATCCACACACCGAGTGATGGTGGATTGTTTTAAAAAGGAGGTTAGGCGATTAGGGAAACCAGAGGTGATATTTCGTGGGATACAGAAAGTTCTTTCCACTAGTATCGTGACTGCCATGGTAGTTAATGGAATGCTCCGTAAAGGATGTTAGGGATATCTGGCTTACATAATTGAGCAGAATAATGATGAGATTCAACTAGGAGATATTCTGGTGGTCAGAGAGTTCCTTGACGTGTTTCCAGAGAATTTTCCAAGATTACCCCCATATAGTATAATAGAGTTTGAGATAGATATACCTCCAGAAACCCAACCAATTTCAATTACTCTATGCATAATGGCTCCAGCGGAGTTAAAGGAATTAAAAGTGCAAATGGAGGAGTTGTTAGATAAAGATTTCGTGAGACCCAATACTTTTCCATGTGGGGCTTCAGTCCTATTTGTGAAAAAGAACGATGGGAGTTTAAGGTTATGTATCGACTATAGACAACTAAATATAATGATAGTTTGCAACCAATATCTGCTCCCGAGAATTGATGATTTATTCGATTAGCTACAGGGATCTAAGTTGTATCCAAAGATTGATATAAGATTATGTTATCATCACTTGAAAGTCCGCAACAAGGACATTCTGAAAACTACCTTTAGGACGAGGTACAGGCATTATGAATTCTTAGTTATTCCCTTTGGATTAATGAATGCTCCAACTGCTTTTATGGATTTGATGGATATAGTGTTTCGAGAGAAACTAGATAAGTTTGTGATTGTGTTTATTGATAACATGTTGGTTTACTCAGGCAATCATGAGGAACATGCAGAACTCCTTTGAATTGTACTACAAACCTTATGAGAGCACTAGTCAATCGTTAAGTTCAGTAAGTGCTAGTTTTGGCTTGACAAGGTTACTTTCTTGGGTCATGTCATCTCAGTTGAGGGACTTAGTGTATATCCCCAAAAGATTGAAGCTAATATTAGTTGGAGACCTCCCACAATAATGACAGAAGTCAGGAGTTTCCTTGGATTGACAGGCTATTATATGAAATTCGTTGAAGGATTTTCTAAGATGGCAACCCCACTGACCAAGTTAGCGCGAAAAGAGGAGAATTTTGAGTGGTCAGATGCCTGTTAACGAAGTTTTGATGAATTGAAATAAAGATTGACGACAGCTCCTGTACTCACATTACCTACAGGGACTGATGGATTTGTAGTATATAATGATGCCTCGAGACAGGGGTTACGGTGTGTACTCATGCAAAATGATAAGGTTATAGAGAATGCTTCTAGGCAATTGAAGAAGCATGAACAGAATTGCCCCACCTATGATCTAGAATTGGCAGCAGTAGTTTTTTCATTGAGAATATGGATGCATTACTTGTATGGCGTTCCCTATAAGATTTTCACAGATCTAAAGAGTGTGTAATATTCATTTAATCAGAAGGAACTAAACATGAGGTAGAGGCAGTGGTTGGAGTTAATAAAAGATTATAAGTGTACAATAGAGTACCATTCCGAAAAAGCCAATGTAGTGGTTGATCCCTTAAGTAGAAGACCTACCAGTTCGATAGCATAATTGAAGACAATATATCTTCCACTTCTAGTGGAAATGAGGTCTCTAAAAGTGGGATTGGATATGATAAACTCAGGGGCATTAATTACTACCTTTCACGTTTTTCCCATCATGGTGGATCAAATTAGAGAGGGACAGAAAAAGATCTACATGTGATGAAAATGAAGACAGAAGTTGAGATTGGGCAGAGAATGGATCTTACCATCAAGGAAGATGGTACAGTGTTGAAGGGAAACGATTATATGTACCGGATGTATGAGACTTAAAGAAAGAGATCTTAGAGTAAGCTCGCTCCTCCGCTTACGCTATGCATCAGAGTAGCACAAAAATGTACCACACTCTCAAAGAGTACTATTGGTGGAGAGAGATGAAGAAGGAAGTAGCAGAGTTCGTTTCTAAGTGTCTAACATGTCAGCAGGTAAAAGCAGAACATTAGAAGCCTACAGGATTAATGTAGCCCCTCCCTATCCCCAAATGGAACTGGGAGAAAATTACTATGGACTTCGTAGTAGGACTTCCACAGAGTCAGAAGGAGCATGATGCTATATGGTTGATAGTGGACAGGTTAACAAAGTCTGCACATTTCCTTCCAATCAAGAATGATTATCCCTTAAACAAGTTGGCTCATCTGTATATGGATAAGATAGTGAGACTCTATGGTACGCTGATTTCTATTGTCTCAGACCATGACTCTAGGTTCACATCAAGAAATTGGCCCAGCTTTCAAAAAGCCTTAGGTACACGCTTGAAGTTTAGCACTACCTTTCACCCCCAGACAGATGGACAGTCAGAAAGGACTATCCAAATACTTGAGGATATGCTTAGGTCCTGTATTAGGGAGTTTAGGGGGAGTGAGGACACATACCTACCACTAATTGAGTTCGCTTATAATAACAATTATCAGGCCAATATTGGCGTGGCCCCTTGTGAGGCTTTTTATGGAAGAAAATGCAAAACTCCAATTTGTTGGGATGAAGTTAGAGAAAGGAAACTAGTGGGTCTCGAGCTTATGCAAGTGACAACAGATAAAATTCAAGTTATGTGAGACAGATTAAAGATAGCCTAGGATAGGCAGAAAAGCTATGTAGATAATCGTCGTAGGAATCTTGAATTTGAAACTGAAGATAGAGTATTTCTCAAGATTTCTCCTTAGAAAGGTGTGCTTAGATTTAGGAAACGTGTTAAGTTAAGTCCGCATTATATGGGACCGTATGAAATCACAAAAGGAATTGGGTCAGTGTCATATTGATTGAAGCTACCAGATGAGCTTGCGAGGATTCACAATATCTTCCATATATCTATGTTTCGCAAGTACCTAGCGGACCCCTTCATATGTAATCATTGAACAATCGATGAACCTAAAGGAAGATCTGATTTTCAAGGAGGAACCTGTACAGATCCTCGACCGTAGAGAACAAGTTCTGCATAATAAGATCATTCCTTTGGTTAAGGTACTGTGGAGGAATCCCACAGGAGAGGAAGCTACATAGGAGCCTGAGCGGCAGATGCGTGCATTGTATCCCCACTTGTTTTGAACATGTATGCTTAGTTAAATTTCGAGGACGAAATTTGTATAAGAAGGGGTGATTACAAAACCTCGAACCTTTCCTTTCACTGAATAAATTCTTTTTCGATGAATAGTGAATTTTTGTGGGATCCAACCTTGAAATAATGAAAAATATCTTGAATAAGTTTTAGAGTTAAATGATAATGAAACGGATCGAAAATAAGTCCGATAAGATGGATTTTAGGAGTTTCGAAAGTTAGGACTAAAATGCCCTTTTTGGAAAGTAATGGGTATTAATGATTTTAAACCCATTTGAAAATTTTTAAAGCATCCAATTAATAAGTATTGAACCTAATTAGAAAATTTCATGGTCAGTTTGATAATAAGACAATTGCGAAATATTTTCGGAATATAGTTCAATTAGTTGGTGAATTGAACTCATTAAAGGGGCATTTTGGTCTTTTGTGTATAATGGTGTGCGTGGATTAGTCAAACCTAATGACCAATTAAAGGCTTTCTTAACGGTTAAACATCATTTATTAAATGAATAATTAGTCAATAGAGACAACCATTAAGAAATTGACAAGTGTAAAGAATTAAGTAAGTATAAAAAGAATAAAGCAAGACTTTTGGCTTCATTTGAAAATAACCGTGAGAGAGTTTGAGAGGGTAAGCATGAGAGAGCAAAAACAAAAGTGAAAAGAAGAGAAGCAAGGTTGAAGGTTGTACTAGGAGAGAGGACGAGGAAGGCTTCCATTGATGATGGGTTTTGATAAAGATTCAGAGAAACATTGACCAAATCTAAGTTTTCTTCATTTACCCAAAAGATTGGGGAAAGAAAGTGGTAACTTTTCCTAACCTAAATTTTTGATTTTTACGGGTTTGTTTTGAATGAGAAGGATGTATTTAAGATCAGTGGTTTCTTGGTGTTATTTTGGTGTTTCTTTACATAGAATTGATTGAATATAACATGAGAAGAATGTGTAGTAGAATTCTGTCTTAGATTAATTTGAACTAGTGCCATTGTTTTGACCATAAATCAGTCTACAGACCTCTAAATTGAGTTATTTAAATTGGATATGAAACCTAAGACATATTACTAAAAATCTTTGGAATAAACCTAGACCTAATTCTGGATGAATGATACCGAAGTTGGAGATTTAAAATGATAACCTGATATTGCTCCTGTATTGAAATAGATTGTGAAATTTGGTAGATTTTTCATGATTTAGAAGATGAAATGACATGATTTTTGGTGATATGAACAATAGAGACTTAGGGAAACAAATATCTAGAAGACCTTAAACCCTAATTTGAACTTTTTCTATGAGAAAAGTAAGGAACAAGTGGAGGTATGGAATTAGACATAGGTCGTAACCATGACTCATCATGCATGATCACGATATGGTGAATTAAATTGAGTGAGATAGTTTTTTTTTTTGAATAAATTGATAAGTTAGGATGGGTAAATATGGTTTTAAGTGACTTTTGAAGTTAGAATTGGAAACAGAGAACAATAAGTTAGCTTACGGTAGTAAACGAAAAATATGTATCTATTATGCGATTAAATACTAATCTCAAATTTGATTAAACTGAATTTATAGTGTTAATGTCTTATTTCCAAATTTGGAAATAAATACCTAAGTGAAATGTGCTTTTGTAGGTAAAGGCAAGGCACAGAATGTGTGAGTGTGCTTGGCGATAAAGTTGCTTAACAATGAGTGCTCTTTAAAAATGACTTTATGAAAATGATTTCTATTCTATCTGAAGTGAATATTGATTATAAGTTTTATGTGAATATTGCTAGCATATTTTAGCAATATATGAATTGAATTTTGAAACTTAAATCTTATATGATTTGAGCTTACATTGAGATGATTTTATTAGTTGATAAAAGGGAAATGGCTTCTAGCCTATAGTATACCAATAAGTTTTATACATGTTATTATACCGATGTATAACGGTTAACCTAGTACGAGTAAGCGATGCAAAACTAGCTCCGTAACTACTGATGTATAATGGTTATCTTAGTGTAGGTAAGCAACGTAGAACCAGCTCCATAACTAGTGGATAACCAGTCGTGGGTAAGCGATGCGGAACCAGCTCTGTGACTTTATGCATGAGGGTACCATATGGTAAAGAAGTTAGTGATAGGCTATGTCGTGTGAGAAAATCATGACATATTTAATGTTGTCACTATTTATTTGAAAAGAGATTTAAAAAACTTGATATCTAGAAGTGTATATGTTTCATAAAAATATTGAATTATATGAATTGAGATGAATTTCTTTTAGGGAGGTTTAAATAGTTAAATATGATTTGAATAAAAATTCTAGTACTCATTGAGTTCGTTTAGCTCACACTCTCTTTTCTATTTTTAAATGAAACCTCTCAAGTGCACGCTTAGGGGCTTCAGCAGTAGGGACTCCACCTCACGACTAGTTAACTTCGTCACGTGCTGTTGTGTAGGCATTTTTGCATTGTAAATGTTTTTGGGAAAATTTGCATTTTCATGAATTGGACTATTTTGTGTAAAGAACGCATGTATATGAATTTTTAAAAGTTAAATGCATAAATATTTCTGAGTTTATTTTTTAAGATTATTGAAGTGAATGTTGAGATTGCTTGTGAATGGACTGGAAATCCAAAATTTGTAGTGGAGATTTTGAGATGATTATAAAAGTGTTTTTGAACTTTTACAGAGATTTGAAAATTTTGGGAAGGTCAAAATACAGTGGTTGTGTTGCCAAAATTTTTAATAAGAATGATTAAAAAAAACTCCACTGCTTATATGTTTTTATGTTGCGTTAAAGCTTTTCAATTAAAAATGAAATAAGCTTAGCTCCACGGAAACTTTCCAGTTGGATCGGATATCAACCGGAAGGTCACCATAGGGTGCCGGGCAGGCTACCTAGTCATTTCAGGATAGGGGTGTGTCACCTAATGACTACCTAGAGTTTTGATCAAAGTAGTATATTAAGGTTCCAATTAAAGCAGTATTAGTATTTTAGAGTTCCTAGTTAAAGTAGTAATAATTGTTAGTTTTTCAACTTAATTATGAATCATTTGTAATCATATATAAAGGGGAACAAACTTCATCAAGTTGTAGAGATTTGTGATATTTATTGAGTTTAATCCAAATTAAATGGTTCTTATCCTTTACAATTTACTAAACAAACCCAAAACTTATAAGATTTTACTTTGTAGAGTTGTAACCTTTGTATGTTTGGTTCTTATTTCTTTATATTCAAAAGGCTAGTCTCAATTACTACTATTCATTCTTAAGTCCCTCTTTTTTTTTAATTCTTAGTTGGGTCTTCATATTTCTAGGATGTTATCAAAATTGTTTCAATAATCTTATTATTTATTTTTCTTTATATTGGTTTAGTTATATATATATATATATATATAAAGGAAACAGTAAAGTAAATAGGTTAAGAAAACATGTGTATAAATTAGTGTTTCTTTAGGAAGCTTATAAGTATGCCTTCTAAAGATGGTTTAACACCTAAAGAAGAGAAGGAAAATGTAATTTTCCTAGGAAATGAAATAATAATTTAAGAAGATGAAGACAATGTATAATGATGTGAGAGACCTCTTAGAGAGATGATATAATCAAATTGTCTAGTTACAAAAGGTATAAAACTCTCATGTTCTTAAAGTGAAGATGTAAGATAAGCATAATCCAACACTACAAGAGAAAGTTAAAACTCTGATCTAATGATGAAAATATTGATTATCATGATGATGGTGAGAAATTTGTAGCTAGAAGCATACTCAAATCAATAAGGATGAGATAGAGTAATAAAAAGATACATATATCATACTATATGTAAAATTTAAAATAAGGTATATAGTATAATTATTGATGGATAAAGCAGTACTAACATAGGTAGTGTTATTTTATAGAAAATTTGATTTTTTCTTTTTAAAGCATTTGTATTCATACATATTTCAATGGTTGAATAAGCTTGTGGAGATTAAGTTAAACAAATAGATGCTAGTTTCTTTTTCTATTTAGTAACATAAATATAAGGCACTTTGTATTGTATTAGCAATACATGCTAATCATGTTCTATTGGAAAGAGTAAGGTAATATGATAATAAATTTGTCTATGATAGATTCAAGAATAGGTATACCTTTGTAAAAGACAATAAGTCAATTAATCTTGTATTTATAACACCAAATAGGTTTATGAAGACCAAACCAACAGTGAAGAGTGATAGGAACTAAAGGATGATAGACCTTATAGAAAACATCTACGATAAAATTTTATGCCTTCATTGAGAAATTGATATATTCATGTTGTTTCCTTTTATGTTTGGGTTTTAAAATTGTTCTTTGGAATTTTCTTTGTTGGAAGATGTGTTTGTTTGTTTGATTATTATAAGGACTAAAGAAGATGTGTGATAAACTAGTTTATGGTTGTAGTTTTTGTTACTTAATCCTCTTTTGATTGCCTACTTTAGTGGTTTTGTTTACTCAACAATTCTAGTTGCTTATGATTTTTCTTTTATTCCAAAAACAACACATTTAAGCTAATCTTGTTGTATAAATGACACTTCTTGCCAAAATATTGATTAAAAGGTTATGTTCTGTCTTATGAATTAGTATTTTTTTAGTTTGAAAAAGACGGAAAAAGAGAAAATGAAAAAGAAGAAAAGAGAAAATTTCTCAAAGTTATTTATTTTTAAGAAATTAGGGCTCATGGCTCAATGTCATATAAGCACAACGGACCCATTTTAGTAATAAACTAGGAAAACTACGGCTCAATGTTAATAATACATAAAGATGACCCAATTTTGACTGTCCTACCCAATTTTCTTCCCCCTTATCCATACTCATTTTCCTTCACCTTTCATGTCCACAAATGATTACATTCTAAATGATCATTGTCCTCCTATTACCCTTAAACAAGTAATTATTAAAAATGACTTCCTCAAACATCAAAATGACCTTAAGACCTCCAGGATATTTGACAACATTGTTATAAAATATACAACCTCCACAATTTAGGCATAATTTTATTAAAGTAGGCTCAGCAAATGGAAGTTAATTCAATTTTTAATCACAATAAAATCGTAAAACCTTGCTAACTATAATTCAATTTTTTATGGAGCCAATTCAATTCAACTTTTGACATTAAAAGATTTTGTATTTTATTGAAACACTAATAGTTTTAACTACAATTACAAGAACCTTAATTGAATTTTAACAGTCCAAATAATAAGGAAACAAGTTAAACAACATCAAATTCATGGATGAAATGAGAAATTAACAAACACAAATTCATGCAATTTCTCTTACAATTAGTGCAATACAAAAATAACAAACACAAATTCATGCATTTTATCTTACAATTAATGCAATGAGAGAATAAAAAACAAAAATTCATGCAATGACAAAATTCATCCCTTTAGAACTTTCATCGAACACTTTGTAGGCATAAGAAATTCATCCCTAACTATTAACAAAAACACTGGTACGTGGCATTCTTCACCAACAGGAACACATTCAGACACACAATGAACCATTAACAGCTAAAATAGATGCAAACAACACAAACCACATTAACCAAAACTGACCCAAACAAAAGCTTCCTTAACAACAAGAAGAAGAAAAATAAAAAAATCAAGTGCAAAGGAGGAATAACTAACCATGATGGACGATTAACCAGAGATCAAGACGACAATGGTGTATGGAACAAAAGACCACGATAGCGAGGGAAGAGGAAAAAAATGAAAAGTTTCAGAGACGTTCGACAGTGAGGGGGAGAGGCTGTCGATGTTCGTTTAAACAAATAAGGAAATGATGTCATTTGTGGTTGAACAAATGACATTGTTTTCCTTCCAATTAAAACCACAATCTCGATGTCATTTGAATTTACCTACAGAATGATATTTTCGTAGGTAAATAACCCACAGAAAAATGATTCCATAGGGAATTTCCCTACGGATTGGTGTTTTCGTAGGTAAATTACCTATGGAATGGTGTTTCCATAGGTAAATTCCCTACAAAAACATCCCTCTATAGTAATTTACCTATGAAACTCTATTTCCATCAGGAAATTCCCTAGAGAAACATATTTCCGTAGGTAAATTACCTACAAAAATTTTTCCCATTGGTAAATTTCGTACGCAATTTTTTCCGGGAACCATTGGCGCCTATTTTTATGGTGACTTTCACTATTCTATTGCTAAATTCCATCAGCAAAGTTTGATCTTCTCCTTTACCAATAGATTTTTTTTGGTAACAAATTACCTTTTTCCCTACAAATTTACCTATGGAAAGCAATTTCCGTCACTAATTTACTACGAAATTTTTTTGTAGGTAATTTTCCGTCAGTAATTTGCACTTTTTATATAGTGAGACATGTTTACAAATGAATGTCCCAATAAAATTGGAATAGTTTGTGTGATTTTAAGGCTGACACAAAAGTTCAGGTTTGTTTTCTCTACCTTCACGTTTGTTTCTATTAATCTTGTTATATGATTTAACGACTACCTAATCTTTTTTTTATTTATTTAGGATAATTGTGAGAAGGTAAAGGTTAGCGGAGCAAAAATGAAAATACCTCATAATCAAGGGTCAAAATCATTTATAGTTGTCTGAAATCAATATGTAAGATCTTTATTTGTAAGTTATAATTATATCAATAAACACTACATTATTTATTCTATCTTGTATTTTTCTTTCATAAAACAGAGTGAGAAGGAACTACATGGACAAGAGTATAATAGAATCACATTATATAAAGTCACTCACTATAAGAAAGGTGAAGGGTGGGTGTCAAAAGAAGCAGAAAACAACTATGTAAGTATAAAATTTTATTCAAGATTTTAGTTCATTTATTAATGTAGTAGTAAGTAATACTATTTGGATTAAATATCAGTTTTACTTTTTTGAATTTTAGAATAAGATGTAAGAGCTATTAAAGAAATCTATGTCTGAGGAGAATGAGGTTAGTGAGAAGACATTTGTGATACCGTACTTGGTACATGTTCTGGGTTATGTCAAAGGTCTTGACTATGGTCCTAAGACAAATATTTTAACCTCGTCATATAAAACAGTCATCCAACAACTTCAAGAGGAAAACAAGGGGCTTAAGGCTGCATTACAAAAAACTGGAGCAAAAATAACAAAACATGATATGTTATTCAAAAGGTTACTTGGCTCGAATTATGATAAAAATGAAGAGGAAAGCGAAGCATATTAATTATATCTCCTATGCTTTTTTCTTTCAATTCCTGCTTGTATTATAATTTAAATTTAATACTTGTTTTTCGGATTACAAAACTGATGAAGATACAACTGCTGAGTGATTATATCATGAATGGTAAAGTTATGTGATATTTACTTTAATTAGAACCTATTGTTTCAATACTCACAATATTTTTAGTGTATTTTGACTAAGGTTTTTGGATTATTACAAGTTTATCAACATGGACAATACTAGGTAGTCGTCCGAGTTATGCTCTAATTTTGTTGTAATTTGATCATTTATAAATTGTAAACTGGTCTCTTTATTTATTATTTTGTCTACAAGAATTGTTAAAGTTATAATTAAAATCTTGTATACAAAGAATATTCTTTTTGTTATTATAATTTAACGATATTTTACTTTTCATATACAATGCTTGATATTTTGAATTAATAATATTTTTATACAATTTATTTGTATAATAAATTTTGAAATAAAAAATATATCGATACGTTATATGCAAAATATATTGTTCAATAATATGGATTTAAAATGTAACAAATAATTTGGCGCGACATTATATAACATTTGGTTTTAAAAAATATTTGGTTACACGTTTAGAAACATGGCTAAAAACACTAGAAATGTGGTTAAAAAGGTTTGGCGACATTTTTGAAATTGTAGTCAAAAGTTTTTAGCTACATATTTAGGTACAAAGAAAAATGTAGCCAAAAATTATTGCCAACAATTTCTAAAAACGTCACGGATAATTTTTAGCTATGCTTTTTTCTCATAGTTAAATATATAGTTAAAAACTTTTGGCTATGATTATAAACTTAGTCAAAAGTTTTAGCTACGTTACAGGAATTTGTTCATATTTTAGGCGACGATACAAAAATATAGCTAAAAATTATAGGCGATGTTTTTTTATACATATAGGCATAGCTACAAATTTTTTTGTAACCAAACATCAACTTTGTTCGTTGCCAAACGTCAGCTTTCGTAGCCAAACCATAGGCGACTGCTGCTGGGGGGTCTTGACCAGAGTCTAAGCTGGAGCCTATCTCCAACTCGACCCGATCAGAACTATTTTTAATAAAAAATGTTGAAACAAAGTCATTTTGCTTCCCGGCCTGAGGCTTGGGCACAAATCTGTTCTCTAATTCTGTTATGTCTTTTTCTTTGCTTATAGTTGCAATTAAATTCTTCTAAATTTCATCACCATAAAAAAAAGAAAATGATAATTTATTTAATTTCATAGTAATCAGGAACTTCTAAATTCTAAAGGCTAGAAAATGCATTTCAATTCAACATAAGTTTCAGCATTTCATAAAAATAAAATATTTATATTATAATTTTTATTTCTTATTTAGTATATACAAATTTTATGATGTTCTAATACTAATTAAACTTTTAACTCTTAAACATTTATTCTTACTAGTTTGATTTGAAAAATAATAGTCATTATGGTAAAGGAGGATTTAAAGAGGAAAGTAGTTAATTTTCTCCTTAGATCTCCTAGTATAGTGGGACTTTATGAAAAGTTTCTTTTCATGATTTATTAATGCTAGTATTTTTTTGGATTTTCCATGCTTAGGTTAGCCTGATTAGGTTTAAGTTTAAGCTAAATAATTTAGGTCCAATCAATTTTGGGCTTAGACTTAAATTTGGGCTCAAGTTTGGGCAAAATATTTCAAACCTAATTAGGCTTCAAGCTATGTATATGCTAGAAAATTTAAATCCTCCAACAATCTCCCTTCGTAAATGTAACACTACCCACTTAGAATCTGTTTTGGGAGTTTTCCTTTAACAAATTAAATTATAACCTAATTTTGGATCTAGTTAGTTAGGTCAAGGAAAGTCAATTTTCTTTTTTAAGAAATTTTAAGAAAGTGTCTTAGACCAAGAATTTATATATAGTGTTAGAAGCATCAAAATTTTGAACATAGAATAAGGATGGTCCATGAGTTTTGAGTCCAACTTTTCTCAATCTTGTCCAATTTATAATTGAGTTGATTAAACTTTATGTTAACTTCAGGCTTTTAAAAAGAATTTTAGTTTCAAACTAATATTATGATTTTCTTAAATTTTAGGTCGAATTCGAGTTTGAGTCTCGTTTTTTTTTTCAATTTCAAACTAAGTTCATGTTTAGACTTTACAACTTGAACTAACGCCGATCTAAACTTCTTTGGCATACAAAACAATATCATTTTGTATTTAATGAATAGTTATTTTGACCTTATGAAATTTGATGGGATTTAAGTTCTAAACAAATATCAACATAACAATCGCCATTGATGGCATGCAAAAGAAGCAATGAATTCTTATTGCATCTTTTATTGATGTTTATGCCTCTATTTATATACAAGTTACAATGAAAAAAAGGAAAATTGTTGCTAAACTAACTCGTCCACTTGTCTAATCATTTGGTAACTAATTAACAACTTATTTAACTACTTCAATAAATAGTTAACAAACTAATAGAATGATTGGTTGGTGCTAAAGTTATATGGTTGTGTTATAACTTAGGTATGTACACATTATATTTACAAGTTCAAGCTCAAGGTAAGTACTTCAAACTTGATTGAATTTTAAACTTTTTGAAATTTGATCTAATTTAAGCCAATGTTTCGAGACTGGTTCGATTACAAATCGAATAAATTTTTTTGTAAAGTCCGAACTTAAATTACTCGATCGACATCTTTATATAAAACAGAGGCTTATTTCTTTCTGTTAGTTTTATGGATGGTAAGTTTTTTCATAAATAAATTTATTAATTTGAGATAGCTCAAAATCATAGTCTATTGAATTTAATAAATGCTGTCTAAAAGTAAAGGTAACATAAGCCTGCCAAAAAATAGAACATCATTC
Organism: Erythroxylum roraimae; assembly: GCA_027568915.1. Classification (NCBI taxonomy): domain Eukaryota; kingdom Viridiplantae; phylum Streptophyta; class Magnoliopsida; order Malpighiales; family Erythroxylaceae; genus Erythroxylum; species Erythroxylum roraimae. The sequence continues at coordinate 12,870,336 of JAOSBL010000007.1, forward strand.
CCCGTAGTCATTTTTAACAAAACTATCAATATATGTTTTGGGATCAGATCACTTGTTTCACTTTTGCTGTTTCAACTCTGTTTTAAATTATCTTATCTACACATTTATATGGGATCTATATAAATATGTAGTTAAGATAAGTTAGAACAAGTTGGAGCAACATTCACCTCCCCGTATGTTTCTCATCGTTTTATGGTCCATCGCCAAATAAACTGTTATTCCCTTTTTTCATCAATAAGATATTTCAAAAGGTAGGGACTTTCTAGGAAAATGATCAAGAGTTTCCATTATCATGTACGTGCAATTGCTCAAAATCAGATATTCTTAGGTGAATTGTTGGTCGGCTAACATTGCCATTGACGCACCCAATCAACCTACGAATTTCTGGCTAAGAAACTACGGCATATAAACAAAAGTAAAAGCTACATACACATAAACGAAGATTGATCAAAACTGAGAAGTCAACCTCAAACCTCTTGACAAAGTTGTAGAGGAGGTGCCGGTACGGCTAGATAGGTAGGCTTCTCTTCTCCTGCCATGATTACCACTACATCTGGTTCTCCACATATTTTGACGCCTCTGCTTTCAACATGTTCAGGCCTCTCCAGGGATCGGACGGTCGGTGAACTTGGCTCTGGCTTACGCCAATAACAGGATTGCCTTAGCATAAACGCAATGCCAATAAACAATAGCATTAAGATCCCACCACCAATGAGCTCGACTGAAATATCTGGGGATGTTTCATGTTCATGATGCATGGTCGTCTCCATTTTCCTTAATCAATCACAACCTAGAGCAGCCTAACTTATGTATGGATTGGATTCTACGGTTCCATGAAGCACATGTTTGCTTGCTCAAACTGTAGAATGTAGATATAAATAGATTAGCTGGAATTCCATCATCGACACTAAGTGGTATAAAGCTGAAGTCAGTGATTGGAATATAGTTGTTTATTTGTCCACCAGTAAAATGGCCATCAGATTAGGTGGAAATTCCAATATTTGTCGTTGATTCATAAATGCATAAATTCATGGAAGCTCTCGATTCCCAAAATTGTTGTATTTAAATACTTTTTTATAATTTATAAGTTACTTATTTTAAATAAATTAACAATATTTAAATACTTTTTTTATAATTTATAAGTTACTTATTTTAAATAAATTAACAATTCATAATTGACTTATAATTAAGTGATTTATTAATAATGTCTCTGTTCCTCAAGACTTTAGCTGAATTACAACTCCTTTTATCGTGATTTAAACTTGCAACTTTTTTAAAATTGAGAGGACTACTTTCACCAATTAAAGGTATATTTGCATTGTCACGTATGTATTGCTACGTTGCTCTTCGTAAGTGGAACCTTGCGAAGAATAGTGACATTGCAGAATAATATGCCGAATCCGAACAATTTCATCGTTACATGGGCTCATCCTTTTTTCTTTTTAATCGAATGAACAATTTAAACATGCCCGTGAGAAATACAAATAAGTTATAGATTCGTTGATTTATGCCCTAAAGTCGAGCGCTTTAGTTGTAATTTAGTGACAAATTATTTAAAGGTATTCTTTATCCTGTACGTGTTTAGATGTATATGATAAAGTTAATGGGATAATTGTACATTGTAAATGAAATTATAATTATGAGATTCATATTGCATTTATGTATTATTCTTAAATGTTCCTAGTCATTGTTCTATTAAGATTGGACATTGATAGAACGTAAAAAGACTAGTACACGTTTTTTTTTCCTTATGAAGGAAATAGTCGATCTCATAGGCTAAAGTATAAAGATATTTAAACAAGTGTGTGGGTGCTTGCTAGAGAACATGTTTACTAAACAAACCCGATATGAGAAATCTATTTGAAACATTACTTATATGCAGGGACGGATCTACATTGGAGGCAAGTAGGGGCACTTGTCCTCACTACCTCCAAAAAATTTCATATAAAAAATTATTATTTTAAGTTTTAATCCCATAAAAAATTAAAATTTTGCCCTTATTAAAAATTTGCCCCCACTCAAAAATTTTTTTGGATCCGTCCCTGCTTGTATGTCTATGGAATTCTCGCTGTGATGATTGTATAAGTTATCATTTGACTTGAGATCATCAAAGTTATCTTGTAATGGAGATTGCTATGTTTTGATACTACTTATGATCTATTTAATCATAGGTCATTTAATTGGTAGTCATTGGATATTGCATGAACTATACAGAAATAGTTCAATGATCAAAATAGGATTCATCACCCTAAAGTAATTAGGGAGAATGTTTCGTTACTCTCGATTATTATTAATTCTGGAAATCCTTGACCAAGGTAAAATTATGTTTTGTAAATAGCTTGCAAATGTCATTAATTAAATTGATGGTGGAGAACTAATATGATTAGACTCAAAATAGAGTAGACATTAATTTCATACTCTATGTCTAATCGGAACATTGTGTGATGAAATGATTAAATTATATGAAAAAATTATGTACGGAAAGGTTAGTCAAAACTACTTTGACATTCCTAAATATTTGGGTGGTTATGATGCGTTGCTAGACGTCAATCTTGTTCTATGATTACAAATTGTTTAATTGGAGAATTAAAGATAAATTAAAATGTATTTTAATTTATATAATTTTAATTATGAATTAAAATTAGATTTTATAAAGTTGGATTTGATTGTAAAGTTTAAGAAACTTTATGATTAAATATGAGATATTTAATAAACAATGATTAATATGAGATATTAAATCTGGGCATAATTGCTATTTAATTAGAATTATTTGTAATTCTAATTAAAATTTAATTAAAATTAGAATTTAATTTCAATTAAATTACTAAACGTCCAAAACTTATTATAAATAGGCTTAAGTTTTATAGAGCTATTACTTCTTGCTTAACCCTCTCTGTAAGAGTTACAGAATTCTCTCAGCCTGTTCTATGGATATCGTTAGAGATCGACACTTATGATTACGATAGTTGAGACAAATCAATTTCGGAAACACTTTGAAAGATACAACAATATAAAAATCAAGTTTTGGAATAAAGTTTGGCTTTATTATGATTTATATTAATCATTTTATATAATTAAATGGGTGTTAATTTTTGAACAATCAAAACTCAAGAAAAAATTTCGCGATAATCGGGGTCAAATTTCAAGCCAGTTTTCCAACACGACTGTTACGGGTGGACGCGCGAACGGAGTTTCGCTCCTTCAGATAAAAGGCCAAGGGATTAACCTTAACCTACGCATTTTCTATAATACACAGTGTAGACTAAACTTATGATTAGTGTATATTGATCAAATACAAGCTTTGGTGTCGGATTAACAAAGGCCACGTGGATTTGATGTCCATTAAATGGATACTGAGTTGGTCTAATCCTAATCTGTAGTGTCCACCACCTGTTTGATGTGAGATCAGGTCTCAATAATGGTTTTCAGTATGAAACTCTTGACAAATATGATGCAAACTCATGGTGGATACGCACGGTTCTACAGCTCGAACTTCGACTTCAAGAAGCTAAAGCCTATGATTCTGAAACGCATTCAAGATCGAGCCAAGGACTATCCAGTTAAACCCATGGTTCGTGTTGCCATTGAGGTCCTAAAGGCTAGAACGATTCTTATTCAGGGTGCGTCCACTCTCCTCCAATTCATACCTGTTCTGCGCTGCAAGTAAGTTGCTCTTGGAATTTCATGGTTTGTTTTATCAAGATTAATTTGGCAACGTCCACGTCTATCGTTTTAAGACCAGTGGACTTGGCAACCCTGCCTGGATTCATTACTAGTTTGTATTTTCAGTCTTAAATTTGGGTTTTGCAGGTTCTGTCCAGAGGTGTATGTTGGGGAAGAAAGAGGTCATTTGATTCAAAATTGTCATGGTTACTTACGTCGTGGCAATAATCGGGTTCATGAATGGACTAATGGTGGCTTACATGATATACTTGTCCCAGTTGAAACACTTCACCTGAATAACATGTTCCAAAAGGGTCCTAAACGTGACCAAAGTTTTGATTTTGATCGTGTTCCAGCAGTTGTTGAGTTATGTTGGCAGGCTGGTGCTCACTCAGATGATGACAGTATGAAGGTGACACCTAATTCGGGCAGTGTTCATCGTGGTCCTAACCGAGTGGAGTCTTTGTCGACTGCAGATCTAAGGCTTATAGCAAATGAAACATTAAAGGCGTGGGAGACACTTAGGTCGGGTGTTCAAAAGCTGTTGTTGGCTTATCCATCCAAAGTTTGTAATTATTGCTCAGAAGTTCATGTTGGTCTGTCCGGACACAAGGCACTGGAATGTGGGGTATTCAAGTATGAGAGCTGGCGTGGAACCCATTTATGGAAAAGAGCTGATATAGATGACTTGGTGCCTCCGAAAATTATGTGGTGTCGACGGCCTCAAGATCCTCCTGTTCTTTTGAATGAAAATCAGAAATTTTATGGGCATGCACCAGCAGTGGTGGATCTCTGCTGGAAAGCAGGTGCAGTTGTGCCGACAAAGTATTATTGTATGATAAAATTTAATGGCTTGTCAGCACCTAACGACTCTTCCAGAATGTTGGTTGGTTGAATTTGTTGTATTCTTGACGTATCAAGTCTCAGGTAATTGTTTACCTTATTCTGAAGCATTTATAGAATCTCAACGATGTCGTGAATGGGAGTATGGCTGAATGACAGAAAGACTCACAAGTATGTCTCAATCATGTTTACATTTTTCTCTCTGGTCATCTTAATTTCTTTCTTCTAGCCTCAGAGTTTTTTCAAATGAATAATATCTCGACTTTTGATACCGTTGGAAGGCAAGAGCCGCTGACTATATTTGTTGTCTATTCATATAATAGCTATCTTAGTGTTGTGCGCAATTCAATTAGTTTCTCACTCTTCTATTTCTGATACTGAGCTTACAGTTCAACAATTCAAACATGTAATTCTAGAGTTCTTTGTCTTATTAGTGAAACTGATTTGCTGTTCAGTAATTCTTCTTGGATGAATGGCATATTCAACTGGAAACGTTTCACGCCTAAAAACTTTGTTTTCCTCGTGTAAAAGCTGCATATATTATTGATAAAGTAAGGAGATCACTGAGTTCAAAAACCCATTTTCTGTACTGCTTTTTCAGAAGCACTAATGGTGGATGCTCAGAAATCCATGTTACTGCAAAGCAGTATTCTTTCCAACTGTAATAGTCTAATTCTTTCTAGTATTGACACTGAAAAAACATATTCTTCTTTATTCATTTTGCTACTTTTGAGTCTCCGTTTCCTTAATGATAATCTTTTTTTATCCATTTAAGTTGGTACTGATGCAAGTCTGAAAACTGAAAGGCATTCCCTGAAGTCCGTCATTGTTGCTTCTAAGTTTTCTACACATGAAGCTTCGACACATAAGTGTAAACTGTAAATCATGAGTCTGCATTTTAGCATATCATTCTCATGTTTGACCTTAAAATTCTAAATATAAAATACTCATTATGATGTTATCCAAGTTGTATTGATTTGATGAAGATTGATGGGATTTTTAGTCTTCTGATTCACTGAACCAGCCTTGTTTCTTATATTTGTTTTGTTTAGAACTCTAGATTCTTTCTCGTTGGATTCCTTGACATCAAAAGCAGAGGAAGCAGGGTACCTCCCATCTTTGGTTCCCTTCATGTTTCTATTGAAGTCCATGTTGGCTGTATTCATGAGGTCTCAACATTCAGATTTTATGAGAACTTGATCAACAACTTTGGATAATTGCGTGGACTAGAAGAGTTAGAAGACAGCTTACCAATTTTCACGGCTGAAAAGAATGTTGTTATAGTAATTTGTTTTATTCCCATTAAGCTTCTAGTGAAAGAAAAAGAGAGAGTGTTGGAAAATATAGGCAAGATCGAATCTAGGCGCAGCGGAATGAATTTAAAATTTTCCATAGAATCAACTTTAACAGAATTAAATTCGAAACATAAAACTAACCTTTTTGATTTCCAATACAATTTCTTACTTCTCCGAAAACGTCAACTCCACGAGCCGTTCAAACGTCTGGCCTCTAACGGTATCCACGGATCTAT
>JAOSBL010000007.1:12883992-12895260 GCA_027568915.1 Erythroxylum roraimae
AATTTTTATTTCTTAACATTTTTAACAAACCAACCACTATCAATGGTAATGGTAATCATTCCTTCATCTTAACCAACTACCATAATTATAATGATTATATCCATTCTCATTCCTCACTATATTCATTCCTATTCCCATTTTAACCAAGCGCCCCCTGAATTTGATATTTCCTCCTTCAACGTGTCATAAATTAACCGGTGGTCATAAGGAGCAAGGGGAGGCTATGTGGGCTGTCAAAAACAGTGGAATATAGAAAGGAACAACAAACGTGTTTTCTTGAAGGTACGCTGAAATGTCGGTGTCTTTACCCGAGCATCATAAAAAATCCTTGCCGCCCACCATGACTGAAAAAGTAAGGGCAGTTAAAATAGGAAGTTCAGAAATTGGGCTACTCTAGGCTACATGATATACTGAGTACTTGTTGAATCGTATAAAACTGTAAAACAAGGCCCCTTAACTAAAAGTTGCTCAGTTGGGATTTAATAAAAATCAAAATATTGTTACACTTGAAGTAACCGAGTCAATGGTTTAGCTCCGTCAAAAACAGGCATTTGAATTTTGAGCGGCTTAATAGAAATTTTAAAATAAGTGGTGTAGGTGTTAACATTCGGGCAAAAAGTGTTCTGGTGTTGGTACCCTTGTAAGAGGGTAAGAGTGGGCAGCCGTGTTGGAAAATTGGGATAGAATTTGATCCCAACAATACTAGAGTAATTACGAATTTTTTTATATTTTAATTTTTCAAAAATCAAGATTATTTTAATTTTATAAAATGATTAACAATTAAATCATAATAAAGCATGATCTTAATTCATACCTTATTTTGAAGCTTTATCATATTCTTGTTGTATTCCTCGAATTGTTTTTGAAATTGATTCATCTTAATTAACGTAGCCGCACAAGTGTCCCTCTAATAATATCTACATAATAGGTTAAAAGAACTCTGTAACACTTACAAAGAAGGTTAATGAAGAAGTGTTAGTTTCATTAGAGCTTCAGTCTATTTATAATAAAATTTAAACATTTTAGTAATTTAATTGAAATTAAATTCTAATTAAAATTAAAATTTAATTAGAATTACAAATAATTCTAATTAAATACCAGTTATGCTCAAATAAGATCTAATATCTCATATTAATCCTTATGTATTAAATATCTTATATCTAATTATAAAGTTTCACAAGTCCAACTTGATTAAATATATTTGTTCTCTTCAATTCGTTCTTTATATGAGACCCATAAGGTTTTTAAATATATTAACAATGATTATAAATTATAATTATAAGTCATAATTAGAAACAAATAAATTAAAACTCCTTTTAATTTATCTTTAATTCTTCAATTAAATAATTTATAATCAAATATCAAGATTGACGTCTAACAACACATTATGACCACCTAAACATCTAGAAATGTCAAAGTGGTTTTGACTAACTTTTTCGTATATGATTTTATTTATAATTCAATCATTTCATCATATAATATTCATATAGACATAGAGCATTGTCTTAGTGTCTACTCTCTTTTAAATCCAATCATATTAATTGTCCACCATTAGTTATTGGTTCAATTAATGACATTTGTAAACTATTTACAAAATGACATTCTACTTTGGCCAAGGATTTTTCAAATCAATATTAATCGAGAACAACATAGCATTCTTCCTAATTACTTTAGGATGATGAATCCTAGTTTGATCTCTCAATTACCTCCATATAGTTCATGCTATATTTAATGACTACTGATTGAACTACCTATGATTAGAATAAGTTATAAGTAGTATCAAAATATATCAATCCTTACGCAAGATAGCTTTGGAAACCTCAAGCTAAAGGATCACTTATACAATCATCACATTGAGAATTGCTAAATACAAACAAGTAATGTTTCAAATGGATTTCTCATATTAGGTATGCTCAGTGAACTTGTTCTCTAACAAGCATCTATACGTTTGTTTAAGTATCTTCATATTTTAATATATGAGATCGACTACTTCTTTCATAAGGAAAAACGTAACGTGTGATAGCCTTTTACGTTCTATTAATATCCAATCTTAATAAAACAATGATTAGGAACAATTTAGGGGTAATATATAAATGCAATATGAATCTTATAATTATAATCTCATCATAATTTTATTTGTAATGCATAATTATCTTATGGACATTATCATGTACATCTAAACATGTATAAGAGAAAAAAGGTTTTTTAATTATTTTGCCACTAAACTACAACTAATCAATTAGTTGTAAGACATAAATCAACATTCTCCCACTTGCACTAAGGCAATTGTTTACATATCTTATATCATATCACCATATGATGATTATGCTACTATTGAGATAATGACTTAATGAGAAAATTCTACAAACATTTTTTAATTTTGATGAGACCTTAGCTTCTTTTATATGCCTAATAGTTCTAATGTTCTATAGTACATTACTGTCTTGAATAATGCAAGGAACTATATTAAGTTCATTAAAGAACTTATTGATACAATTAATCATTTTTACTAAATGAAAATTGTATTATGGCTTAATTAGCTACCATTGATACAGTAGAATCTTTCCAATCTTGAATGATATCGGTATAAGTAAATAGACCTTAATTAGGATTTACTTCTAAATTTATATCCTTATCACCTTGGACTAAAATATCAACTCATACATGGAATAATTGATATTAATACTTTACAAGTATATTTTTGGTATGTTATCTAATCAGATATCTATGTACTTGGACTTAGAATAGGTGAACAACTTCCAATTGAACTTCATAGATCTAATTCCTATAATTAAATTGTTACGTTTTCATATCTAATAAGAGTTGTTCTTAGACAATTATGTTTTCAACAATTCAAAATTAGAATTATTGTTCTCTGTGAGTAATATGTCTCTACATACTCCCACTGAAGAGGACAACTATACTTCGATTAACCTTCTCATAGACGTGATAAATTTACAATCATCTTCAAAAAAAATTCTTTGAATTTTTCATGAAAGTGAATCTTTCAACATCTCATAGCCTTTTAATTACACATCGAATGTATAAACAAAGGCACTAGTTCCAATTTTATGTATTGTCATGAGATTTGAACTTTTCAAGTTTCATTTTACTCTCACTACTTATCTTAAGAACCATTCTCCTATAAGTATAAGTTGAAACAAACAATTTGTTTATTAGGCTTGTAAGATTATATCCAACCTTTTGGATATCTCATAACCTTTTATTACCTAATTTAATTCTAAACTTAATGGATAATGTATGCTTCAACCAAGTATCACATCCTTGAATCATTAACTTTGACTCTTTCAAAGACTTAGCATTTTATATCTGATATGAAATCTTGCTAATTGATTCAAATGGAACCATTGAAGGTAAGTCATTGTACTAGGTATAGCTTTAGGAAAATAATATTGCATCATACAATATCTCATATTGTATTTTCTTCCTTACATAAATCCACACTCCTATAGAATTTTGTTGTGAAGGTATTCATTGTAGAATCCTATTCCTTATAGATAACCAAAAATTTAAAACTCACCACAACAATCTCATCGAATTGCTTCAGCATTCTCAATGCTTAATTTTTACTTATATTTAAACAATTTGAACTTTTCAAATTTTCAAATCAACATTTCATTTTAATACATATAACTATATCATATAAAGTCATTAGTAATATAATAAAATATCAATGTCATCCTTTTATAAATTGTTATTCCATCCAATACATTACATTTATAAATTCATCTTTTCACAAAAGGTCAATTTGGTTATTATTTAACTTGAAAGTTTCACAATATTCATATGATTCATAATTAAAAGGATAAATATATCCTATTATGTAACTTTATGATTCTTTTTATGTTGATTTAACCAATATGACATAAAAGGATAGTCTCAATTACCCAGCTTTATATTATAGCTGCTTATGTTAAGCATATATCTCCTTTGATCCAACAGATACAAACTATTAGTATAAAATTGGATCAATTGCTTTTACTTAACAATGTATTTCTTATCATGCATTGAACATTATAATAATGTTGAATCTAAATTCAATATCGTATACTCAAAAGCATAAATTAGAAATACATATGATCTCTCTCATATTGAGCATAGGCAAGATAAGTTGTGCAATCATTTTTTTCTAATGACAACTATTATCATACTATAGCAAATGCCTTTAATTGATGTCTATGTTTATGCTTTTGGTAGGTTAAATTAAGTGAAAAAATTCCAACAAAGTACTATACCTTTTATCTCTTCTTTTTGCAACCTCTTGCATCTTGCTATCATAATGTTGACATACATCTTACATGTTGTCGTCAAAGTTTATGAGATATTAGCCAATGCAAAATGTCGTTACATTTTGTCATGTATATAATTTTGACATATCTCTAAAACTTTGTCACTAAATCCTCAATAAGGATTACAACAATATAACATAATAGGCGTACAATTTCTATCTATCTTTGATAACTCTTCTCAATCATAACGTATGTCTAAGAAATTGATTTCACTAACTTAGTATCAATTATACTAAACAAGGTCCATTCCACTCAGTATAAAATATAAATATAAGAAAAAACAAGTAATTAATTATATGTCATGACTATCAAATGAAGTTAGGATTTTAATCATGTATTTGGTTACTTTCATTATTTTATTCAAAATAACAGTCATCACTACTATTCGGAAAGATTACTCTAATCTTTCTAATAGGTTAGGATCTCATTCAAATTTAGTTGATCTTGATTTTGCTCAATAAACCAATTAATCTTAAATTAGGTAGATAACATCTCATATGACTCCTAGATTCATTAGGTGACAACTCTTGCTAAAACATATCTTATATGTTATTCCTAACTATGTCTCTAAATTCATATGATCATGAGTTTACTCATTCAAATTACACAAATTTAGTTTAAGTAGGACCTACTGTTATAAGACTAAACATATTCAGTATCATTTAGTATTTTAAATTTAATAGAAAATTTTAATATTTTAAGGTTAATGTAATATATTTTGTTGTTATTAAATAGTAAAAAATTAATTCACAGAGACTAAAAATTTAATAATATACTTCTAAGTTTTCATCATATACATAAATTATTATAAAAAGTCATTATTTTAATATAATCATTTAATTTAATTTAAATAAAATTATTTTAAATTAAAAAAATCATAGATGTTGGGACTTATTTGAATTTTTATAATTTTTTAATGCAGATTGTATTTATACCCTGAGTAGAGATTTGTACTGTACCGATTAGAAAATGATATTGCTTAAATTGATACCGTAACAGCTCAAGCTATCGACTTATACTAGTCTTTTCGACTGGTACCGGTTAGCACCAGTCAATATTTAAAATAATTATTGAATAATGAAAAATTCATAAGTTTTTTAAACTTTAGGACTAAATTAAAGAAAGAACAAATCTTTTTTAACCTTACCTTATCCAACCCTGCTTCCTCATCTTCACTCTAGTGACTTTCTCCATTCGACCACCTCTCTCAATCTTTGAGCTCTCATTGTCATCGTCCAATCATCATCTCACTAGTGTCCTCATTATTCTGCAGCTCCCGCCATTGTAACCTAATTCACCTCCATGGCCAAGTCGCCTACCATAACCCACTTCCATCTCCATTGTTGTATCTGTCGGAACTTGCCAAAATAACGAACCTATGGCACAGCAACATAATAAAACAGAAACACAAAATATAGAGATCATATACAACCGATATAAAAAGGACAATTAGTTACGATTTCCTTTTGTTTTTTCCTCTTCTTCACTTGTATAAAGCCATGTACATTGTCCTTTTTTTTGCAATGAAAATTTGAGAGTTTCCTCTCCTATCCTCCTGTTTCTATCGTTTCCTATGGATTGGACATGGTATCAGAGCAGGATGCACCTTTGATTCATTTACACTACTCACATCATGTCTCAGAACAACGAAAATGACAGTGAAATCAACACACAAGAATGACGCTAAGCTTGATTCCTATTCCATCGCAGCGTCCGAAAACCTAGAGTGCGTCTTGGTGACCTCACTACTTGATGGAAATAACTACCTATCGTGGAGTCGATCTATGAGTATTGCACTAAGAGCTAAGGATAAGATGGGGTTTGTAAACGGTGATATAAATAAACCAGACAAAATGGTAACCTCCTGGATCCTAAACTCCATTAGCAAAGAAATCACTGATTTTTTTCTGGTAGTTACGTCTGCTAGAGATTTGTGGGAGGAATTGAAGTCTAGGTACGAAGAGAGTGATGGGCCACATATTTATCAGTTAATGCAACAAATAGGAAACTTAAGACAAGGGAATGGGTCTGTGACTGCATATTTTACGAAGTTAAAAAAAACTGTGGGATGATTTGAATTGTTTGATGCCTTTTGTGAGATGTGCCTGTGAAGAAAATGATAAAAATAGATCTGTGGAGAATAATATAAGGCTTGTTCAATTTCTGATGGGGTTAAGAGAGGAATATAGACATGTGGTAGGATAGATAATGTTGAATGATCTGCTGCCACCGGTGAGTAGAGCCTACTCCATTATTCTAACAATAGAGAGGCAGAAAAACATATCACAGAACTATGGAGAATGAGACCACATGAATGTAGCATTGATGGCTAAGTAGGGAAGTTACAAAAAGCTGAGGGTAGAGATAGTGGTAACTCAAGCAAATACAACAGGAGGAAATTTAATTCAAGGAAAGAGGACAAGTACTGTGAACACTGTCACAAAAAGGGGCATACTATTGACCATGTTGTTGCTGTGATGGAGACACCTATTGACAATAGACTAGTGAGCACAGAATCAACTGAGAAGGAGGTGGATATCAACGTGCTTACTCAACAAGTAAACGAACTAATGAGGTGCATGAGAGGTAAAGGTAACGCAGAAACCAACCATGTTGCTTTTAGCAATTTTGCGGGTAAGAATTTATCTCTGCGTGGCTCAAATAGTGCTTCGTATGACAAAGATTCATGGATAGTAGATTCAGGTGCATCTGCTCATATGTGTTCAGATATAAAATATTACTCTTTCATAAAACCTTCTACCTTGTTTGGTTATATAACCCTGCCTGATGGAAACAGAAAACCTGTAACTATCATTGATAGTGTAAACCTAAACTCAGAAGTAACCATCAACAATGTCCTACATGTGCCAACGTTCCATCACAATTTATTATCTGTGCACAAGTTAGCATCTCAAAACAACCTAGCTGCTATCTTTGTTTCTGATAGAGTGTATTTATAAGACATATGGACTGATTATGTGGTGGCAATTTGCGAGGAGGAGGCAGGAATTTACAAACTCACACCACAACATTTTTTACCGGAAAAAACACTAAAAAGTCCATCATTGCGTTTTTATTTGAACAATTCTATTGCTTGTAATGTAACCAATGATGTTGACATTTGTCATCTATGTTTAAGACACGTATCTAAGAGAAAAATTATGCATATTTCTAGCCTAAAAAATTCTAAGTTCAAACCTTTTTGTGACATTTGCCCCCTTGCTAAACAAACTAGAAAACCCTTCAAAACACATTCCTTAACCACCCAAAGACCTTTCGAATCACTATATGTCGATCTCTGGGGCCCATATAGCATTCCAAATTTAGATGGGTCTGAATACTTTGTTACCTTAGTGGACGACTTTACCCAGGCCACATGGACCATCTTGATTAAAACAAAAGACCAAACTCTAAGTGTCTTAATTAATTTTACAACCATGATTGAAAAACAATTTTCTACCCCAATCCTTACGATAAAAACTGATAATGGTAGTGAGTTCGTAAATACTTCATATCGCGAGTACCTTGCGTCAAAAGGAATAAATCACCCAAAAACATGCGTTTACACGCCTCAACAAAATGGGGTTGTAGAACGAAAACACAAACATTTGCTATAAGTGACCCGAGCCTTTTTATATCAATCCAAATTACCAAAAAACTATTAGGGGGAAGCCTTATTAACCTCAACCTATATCATAAATAGACTACCCACCAAAACTCTATCTTGGGTATCCCCATATGAAAAATTATACAATAAAGCCCCAACATACGACCACTTGAAAACTTTTGGGTGCATATGTTATGCAACAAATACAAAACCCCACAAAGAAAAATTAGAACCCAGAGCCATCAAGTGTTTTTTTCTTGGATATGCATCAGATAAACGAGGTTACAAGTTACAGGATTTACAATCGAAACACATCATAATTAACAGAGATGTTGTCTTTCATGAGACAAAGTTTTTACAACCAGCAAACCAAGCCCAAAACACATCCAAACCATAAATACGCATCCATTTTGACCAGCAAGCCCAATTCCCACCTGAAACAAGTAAGCCTACTGACCACCTTAAAACTAACCCAACTATACAAAACCTACCTGAGCTAGCACCAGAAATGGATCAAAATCCTCAAACACTACCTGGCTCCATTGCAACCGAAACCTCATCTTCCCAAACCAGTATCGACAGCCATCAAACCCCTCAAAATGCCATAACTGATGTTCGACCACCACCGAAACATCTCCGTATCAGCACTCGACAAAAATTTCACCCCCATTACCTTGATGACTACGTCTCTTACATAACAACCACTCCTCCTCTTGCGACTACTGCCACCACATCATCAGTTCAGGTACCATCTATTTCTGACAACCTACCAAAACACATTCACACAAATCTCACTCTTTCAAACACTTACACCTCTCTCATCGCATAAGTTTATGCTGAATATGAACCTTTGTCATACGAAAGTGCTAGAAGGGATCCGTTATGGGTAGAATCGATGGAAGCAGAAATAGAAGCCTTGGAACTCAATCCTACATGGACTCCTACGTTGTTACCAACTGGCAAAAAAGCTTTATCAACAAAATGGGTTTTAAAGATAAAGCGCAACTCTGATGGTTCTGTGGAAAGAAGAAAAGCCAGATTAGTGGTCAAAGGCTTCAATCAAACCGTTAGGATCGACTATTTTGGCGTTTTCTCTCCTGTCACCAAGATCACGTCAGTAAGAATCCTGCTCGAGGTCACAACATCATTTAACTGGCCGGTGCATCATTGCGACATAAACAATGCCTACTTACATAGGCACATCAAAGAAGACATTTACTTGAATCCACCTCCCGGATACAACAAAGTTTTACCTGGACAAGTTTTGAAATTCCAAAAGTCTTTGTATGGTCCTAAGCAGGCAAGGCGACAATAGAACCGAGAAATCACAACAAAATTAACCAAGTTTGGCTTCCTCCGGTCGACATACGATGCTTGTCTGTTTACAAAAGGTACTGGTGACAACTTTCTTGCTTTAATAATATACATGGATGATGTGTTGATTGTTGGCCCATCTGAATTGTTGATAACTGTCGTGAAGTGTTTCCTGCATCGTGAATTTACTATTAAAGATATAGGGAATGTGAAATATTTTATTGGAGTAGAAGTAGTAAGACTACCCGAAGGCATGATACTTTCGCAGAGGAAATATATATCAGACATTCTCATAGATGCTTACCTCATTGATCTCAAACCAACCACAGTTCCTATGTCACAGGGCACTAAGTTGACAATAGATGAGGGAGCTCTGTTATCTAATCCAGAACACTACAGAAGGATCATAGGACAGCTTCTTTATCTCAATTTCACGAGACCAAGCATCACCTTCCAAGTACAACAATTAAGCTAGTTTACTCATGAACCATGCCAGCAGAATTGGCATGCTTTGGTTCATGTTTTGAGGTATCTCAAGGGATCCATATCTAGGGATTACTGTACCTAAGTCAGAACGGTGAATCGCAACTCCATGCATATTGTGATGCGGATTGGGCAAGGTGCACCTTCTCTCGCAGATCATTAACCGGTTACTGTGTCTTCCTCGGCAACTCTTTGATATCGTGGAAGACCAAAAAGTATAGCACCATTAGCCACTCATCTGCCGAAGTAGAGGACCGCAGTATGGCGAGTACACTATGTGAGCTCCGATGGATCACGTACGTTTGTCGTGATCTACAAATACAAGTTAAACTACCTATTCCATTAAAATGCGACAACACCGCAGCCATCCACATTTCGGAGAATCCAGTCCTTCACAAGCGGACAAAACACCTCAACATCGATTGTCATCTCATCCGCGATGCCGTTAAGGAAAGCTTTCTCAACACCACTCACATCCCATCCAAATTGCAGCTTACTGACCCATTCACCAAACCTTTGGTTGTTCCGATTTTTCATGACAATCTTGGTAAGTTAAGCCTCATTAATACGACCCAACTTGTGGAGGGGGGTGTCGGAACTTGCCAAAATAACGAACCTATGACACAACATCACAATAAAACAGAAACTCAAAATACAGAGATCATGTATAGCCTGTATAGAAAGGACAGTTACCCTGCGTTTGGTTAGTGTCCTCAGGGGTGAGGATAGTGGACAAGGACGCAAAAGTTCTGTCCTTCGTCCTGTTTGCTTGCAGTCCTCACCCATTTTTGTTCCGTCTTCAGAGGACAAGGACAGAAATTTTTGTTCCTTCCAAAACTAAGGTACAAAAATTCTTGTCCGACGGACAAGAGTAAGAAAAGTCGAAAATAGCCTTTTCTATAACGTCTGAAACCTAAAACAAAAACGAATCTCCATTGAACAACCGCAGCTGTCCTCCTTCGTTCGGCTTCGTCTCCTCTTCGATTCCCCCTTCAATGTAAGCATATGGGTGTACATTTTCTCCTTCTCTCTCTATTCCCATCTTCTCTTCGGTTCCCCCTTGTGTTCTCTTCAATTCTCGCGTGCTTACGCTCCCTTCTCTTGCAGATCTCTCTGTTCAGCTCTACCTCTACACTTAAATCACACACCAAGCAGGCATATCTTCCTAATCATACTCTTCTGCTGTTGCGGAAGTACAGAGAACAAGAGCTAGAGAGCTTAAGAGGAGATGGAAATGGAAATGGACAGCTCGAGGAAGCAGACAGGGTCTATGACTATGCTTACTACAATGATTTGGGAGAACCTGATAAGGGTCCAAAATATGTCCGCCCTATTCTTGGAGTGTCTATTGAGTACCCATATCCTCGGAGAATCAAAACGGGCTGGCCAAGTTTAGAGTCAGGTTAGGCACATAGATTCCATTTTTATGGTTAATGACATCAATTTCTGTTCAAAAGGTAAGAATTATCTGTTAAACACTAAAAATAAGTGTTAACAGAAAGCTCATTGCTGACTCATGATTAATCAGAGGAAAAATACATCTCAAGAAGAGAA
>JAOSBL010000007.1:12918180-12934930 GCA_027568915.1 Erythroxylum roraimae
GATTGTGTTTGGATTTGATTTATAAATTGATACAGAAATTTGAGATGAAAATGAATGGAATTAAATTATGTTTGGGAACGATGATACTGATGATTGAGCTTTATTGAAGTGCTTAGGATTAGACTTGCATTTGTTTCTGCTGGGATTTCAGACAGGAGGTCCGATGAGGTGTGCGAATGGTTTTGGGAATTCAGAAGTGTTTTTAAAATCATTGCAGATTTTTGGGTTTCTTAAAATGCAGACGTTATGCTGCCGGATTTTCGATAGAAATGGGTTTTAGGGCAGGGATAGAATATAAATAAGACTTTGGTTTAAAGGATGGAATTATGGGATTTGTAAGTATGTATAAGAAGATTTTGTTTATGATTTGAGTTTTTCATGAAGTTGCATTTTCAAAAGGAAAATGGTATGAATTTGTTTTGATTTGAATAATAGTGAATAAAGATGAAAGGAATGGGAAAAAAATTTATACCGGATTTGAGTGAATTATACCGATTTCAGAAATGGTTTAGTCTTAGGGTTTCCGACGCTGTTTCGAAAAGTTCTGTTCCCGGATGTCGGAATTCGAATTCAATTTTTGTTTTCACGTTTGTGATACCGCTTCCGTTTCGTTCCGTTCTTTTCGTTTTCGCTTTTCCGGTTGGGGTCCGGTATCCAAGATCGGGTCCCAACACTCTCGGTTATCACCAAATA
This sequence comes from Erythroxylum roraimae, assembly GCA_027568915.1. Classification (NCBI taxonomy): domain Eukaryota; kingdom Viridiplantae; phylum Streptophyta; class Magnoliopsida; order Malpighiales; family Erythroxylaceae; genus Erythroxylum; species Erythroxylum roraimae. Next base: position 12,918,874 of record JAOSBL010000007.1, read on the forward strand.
CTGATTGCTCCTGAGGACTAAGCAAAGACGACATTCACTTGTCCATTTGGGACATTCGCCTTTAGGATGATGTCATTCGGGCTGTGTAATACGCCTACAACATTTCAAAGGTGTATGTTTTTATTTTCTCAGACATGATCGAGGACTTTATCGAGGTATTTATGGATGATTTCTCGATCTTTGGTACCGCTTTTGATTATTGCCTAAATAAGCTGACTCGTGTGCTTGAAAGATGTATTGAATGCAACTTGCCTTTAAGTTGGGAAAAAAGTCATTCTATGGTGAAACAAGCAGCAGTTGTATCAAAAAGGGGGGGGGAAACTAAAGTTATAGAAAAGCTTCTATCACCCACTTCTGTCAAGGTATTAGAAGTTTTCTAGGACATGCTGGATTTTATAGGAGGTTTATCAAAGATTTTTCTAAGATAAGTTTTCCTTTATGCCAACTGTTAGCAAAAGATGTCCATTTTGATTTTAATGAGGAATTCCTTAATGCCTTTAATGTTCTTAAAGAAAAATTGATCTCTGCACCAATTATTGTGGCTCCTAATTGGTCTTTACCTTTTGAAATTATGTGTGATGCTTCTGATTTTGTTGTGGGAGATGTTTTGGGCCAAAAAGTTGAGAAATCTTTGCATGTGATTTATTATGCTAGCTTAACTTTAAGTAATGTACAACTAAATTACACAACCACTGAGAAAGAATTGTTGGCTGTGATTTTTGTGTTGGAAAATTTTAGACCTTATTTGTTAGGGTCAAAGATCATAATCCATTTTGATCATTCAGCTCTTAAATATCTTTTGACCAAAATGCATACAAAACCACGGTTAATTAGATGAATTTTGTTGTTACAAGAGTTTGACGTGGAAGTAAAAGATAAAAGAGGGGAGTGATAATATTTTCGCAAATCATTTGTCTAGAATAGCTCCTAACTAGGAAACTCTTGAACAACAAAAGAATGATGTAATTGCTAAGAACTTTCCTGATGAGCAGTTATTTGTTGTGAGTAAAGTGCCTTGGTATGCTGACTATGTGAATTATCTTGTATGTGGAATTCTGAGACCTAACATGACTTCTTAGGAAAGGAAAAGATTCCTTCATTTAAGTAGGTACTACTTTTGGGATGATCCATACCTCTACCGAATATGTAAGGATGAAATCATTCAAAGGTGCATTCCAGAGGATGAGCAGGTAAGTGTCTTGACCTTTTGTCATAAACTCCACTGTGGAGGCCATTTTGGAGGGAGGAAAACTCTTTCTAAAATTCTTCAAAGTGGATTGTATTAGCCCGCTTGTTTAAGGATGCTCATTTCTTCTGCTTGAAATGTGAAAAATGCCAACGAACTAGAAAGATAAGTAAAAGAAATGAAATGCTCCAAACTAACCAATTAACTATTGAATTATTCGATGTTTGTGGTATTGATTTTATGGGTCCATTTCCTAAATCTTGTGGATTTGAATATATTCTAGTTGTTGTTGATTACTTGTCTAAATGGGCAGAAGCAATACCCACCCAAACTAATGATGCTAATGTTGTTGTTAAATTTGTGAAGGAAGTTCGAGATTCCGCTCGCAATCATAAGTGATGGAGGAAGTCATTTCTACAATAAGCTTTTTGAGAAGCTCATGAAGAAATATTCCATAACTCACAAGGTGGCGACTCCGTACCATACACAAACTTCTGGACAAGTGGAAACAAGTAACAAAAAAATTAAGGGGATTTTAGAGAAGACTGTATGCCCATCATGGAAGGATTGGTCAATAACGTTAAATGATGCACTATGGGCATATCGCACATCTTACAAAATTGTCTTATGAATGAGCCCTTATCGGCTTGTTTTTAGGAAGGTCTGCCATTTACCGGTCGAGGTTGAACATAAGGCATCGTGGGAAATTAAGATGGTGAACCTAAATCTGGACGATGGAGGACGGGAGCATTTGCTTCAAATTTCACAATTGGATGAACTCCGGAGTGAGGCTTATGAGAATTCCAAAATTTACAAGGAAAGAATAAAACACCTTCATGATTAGAGTCTCGCAGGTAAGTTCCTCATACCTAAAATGAAAGTTCTGTTATATAATTCTCAGTTGCGTTTGTTTCCAAGTAAGTTGAAATCAAGGTGGAATGGGCCATTTAAAGTAATCAAGGTCTTTCCCTATGGAGTAGTGGAATTGGAAAATCAGCAAACAAAAGAAACATTTAAGGTGAATGGTCATCGGGTGAAACCATATTTGGAAGCAACAATTGAAAAGAAAATCATAGAACCCATCTGTTTGAGTGATCCAGTTTAAGAATGACTATTTGAGGTGTCTAACTAAAAGACATTAAGCACTAAATGGGTTGATATCATTTCTGTTTTGTCTTTTAATTTAGTTGTTTATTATTTATTTTAGTGAAACTCAACTTAATCTATTTGCTTTGTGTGCACAGGTCTTCTTTTCAATCTCGTCTGTTTGTCTTTCTCACAGTTGTCTCCACTCCTCAATTTTGGACGCCATGCTTATCGCCATGCTTCACACTGCATCAATGAAGCTACCACCACACTTTCGTATCGTATTGCTTTCCCTATTCTTTTTATTGTCCGTAGTACATGCAATTTAATTTCTTCTAGTCATTAATGTTTTTCCTCGTTCGAGTTAATTTTTGTCTTTTGCCCTAGACCCCTCTTTTACCTCTTTTGTGTCACATTAGGAATAATGTGATGTTTAAGTGTAGGGGGTAGTATTAATTGTGTATTGTGTGTTTGTTTTGTCATTTATTATTTAGAGATGCATGATCATTAAATGAACTCAATCGAGATTAGAAATGCATGACATTAGTGAATGAGTATACTTGCATACGTAAACTGATTAACTTGGATTTTGGTTAAAAGGACATTAGCTTGTTGTGATAGATGAATGACATTTTTTTATTTAGTAAGAATTTGATCCTTTTATAATTATTAAACACCAATTTCGAGTATTCTTTGTTGAGAGTGTTCTTTAATGATTAAGGAACTATAGAACTTGCTTACAAATACTAGTTAAGATTACATAACCTTATGCGAACATTGAAATGTAAAGGCAATTAGGATTTACCCTGTTAGCTTAAAAAGCCACCATAATGTCACCTTTAGTGAGCCCCCTTAAGCTTAAATGAATTCGTCTCTTTCTTTAAACCCAAAATATGAGCCTTGACCTTGATTGTTTATCTGCTTCATTACACCTACCATAAGGGCAAGTTGAGCATTTGAAAAGGTATAATCTGGTTTAGGCAATAAGTGTGGGAGAATTATAGCTTAAAGTTGGCTTTTGAGTTAGGGACGGGTATGGTTGTAGTAATTTTCTCTCCTCTATATTTTTCTTCCCTTAATTTCTTTATTTTAAATGAATAAATAAGTAATAAAAAAGAGAAAGAAAAGAAAAAAAGAAAAAGAAAAAAGAGAAAAAATGAATTGAAAAGAAACAAAGGAAAGAGAAGATGACTAGAAAATGAAAAAAGAGGAGAGACGTAAAAATGAGGAGTGCTAACTTTATTACGTGAGAGGAAAGAATTGAGTGTTTTATTTGTCATTTTTCTGAATTACTTTGAATGCTTATTTAGTTCTGTGGTTTTAAACTACAATTTTCCTTTTTCCTACCCTTAGCCTGGCCCCATTACAACTGAAATAAAAACCTTCGGATTGATGTTTGTGTTTGATATGAGTGGTGGAGATTGGATTAGTAACCAAGCATATGTTAGATACCTTACACGAAATGAACGATGAGTGAATATTTACTACTTTTGAATGCTTGAGAGGATGGAGAGTGGAGTGAGTGTCTATCACACTTGTTGATGGCTCTTTGTATTGAAGTGCTTATTGATTTTGGCTAAATATGTGAAGAATTGTTTGTTCATGGAGTATTATGAGTTTCAAGTTCTTAGATTGTGTTTATTGGAATGATCGTTGATATCTTTGACTATTATTTGGAAATTTTGTTGTTTTCATTATTTGTTCTTCTATAGTCTAGTGCTCTTTATTATGCTTGAGGATAAGCATAGTTTAAGTGTGGGGAAATTGTTGTGTCTAATTTCTATTACTTTTAATTGCCTTCATATCTTGATTTTGGTTACAAATCCTTGTGTTTTGATCCAAACGTGAGATTAACTGAGTGAAAATAGTGTGAATATTGCATGAATGTCAATTGGGTTATTTTTTGAAGTTTGCATTAAAACACCAAAGTCATGTAATCTTTGCATTAAATGTTATGTCACCACCGTGCAAGATGGTGATTTTATGTCATCACCGTACATGGTTAATGCACGGGAGTCACACCCGTGACTCTCCATGCATGTCTGTGAGAAGTTTTAACAATAATTTTGACTTTAATACGTGGCAGCTCATGACGTGAGGGCACGCAACCTAAAGAGAGTCTAATAAAAGGAAGAGAGGGTGGCGGCTGATGAGGATTCATTCACTGTTTCGTTGGTTCACACACACAGAGACTCAGACAGAGGGGAGGCACAGAGAGATAGAGAAGAAGAAGATAAATAGAAGAGAGAAATAGAAAAGGAAAACAGAGTGAGTCAGGACGAAGAGCAAGACAGTAGAGAGGTGGAAGCTTGGGAGAGGTCGAAAGCGAAATCTGGAGTTGAATCTCATTCAACTTGAGCAAGCATTTATCTGGGGAAGAAGCTGAAGCAGAAGGCGAGAGCCAAAGCTGGAAGGTTGAGAAGGACTGGAGATCTCCACAACTCTTCATCCGATTATTTGTTTGCCTATTATATTTCTCAATTGTTGCTTTGTTTCTTTAATTTTACTATATTTTATTAACTGACTTATACTCTTATTAGTTTAGTCGACTCTTATTTGTTTGTTTTGATAATCCATTCGGTATTCACTATTTTATTATTGCTTTAATACTTTTGTTAATGGTAACATGCGATTAAAGTGTTTAATGATGATGAATGTGGTGATATCCGTGATGGGCTAAGCTATTTTCTTGAGAATTAATGTAGCTATTCAGTTGAATATGCACGATTGGGTTACGGATATGTTGTCTTATTTATTGTTGCGATTTCTAAACTGAATGGATGTAATAGAATGGCCAAACTTTGCATCATTTTAGTGTTAAATGAAGATTCGAGAGATGAAGTTTAATACAGATCGAGAAACCATAGACACTTAGGTTAAAAACTAGAAATATATTAACTTAAGTAGTAATTGATAGTTGGGTTTTTATTATTAATTCGGATAGTAACTTGTTAAATACGAAAGTTAGACTAGTTCATTATTCGAATCAATTTAGAACCTAACTATTAATTTTAGTAAGACAATAATCCAATCATTTTTCCTTAATCATGCATAGGATATTAAATTAGTAAAATTAATACTCAAAAGAGTTTTTCCACTTCGATTAATCTATTTGTCTTTGCTCCCAATTGGTTCCGTCTACTTTTTAATTTAATTTCATAATTTTCCTTAGAAGCTTTCACTCAACAATCAAGATAGAATGTTTAGTAATGCATTGTTTTTATTTTTATTTTTAATTCAAACTTAATTTAAGTTGACCAATTTCACCTCTGTGGAGACGACCTTAGGTTACCAAGTGCAACTGTCCCGTATACTTTCGACTAGGATAGCCTATCTTTTTAGAACTTTTTGGGGACAACAAAAATAAAATCTAAAAACTACTTACTGATCTTCAGCAACTAAATGACTAAAAACAAGGAAAAATAACAATTTCCGGTAGCCTAGTAATGGCTAGGAGACTTATTTAACACATCTAACATATCCAAGATTTGAATTTGGATAGAAAGTTGAAAGCTTCCAAGGTTTAATCAATAAAGGACCAACTTAAGGTTTCAAACACCTTATGTAGGCTAATTTTGATGGCACAATTTTTGTGGTGAATTCTTTTTTGAATAACCTCTAAATAATTCTTGTGCTATTTAGGATATTATCCCCAACGTAGCACCCTCCCAAGAAAGCAACCTGAGCAGGATCTTTCAATGGAGCTATAGATTTTTTTTAGTTTTTTTGCTAGCAGTTTAGCCACTATTGTGTACAAAGGTTGCAATACGAGATGGGGTGAAAGGTATTTGGATTTTGAGATTTAGGAATGAGAAAACGAATGATCTGTTTATGGATTTAAGGAATTACCCGATTGGAATGTCTCCTTAATTTCTGGCCAAGCTTGCTGGAAAAAAATTTCATTGAATCCATCGAGTCCTGTAGCACTTTTCACTTTCATTTCAAAGATCACTTGCTCGATTTCCTTCTCATTGAAAGGGGACTCCAAACTTTGGATCATATCATTAGTGAAATGATTGGAGATGGAGGATCTCATTTGCTTCATGTTAGATGTAGAACTGGACTGGAATCCTAGTAATTTCTTGAAGTGTATATAAGTGGCTTCCTTCAATGATCCTACGAAGTAATCAGACCTCCTGGTCTAGTATGTTATTAATTTTGTTGAGATTTTGCCTATCCATTTAGATTTTAAAAAAACCTTGAATATATATCTTTTATGCCTTCGTATAGTTTTCTAAAGCTTGCTTCTTATGATCCAACCATTATTCTTCACTTGGGTGAACATTAATAGCTTCCTGTATATTTTCCATTATATCTTTTGCTTGTGAAATTTAAGACCTTGTGTCAGAGTTAATGCGAAGTTTCAAAAGTTTGATTCCTTCTTAATCAATTCAAGCTTTTTGATACAATTATTTCTTAACTGAAGTTTAAGAGAAAAGGGATTTTTTTAAAACCTTAGTCGGCTCTCAATCTCATTCTATCGAGAAGAGTATCCATTTCAGCATCACCATTGTTTGATCTCTACTAATTACTTACCAGGGTTCTGTGTCTCAAGTATGCTGTCCTCGTCATATAATCATAATGTTAAATGTCATAAAGCTTACCAACCCAAACCAACAAGTTATAGTCTATGATTAGTTGTTGTACTCGCAACTTTGAATCAAATGCAATCTTGGCATAATTTCTAAAGTTTGAGTGTGTCTGCAGGAGCCATTTTGCAAATTTAGTTGAAGGTTACAGAATTAGCGCCCTGAGGGAAGTTTTCATGTCTCCTTAATTTTTTTGTTGTTTTACTGATCAAGACGATGTGGGAGATATGATAAATTCAACATTTGATTCTATAACGACTACTACACATGACAGCAGCCTGAACATGATATAGACAACTCCATATATATAATGTCTAATCTGTACCAAATAGAATCAGAATATGTGCAGAACAATGAGGAACAACAATGTCATACTCTTTCATACGGAGTCCATAATCTCACTACTCAGCCACGCCCTTGAACCCCTTTTGAATAAGTTTAAGATATCATCCGTTTGTCTAGTTTGACATTCAATCATTATGCTCAGTCTCATCTTCACCTTCAGAATCTGTGAAATCAAAGACAATTTTGATTTGTAAATTGTTTGAAGATTTCGAGGATTAAGTTTAAGTAACAGAAGCATAATAGTTGCCTTCTATTGGCCTTCTATTGGCTTAGTGCTCATCAGTTCTTAACTAATATACTATTTATTTACTTGTTCTATTTCATGTTACTCGTACTTCACTTCAACCACTAGTGTAATTGCCAATGTGGTAATGATTCACAAAGAAATATGCTGCTTACCTGATCGTACATCATCGCTAACTTGGCCTCTTGCTTTAATTTGTTCTATCAACATTTTAATCATCAAGATCCACCAATAAATATTCAGAACCAGCAAGCAATACAAAAGTGTGTTAAAAACATAATAACAAATGGGTCCTTGCAAAGCGTGTTTCTCCTTGTCCAAGTACAACAGAACTTGGTAACTGTTAGTAAGGGAAATGGAAAAGGCAAAGAAGCAAATTAGTAGAGAAAATATATAACTGAATGATTAAGAATTCTCTTAATTACTTTCGTAAGATATGATTAGTAAACACTCCCCGACTTACATGGTAAAAGATGACTAACCTGGTGCTCCGTAGTACCAAAAGTGGAAAGCAGATGATACGAAGCATGGTAAAAGTGAGAATGAGGAGAACGAAAGAAATACTTGCAATCCCTTCATAACCGCTGTATTTAGACATCTTCCCTGTTTCTAGGAAGAGGTCACAACCATCATGAAGCAGCAAAACCATCGCGCCTACGCGGCCAAATCTGCCATACGTACCATACAAGTAGAACCAAATGTCAGCATCTTCTTATGCAAAATTTTCATTAGCAATTGGATATGTTTTATAAAGAGAAAGTTTTAGCAACTCTTATAAGACTATTTTATGTAATATCAAACATGGATGGATGATTTCTTTTTCGTTGAAACAAACCTAAATATGTAAGAAAGGACAATTAGAGTTATTGATGCCATATGATGAGTCATTGACACAGCAAAGTCCGAGCGCTTTGTCTCCCAAAATAAGAGAGCAAATATGGAGTATGTGTAGAATCCAGCACCGTAAGCGTATAATGCCTTCAACTTCAACCTGAACAAAAAGAAGCAAGACATTTAAATAAGAAAATATCGAAGTAATTGGTGCAAATTATAGGAGGAGAGCAAGCCATATAGAATGGTTACGAATAAATGAATATGAGGCACTAGCAATTCAACAATGTGAGTAGCTAAATTGATACCAAGAAATTTTGATTTGGTTAATGAGTAGTGAACTCACTTGATTTTGAGGTCAGGCCAAGTTTGATCTCCTGATCCCACCCAAAAATACTTAGTATTTCTGAACCATGGCTCGTTGTAGGAGACAGTAAGAGCAAACAGTTCTGCTGATAGAAAGTAAACACATTTCCAAGCTGATTCTTTAAATTTGTTGATTTTCTTCCTCCTCGAATGCATCTCAACTTGAACTGTTGCACATCCTTCTCCAAACATCAATCTCCTTGCTATTTTCTGCATGCATCATGGAGGCGCAAATAGTGTTTTCTCAGGATGGCATAAACACCAAGTGCCAAGAATTGGAGTCAATTAAGGGGAAAAATAGAAAACCTCAAAGACGTAAGTGTCAAGATAAAGCCTGAGTGTTGGGAAGAGGAGTGCGACGAGGGGAATAAGCAGGAGGTCTTTAGCCTCAGGATACGATTCAGCCTCCCAATTTATGAAACCATCGCGTCCCACCAAAACATCCATTATTATCAATCAAAGAGAGGAGTACGGTAGTGAAAGAGAAGAGCAACAGGAGAACATTAACTATTGATTTTCAGAAGACCAGTTTGTTTGGGTTTGGAAGACAGACAGACAGACAGGTAAAGCAATAACAGGGGAGGGGCGGTTGGTTGGTTTCGGAAGAAAGACAGGTAAAGCAATAGGGGATTGCTCAGGCGTTTCCTGACTCTTCCCTGGAAATGTGTGGAACACGTTCACTCGAGAAAAGTCAACTACAGCGGCCTTTACCTCTCATTCTCGGATCATGTAATCCGACCCATTAAGCTGTTTAATGGGTCAGCTTGCTGATTTAAACCAATAAGCTGAAAATGAAAAAGCTGGTATGTTGGACCGTTTTGATCCAACAGCCAACATTTAAGAATGAAAATACAATGGTGCCTTTTGAATTTAATGAGTATTGTCTGTATGTAAGAGCTTTGCATAAATCATTAACAACTCACGTTTTATTCCCCTTCATAAGCTTTTTTTCTATTAAAGAAAGCTGGAGCAACAATATTTTTCAAATAGAAAAATTATTAGTAAAAAAATAAAACTTATATATTTAAAATAACACAATATTTATTTATTTATATACATAAGAATAAGCAGATAATAATATGAAATAAAGATAAGATATCCACAATTTCACTAAATTTATATACTAAAATTAAATAGATAAATTATAAATTTATATCAAATTTGAATCAACTTTAAAAAACGTGTTTTTTGGAATAAATATAAACTAAATTTAGAATCAGTTAAACACAAGTTTATTTAAATTAGATTGATTTTTTAAATAACAAACTAATTTTACAAGATTTATAACATATATTAACCGGTAAAAAATAGTATTTTCTTCACTATAATATTTTGTAAATGTAAATTTTAAATAATAGTATATTAAAATTTAAATATATATTGATATTTTCACATCATAAACATATACATATGTATATATATTAACCATGGTTATTTTATATCCCTTTTCCTTACCAATTATAATGAAATAAGATATTTTTTAAGTCACGTCCTTATAAGTCATTTTATACATAAACAGCTAATACTAATCAGCTAATTTTAGCAAACATTTTTAATAAACAATTGATATTATTAACTAGTCAAATCAGTTAATATAATCCGCTATTAGCTAACCGCTGATAAAATCAGCTAATAACTAATACAATTCGCTAATTGTCAAACAAGTGCCAAGCGTATCTAGTAAATAACTTGAGTTCTCTTGCTTATTCATTCATTTCATACTCATTTACCATTTTAAAATAGATCGAGTAAAATCATCATTTCTTTTGGTATAACATTACTAATAATTTTTTTTAATGTACATCATATCGATATTCATATTTTAAACCTTGTCATCTCATTTATCACTAGAAAAATCACTTAAACATGCCTCTTTTTTATTAATACTTAGCAATAAAAGTGACTACTTATTTGAAAAGGTATTTTTTATATGTTCGACATACACAAACCTCTCTTTTAATTTAATTAAGAAATCTTAGAAAAACTTCTTAATCTTTAAAAATTTAATAATTAATAATAAAAATTTTAAAAAATAAGAATAATTATTAAATTATTTATTTTAATAAAATATTTATTTTTTATTGACAAAAATCCTTAAATAAAATCTTTAAATTTTATCTAATGTGAAATTATTATTAGTAATAAAATGTGACTACATTTAAATTAACAACTAGGCAAGTTTTTTATTTTTAAAAAATAAAACAAAAACAAAATATAACGGCAGAAAAATATAAGTAAAATTAAATTATTCCTAGGCCCAATTTTTTACAAATCTCGTTCTTACGTTCATGTTAGTGATATTGTTCAGCTTACACGATCAAGTTTGTCTCTGCTTTCTGAGACTCTTCCATCAGCAGGTATAAATGTGCGGTCCGTTTAAGGACCAGGGACAAGTTGAACACAAAGTTTCAGAATTTGCAGGTCATCTCTTTTCCCCCTCGTCAAACTCTCTACTTCTGATCGACTTTGGATGAGACAGAAACAGTTAGATAATAACCGTAGTTATAGCTTGTTACGAACAAAGAAAGTCCAATCAAAGTCTCGACTCTTATGGCTGAACTGACTACAATTTGGAAATTTGTGGCAGTAGAGACTATCATATAAAATTATGGTTTAAGTTGAATCAATAGGCCATGATTAGTTGTTCGTGAGTTAAACCAATAACGATGACGCCATATGTAAACATGAAAGGACCATGTTTTATAATTTGAATTCCCTTTCTTGTGTCTAACATTGTTAGTTGATATCATATGTGAACAAATTGATGATTAGTGGTTGAGTTCTTCACATATCTACACCAAGCAGCATTTAAAGAAAACCTTCATGGAGCCATAAACAATAGGAATCGATTCTTGTAATGCCTGCCTACAAAAACTTTCATCAAAATATTCACAAAGTACTAGCTTCAATTTGCAAGTCGTAAAAGAATATATATGAAGAAATTAACATATAGTAATGTCAACTTCAGAATCGAATATTATGATGCAAGTAACCATCTAAACATCAATAAACTACATATGTTTAAAATTAAATAGCTGTGACAATACTATGCTAGCATTTAAATCAATTCACAACTGCAAACTACACCAAGAAGAGAATATGTCTGCAGCACTTTGAACAAGGAACTTCTCTCTGCTTTAATATACTGTTACCAATTTACTGTTCCGAAGCTTGAACACCCACAATCAACATAGTACGTCCCAGGTTGCTCTTTGCAAGGCCTGTGGCACCCCGCAGTATTGCCAAAATAAGATCCTTTCATTTACGCATCAACTTGTTAAGTTTGCAATTAACTTGTCGACGTGAATAAGAATATCGTCAATGCGAGGGCGGACTGTTGCCTGAGGCTGAAGCATCCATGTAACGAACTTTCGGAGAGTTTCTGGATATGCAGGATTTGGTCCAGCTGGCCACTTTATTTGTGCATTTACAACTGCCAATTGTAGGCTCCCACCAGATTCTCCAAGAGCATACTCGAATGGAGACACCCCATACCTGTTAGAAATCAGCTATAAATTGTTCAGCACAGGAGAGCAACTGTAAATACAAGGAAATAGCCTGAAGCTTTAGGTACTAACCAGTTTCATTAGTGAAACTACCATCCATGAAAAGAAATAACACTAGGTACATGAGAAAAACAGTATGTCTAAGTGGCCTGAACGAAAGTAAGCCTTAAAGTTGTTGTAGACATCGCGTAGTAGAGGTAAAGTTTCATACAAGGTGTAGCTTCTTTGAGATTTTTGTCAGTTTCAATTGTTTTATTATAGATGTATTATATTGTCTGACAATTGTTCATTACTATACCTAAAATGTTGTAGCAAAGAACTCATGCAAAGTTGAAAGTTCTCCCAAGAAATTAAAGCAATTTCTATTCCATCCAGCTATTAAGGATCTAGATAGTTTGTGCTCGTGTGCCTGGCTACAAAAACATAATGAGGTAATTTGTCAACCTATATTCCACATATGTGCAAAGCAAGAAACATTGTAAAGCATTTAAAAATATAATTTTTCTGAGGAAAGCAGTTCTAGGCTTCCCCAACAACAGAATATGCAATAGATAAATCATAAGCAGTCAGCCATCAGAATTAAAAAGAGAGAAAATGGAAAGAAAAATATAATGGAAGTTCCTCATAATAAGCAATGATCACAGTTGAAGAAAGGAAAAATTGTCCTCACATTATTGCATATAGTGTGCATCCTAGTGACCAAACATCAGTTCTTTCATCAATGTCTGCATGACTAGGACAGTCCCACAGCTCAGGAGCTCTGAAAGGTGCTGAACAATGCTCAGCTGCCCATTCCTATTCACCCATCAGCCACAATATAGTAAAAATGATCTTTCACTTGCACCGAGTGTACCAGATCATGAAAGCCAACGCAATTTCGATTAAATGGAATGACTCTTCAGAATAACTTAAAATATGAAGATATCCTCACAATGTGAAGGTATAACACAGTAAGAAGTATTCCAGGGATATAAAGAAGAAGACGACATCGAAAAGAAAAAGGAAGAAAGTACATAGAAGCACCTGCAACTGTAGAGCTTCAGAACGTGACCTAATTTGCCTCCTTGCAGGTCGTGCACTGCCAAAATCCATCAAAATTGCAAGAGGTGGCTGACCTTTCCTGTGTGTTAGAAGAACATTACCAGGTTTTACATCATTATGCGCAAATGGTGGATCAAGGTTGTGCATATGTTTGAGACCGGCACAAAGCTGCATATTACAGGTTTTTACCAGTTAAATAAGTAAAAGAGTAAAAAGATTGGAAGCATATAAACAGGCAGATCCCACGTTGTAAATGTTTAATGCTAAGAACAAATTGTGAATTAACTTGAACAGAAAGGCAGACTGAGGAAGCACGTAAAAGTAGCCCATCAACATATATCAAGTATTATAACTATTAGCAGTGTTGTCTACATGTCAAAAGTTCTGTTCAAACTAGAAAACTGGCATTTCAGTACGACAAAGGGGTGCTCTATTACCTGGCGGAATATATGAAGAACGTCAGAAGTGGAGAAGTGCTCCTTCTTAGCTTTCATAGCTTGGGCATTGTCCAGTAAAGTTCCATCCAAGTGAACAGGAAATAACAAATAAGCTTCGTGGCTCCAAGATCCTTCTTGACCAGTCTAGACAACAATCGATATAAATCAGACCCATCATAACAAATCCATTTACACAACAAATTTGAACCGAAAGTTAACACAATGGCAACTTAAATTTAATCCCAACCAAAGCAAGTCAATATGTAAATCACCAGATTTGTTTCAAACCTTAACAGCAATAATAGCATGATCAAGAAGTGGAAGCAAATTGGGGTGACTAAAGAGCGAAGACACACGGATCTCTTCTCGAACCAACTCCAATTGATCATTGGTTTGAATCAAAACTTTCTTCATTGCATAAGTTCCGTCATCTAGATTTAGCAATCTAAATCAGAGAAAATTAAAAAGAATCCAATAATTAATTGAATCAGATCAAGTACCAGAGAGACGAGATTTGTCCTTGAGCTTGCTGGAGAGACCAGAAGTAGAAGAAGAATCGGAGAGGAGCTCTTTGACCAAGTAGACGAAGGCGAATCCGCCTTCTCCCAGCTGCCTCACGATCCTGAACCTGTTCTCGTTGATCCACACGTCTCCTCCGCCGTTCACAGCGTCGTACAGCGCATTGAGCCCCGAGAACGAGCAACCCATCCCCACTCTCTCTACCGACAAATGAAGAACTCCTCCGTGACAGTGCCTCTCTCTGTATCGATTTATATAGTAACTGAAAATAGAAAATGTCTTCAAGCTCTCGTTCCCCTCTCCCCTCTCTCGATCTACTCTGCCTAACAACACTTAACAATTTAGTGCAAATTTATTTTATTATTTATATTTATTTTGATTGACTCATCTTTTCCAATTCCATCCCCATGGAACACGTCACGTCATAATTAATTGTTTTTCTCGGAAAATTAAAGAACAATAATATAGTAATTTCCTTTTCGCCTTGTTAAAATACGCTTAATAATAGTTTTCGATTAAAAAAAAAGGAGTTTCTTTATATTTTTCTTAAACAATCAACTCTTTAAGAAATATTTAATATTCGGTTTAAGTTCAAAGGTTATTGTTGGAAAATGTGTTGTATGTGCTTCTTTTCTTATATTTCTCAGGCACAGGGTAAATATTCCGTTTTCGTGTGCCACCTTGTGCTCTTCTATATAGTTTTATTCATTAATATTTAATGGATGAATAGATGGAGAAGGTCACACAGTGGCACAAGAAAACAGGAACAGGAGAATTGATCTCATATCTCTCTAGTTCACTACTAAATGCAGCCAAACCAAAAACAGTTTATAATATCAACAACAATAATAATAACAATAACACCAATTCTTACTCCACATTCAAGTCTTCTTTTAATAACTCAAAAATCTCAAATGTCTTCGTGTAAATCAAAGAGATCTAAGTTGATCTAACTCATTGGCCACTAAATTCAAAGTCATTGACTCAAATATAGTATTATAATTGGAGCTTGTGCTTATTCAAATGCATGAAGAAGAGAGCAATTTAGTTAGGGGATGAAACATGATGCACGTTGAGATTGGGAAGGATCATCATATTAATATTCAGAACAAGTTGGTGAGTCAGGTAATGGGAGTGAGAAATCTAGTATAAACCATGTTTTATTGATCATACTAGCCTTCTCGTTGCAGTGTTTGCTGATTCATACTTAGGTTGGGATTATTGGTACACTCTCAAAATGCTTAAGATTTATACAGATGGTTTCACAGAAAAGAATGTGATTGTTGAAGGTGGCACGAAATTATTTAAAGTAGAATTTTGTAAGACAACACTAAATTATCATCTACGTCGAAGCCAGTACCATCATTTAGATAATGGGAGAAGTCTTGATCTTAAATGGAGCATGTTGAGTAATATACAAGCAGGAACAATATAAAAAATGAATAGGAACATAAAAAATTTTAGAATCGACTAATTTGTGTGCTACCTTATTAAAAGCAAGAGTGGCTATTTTTTACTATATTCAAAAGTAAGGTTACATTGATATGCATGCATGTATGTATGTTATATGGTATAATACAAAAGATAGTTTTGAAAAATCTTATTGAGTAATTTTACAAAAATATCTTTTATATTATAACATATATTGTGGTCTTCCTATTTTGTACAAACCTAAGAAAGCTTAAATGTACCACCCCACTCCCGCAAGACCCGAACCTGACATCGATAGTGATATCCGAGTCCGTGCCACGCGAGGGTGACGTAAAGCACTCAATCATTCATATATCGGTATAATTTTGTTGAAATCAATTACACATTTTGCGGAAATCAATACTTAACTTGGGCCCAACATTCATTCATAAACATTTTCACTTAACACAATTTTCAATAACCATTCGGGCCCTTTC
>JAOSBL010000007.1:12939331-12955780 GCA_027568915.1 Erythroxylum roraimae
ATGTTGTAGATGCTAGGTTTACGTAGATCTTTGTGTTTGC
This sequence comes from Erythroxylum roraimae, assembly GCA_027568915.1. Taxonomy (NCBI): domain Eukaryota; kingdom Viridiplantae; phylum Streptophyta; class Magnoliopsida; order Malpighiales; family Erythroxylaceae; genus Erythroxylum; species Erythroxylum roraimae. Next base: position 12,939,372 of record JAOSBL010000007.1, read on the forward strand.
ATGGGAGTCTAACACCTGATGGGTCAGTCAGGCCGTGTTCGTGTGGAAATGGGCCTGGGCCTAGCACAGCCGACCCAACCAGAGACAATTACAACCAAGTCAAATCTTAGGCATGAGTTTGTAAAATCTTCCTAATCCATTAACGAACAAAATGAGCTAGTTATATTGAATAACCTACGGTTCTTTTCTCTTCAAACTCAGCAATTTATAGCCAAACTCAAATCGGTAAGGTCTCCACCCTTGTTTCTGAAAAGTTTATCCGCCCAAACTTGTATGTTAAGTCTCACATGCTGAGGATATTGCAATCTCATTACTTGTAGCACTATGCTCCGAATGATACCAGTATATAATCACATTTAAAGATTAGGTGATTAGTAGACTTGTATTGTAAGTTGAGTAGCATACATATCTGATTTCTATCTTCAATCCTCGTAATGCTTTTTGATGGTTGGGTTCCCCAGTGAGACTTGGTATCTACACAAACATTATCCGGAAGTTTTTGTAATTAAATTTGTCCAGATAAATAATTACGTAACTTAAAAGAATGTTATGCAAGCTACATCATTTTGATTTCTTAATGAAGAAGTTGCCTATTCCCACAAATGGTCATATTGAAGAAATCTCAACGTTTAATTAATCCAATGAACATGTGAACATTAAGGAACATGTATGAATCCTTCATCTGGACTGGACCACCAATTGCTTATGTTTTTTTCCTGATGTTCCCCTTCTTTTTATTCTCTTTCAACTAAAAAATGACGGTTGACAAAGATTGAGGTAACTGTTTGATCCAACTTACTACTTAATACATCGAAATCTCCTTTATCTATCTTCATCATTGTAACTTAAAACGTGTTATGATTATTCCAAATCGAGACATCATTAAACTTTGAAAAGCAAAATTAAAACTAAAAATGGGTGACTCATATCACTGCTGAAGGCCCAACGAGAGAGTTTGACGTGTAAAACATCAATGATATAAGATAAAGGTTCCTGTGTAAGTATCTTTGCAATGCGTTGAGCTGAACTATTTCCAGCTTCTTCTTGAATTTACAAATGTTTGTTTCTTTCCATATGTTAACTGAAATGATAAAATTTCTTTGGCTGGCAAGTGAGGACAAGTTGTCTTTCTTTGCATTCGCTGTGTGTGGCAATCACTTCACAGCTCCTTTTCTGGACCATCTTAACAAGTTCGATCGAAGCTGTGAGATTGTTGGCAAGTGGATTGAGTGCCAAAATTCCAGGAAGTTTCTCCCACGTGTGGGACCCTCTGACCGACCTGCTATGCTAGCGTCTGAAACCAACGTCCAGCTTCCGTTTTTTGTCTTCTTATCATTGAGAACGTTTAAATATGTTCCTTGTGGGTTTTCATTATCACTTGAAAAGGCGTGATCTTTTTGGTGGGAGTGAATCAGGTGCGTGTGTCAGAATTCGACAAATCCAAGAAGAGTGCATGTTCTTTATCCGCCTGGGTGAGTGGGTGACCACGCCTGAGGTGCGTCTTTGTTACTTCCATTGTTAGTTTTTTTCAGTTCTGTGTTGAAAGTTGAATTCAATTTCTAAATTATATTGGATTCTGAGCTTTTATTCTTCAAAGTTCTTTAGAGGACAACCGGGATGTTTCCACTGAGCTTTCACCCGAGAACGATTTCGATTGATTTAATCAGTTTCTGGTTACGGGTAATTGTTCAATTAATTGAGTTGTTTGGTCGTGGTTTACGCAATTTCTGCCACGGTTTGTGGGAATGTGCATGTGTGGAACTTCGTAGTCTTTTAGTCTATCATCTTATTTCCTTTTCTGAATTGTTTTGGTCATTGTGATCGGTCTTATTTCCTACTGTGTTGCTTAAAGATCATTACATATACGTATAACGTATGTGTTGATGAAAGATGAATTTAATAGACAAGATAGTCGGTAAATCATCAGGAGCTCTGTTTTCCGGGTGCCCATCAGATTCACTTTCTAGTTTCTGCATTTGTAATTTAAACCACAAAATTTCTTTTGATTAGGCATAGCTACACTCAAATTTACATGCAACTGTGCATGTCTATGTTGATTATGTTTCGAGATCGTTGTGCTAATGCGATTTTATTATGAGTGAACTGTTCCGCATTGAATTTGGTGATAATAAATTCAGGTGAAGGTACTTCCTCGTTTGGTTTGTGAACAAATCTGCAACGGAGAAGTTTAGTTTGTTTTTTAGGAGGTGCAAACATGGTCAACAGTGGAAAGATCTCTGATTACAGAGAGAGGCTGGACAAGACATTGTCATCTCCTCAATTGACGAATCATGACTCGCTTAAAATTCTTATTAGGAATCAACTCCTACGTTCTTCACCAAATGAATCCGAAGGTTGGTAATTTTGCACGTTCTAGTTCACTTCTTCATATATATGGGTGATGTTCTAGGAGATACTTTTGTGTGCGTTTAGTGCATCTGCCAAAAACTCACTTAAGGCTTTCGAATTTACAGGATTCAGTGATAAAATAATAGAAAAAAGAACTATTGAAGTGTCTCATTTTCTTGACATGTTGAGGAGTGCTTCTATAAGTGACAATGAAATGTCCAAGACTGCTGAGGCATCACATGGTCAATGGAAAGTACGTTTCCTGGATCAGTTACAATTTTTTTTCAGTTTCTTCGATGAATATTTGACCTTGTTTAGTCGTCATTTCTCCCAGAAGAAAAGAAGAAATCATGGCTGATCTGAACGTTGGTTTTTGTTTGAATCAGCTTATTTTAAACTACTCCTATGCATGAGGATTTAAACTCTTAACAGGGCTTATCTTTGTCACATAAGCAGTTTGGAATATTAACTCACTGAATCCTACTGTTGCTAGTTAAAAGATGCTAATGAAGAGTATCGTGTAATGTACCGTGAAGGACCTCAAGGTACTCCATTTCATACATTACTTGTTGAAGGATATGTGGATGGGCCAGTTGATGCTTGTAAGTTCACCTGGATTAGTAAAACAATTTTCCATTTTAAATGAGGGAAAGGAGAGTTGGTTGTTGAGCTATTTTAGAAGTAGCAATTAGTGGGAAGTTCTTTGATAATGACCACATTTTACTGCAGGTCTGTGCATCTCTTGGGAGTCCACCCTATATAAGAAATGGTAAGCACAATTTCCATCTTGTAGATGGGCACTGTATGTTGTTTGGCTTAATTTTTTATTTCTCTGAAGGAAGGTGAGACAATTGCAATATCAATGATTTGTTTGAAATATAGTTTGCCTTTCATTTTCTTAATTGGAGTTCTTCAAACAAAAAGGAGATCGATCCTATTGTGGGAGTTGCAATAGGCATATGAGTAATTGTCTGGTTAGAAAGAGAAACATCAGCAAGGATACAATTTTTTGGACCAGCCCCTAGGGCATAGTAATACTCATTGGATATAGAATAGATCTAATTCTCTTTGTTCCTATAAATGAAAAAAATTGTTAAATTATTAATAATTAGCAATACTATAATTGCAATTAAGAATACGTTTGGCCCTTTGATTAAAGAAAATTCTAATTCTAATTCTCAGTGTCCTATGTATACTGCAATTGTTCTTTTGGGTCGTACACTGCATTTTTTAACAATAACAAAATTTTATCACTTGAGAGATAAGATTTTCAATTGAGGGAAAAGAATTGATTTTTCTTGTGAAAATGTGAAAATTCTTCATCTTCATTTACATGAACTATAACTTCTTAAAAGTGCACATATGCATAACTGAACTAGACAACTAATAACTCCAGTGCCTAATAATCTTGATGAGCAAATGAAGATTTTTTAGTCATTCGTCTGATGCTACCCATTTTTGAACTTTAAGACTTTGTCAGGCATGCTGTTCTTTTTGGTTTCCTTGATGAAAGAATGTAGGCTAGAATAGTAATATCATTTCAATGGCACTGATTATTAGTTAGTGCTTCAACAAGGAGTTGCAGGAAATCAGTCTTCTCTTCTTCTCTTAATATGAGTCTAGGTTCCATATGCATGGTTATATTTTCTGATGTTTTCTTCTTTTTTTCTCTTCAGTTCAAATTCTACTGCTTTCTTTTGGGTTTCTTGCTGTCTCCATCACATTATAGATTTGGAATTCTGTGGTTGAAATTAATTATTAATGCAGTATGTTCATGGTGGAGTGATGTAGACTCAAGCCCATTGTACTCTATTGACGTTTTGCTTTTTGTACATTGTAGGTGGCCTCAGTTTAGTTTCCCCCCTTTTAAAATAACCGATTGTCGATGCTTGCGAAAGGTTCGGATCAGCGAGCAACTATCTTTAGTGAGGTTTGTTCATTATCAAACACCTGCAGAAAGTCTTTCAGTTAGTTTCATTTGCCTTATCTCATGTTATTTCACATGCTGATCTTTGTCCTATATTTGGGAAGAAAGGGTGAAGGTCACATGGCCACTGTCTGCTCGGGAAGCTGTTGTCAACTTTTTTTTGTTTGAGCACCTCCAAGATGGTCTAGTTGTTGCTCTTTTGAATACGGTATTCATTGATAATTTGGAACTTCATGTTTCTTTAAGTTGTAGATTTTCTTCTAACTAGTATTTGAAAATTTAGATAAAAATGAAATCTAATGTCTCATCATTTCTTGCAGATTTCAGATCTGAAGAGCATTGATAGTAGTACACATGGGTTCACCAAGGAAGGGATCCCCGAGCCTAAGGATGTTGTGCGCATAGATTTGGTGGGAGGCTTTGCCATTCAAAGAGTTTCTTCAGGAAGAAGTTACTTTCGGTGAGTCGTAGTTGCTTGTCGTAAAAAGGTTCAACTTAGTTTCATCTCATTAAGATATTACTGATGTGCATATATATATATATATATTTTTTGCATATTGTTTAAACAAACTTCTGAATGGGGATGGTTCAAAGTTGGGTTTCTTTTATTTTATATCAATGCTACTTTAGGAGCAGCTCTTTTCCCCTTTTTGGCCTTTTAAAATGTAGTATATGTTATCTGTTTCTCCAAAGCCTAGGCTGCATGTGGTGCAATCATTTTAGACAGTTTTCTTATAATTTGTTAAAATTTCTGCTGCATTTAAATGCTTATAAATATATTCCTGTTCGTTTTTGTCTCTATTGCAAAATAAAAAAAGAACATTAATTAATTTCATAATAAGTGATTATTTAGTTGATCATCTTGATGATATACCATCTTCTTGTCATTGTTAAAACGAGACGATACATAAAGAAGGTGAATAGTATGATCTTCTTGTGGACATAACTATATACATGATGAAGTCTAATAATTTGGTAGCTGATCAAAGGTGTCATTTTCTTTGTAATTTCACAAAGAACACAGGAGAATGATAAAATCTAAAACATCTGCAGAGAGAAGCAGAAGTTGTGGTATAAACATATTAAATCTTAAATTTCCTTTCTTATGGGCTGCTGATAATATATTATTCCCTCCATTAGGTACTGCAAATGGAAGTCTTAGCATTCAAAATTCAAGTTATCACTATGATTGAATGATTAACATGACAAATTCAACTCAGTTGGACCTTATGACTTGGACCTCCATCTTTTTGTAGTCATTAATGCAGTTGGTAATTGGATTAATCCTCTGTATTAAACTACTCAAAGTTCAGATATTCTCTTCATGGAGCTTTTTATTTTCATCATCTCACATTTCAGCCATGCCGTTGTCTAGTGGAATACAATTTTCAGTGATGGCTCAGTTTGTTTTGCCCATGCTGAGTCCGAAAGCATTTAAATCATTGTGTTTGCTACTTCGATTGTCATAGTTGATATGAGAAAACAAAGAACTTAAGAATGACCAGATGGTTCTGAAGTCCAATCTTTTTGTATGAACATTCACTTAAATCCTTGTATTGCTTATGTTGTTGGATTATTGGCTATCGCTTACATTATTGGTGAACTTGTTTTTCTTTTTTAGATAAATGAGAACTTTCATCATGTAAAGAAACTTAGCAGATATATATCTACTTACTGTTTTACATCCATAGTGGACTTGAGCCCGTTATTTCTTCTTTTGAATCTAATGTGTGTATTATCTTCTCAAATCGTGATTTCTCTTGTATTATGAAAGAAAGCCACTTAATTTGCAACTTGAGAAAAAAGGTTGGCTACGCTCTCACTGTTAATATGAAGACGCAATGGTATATATGAGGGGGTAGAGCTAGTGTTATATTTACCACTACTGTGTTTTTTTTTTTTTCCTGATCTTTGTAGTTGAACTGTCATCCTGTCCATAAGCTAGTGGACGTCAAGGTCTCTTACGATTTTACAACCCTTGTAATAGCTTTGCTAGAGATATAATATTTTATTTATTTCTCAAAAAAAAAAAGAGTATAAGAAGCATTTTCCTTGTTTCTTTATTGTGATTCTTTGACACACATCAATTTTTAGGACAATTGCAAATATAGATATGAAGCTGGACTTCGTGCCTCCATTCCTTATAAACTTTATATCAAGGCAGCTAATCGGCAGTGGTTTCAGACTCTATCAGCAGGTCATACATTTTCATTTTCCATGCTTATCATATTCAGTTAAGATATTGGTCTGTGTTTGACGTATGAATATGGTCAGACAATCACAAGGAGATTTATATGGTTAATCTTGCACTTATGTGATTAATCTATTGTGGGGTTTAAGTGGTGGTGGAATCACAGATCCTGGTTTTCCTATTTCTTGCCTCAAGTCAAAAGTTCAGACATAGGTTCTTCATCTGAATACATGGTGGAGGATCTGTCTTTGCATTCATGGAGTGATTCTTGTTTGACTATCTTCTTTGATATATGACAGGCTGTGGCTTCTGTGTCTAGCAAAAATGTAGATTACATAAAGGCTTTGGATGATCCATTGTATTCTCAAATACGTGAGGCCCTTTATTCCAGCCATGAGCAAAATGGTGCTACAAAAAGTAAAGAAGTACTGCGTGATGCTTCTTCTGTTCTACAATTGCAGCATTCTTTCAAAGTTTCAGGAGAAAGCATAGACAACATGGAACAGAATGTTCGCAGGTATGATAAAACAAGTGAATCTTTGCTGGAGAATCAGAAAGATTGGGCTGAGCCACTTGGTGGGATTGTCAAAGAAACTAGTGAAGAGAGAAGGAATCTGAATGATGAAGTCAGGGACATCAAACATGAAATTTGTAACAGCAAGTACAACAATACAATAGCCACGGAAAGGAAAGCTTTCAGTGAAATTGAAGAAGCCAGTGAGAATAACAGTCGGTTGGAAAAGGAAGGAAGGGATATTGATCAACCTGGAATGAAAGAGATTGAGCAACAGGGACTTGAAAATTATAATAGAAGTACAATTATCAGTCCTGAGGTAGAGCAAGCCTTAAAGACTTTAGAGAAAGTCATTACGTTGGTTCGTGAATATGGATCTAAGTCTATAGAGGAGCCTTTACCAGTCTTAAGCAACGAAGACAATTTGGATGAGGAAAATGACTCAACTCCTCTAGAAGCCATTGCAGTTGATCTGGATGACTCATCTGCTGAAGCATCCACAAAAGAGAAAATAGTAGAGGAGATTTCATATGAACCTAGGATTAGCTCCAGCAATCGTGACATTAGGTAGGCATGTTCATGAAATATCTTCCCTAATGTTGCTTTTGATAATGATGAAAAGTACCTGTTTCCTTATTCCACATACTGTGTGTCTTGATCTTAAGATATCTCCCACATTTTTCCTCCTCTCTTTTCTGCTTTCTTTGTTGTGCAGCAAATTGTATTCCTGCCAAGAGACCAGGATCCTGTTATCTCCCTTCCCTACCTTTTGTTAGTTTTCTGTATATTAAATCCTAGTTAGTTTCATTAATTCTATCCTGATATAGTTGTGGCATCTTGGTTGAATTGTTATGCAGGCATGCAGGTTCAACTTCTTTTACATGGGAAGTGAACCATAACAAGATTGCACCAGCATCACCAGAACAATGCTTTTCATTTGCTGGTCAAAGTGACCAGGTTTTGTTATCTCCTTCCAGAACTGAAAATGTAGAGACGCCTGTTGCAGACGAAACTACACAAGGTTATCATAAGATTCTGCTTGATGCAAATGGTGTATATGAAAACAATTTGATGGAAGGCAAGAAATCAAGATGGGGAAGAAAGCATAGATTTTGTTGCTTTAGTCCTGGGAGTGAAAGGGACTAGAGATGGCTTATGAGACTATTATTCTTAGGCACATTCCATGTAGGCATTCACATGCAGTTTGAGAGTACACTTGCGTTTGCCAATTCCTACACATTGGCAGGCTACTCCAAGTGAGTATAGCGTACTGTTAAATCATTTTCGTTTGGTTTATCGCTATCCTTAGCAAGATTTAGTGATTTACCAGTTTCTCTTTTCTCTTTTTTTTTTTTTTTCATAAAATGGCATCAATAATACAGAACAATTCTCAGTTTTCTGTATACATGCTCAATTTACTTCGAGAAATAATAAACCCGATTTCTTATAGATTTGTCAACTTACGACAAGATAATTAGATATTCCCTTTCTTCTTTGTAAGTTCTATAATTTAATTTCGCAAGAAAATTTAAGATAATACAAAAAAATATGACTTGTTTTGATATTCATTATTTTTATGGAAAATTTAAATTTTATTGACTAAAGTATCAACTTAATAGACCATTACAATAGGATTCGTTGACTCAACATGTTAATTACAGCACCATACAGTTGATTACAGAAGATTCCAACTAGCTCTCATCCATAAGTTCATACAAGTAAAATCAAGATTTGGAAGAATTTTATTCTTTACTAATCTTTCCAATCTTTCCTTAGATGCATGAACCAAGCGTCTATGCTACAAGTGAGCATAATTTTTATTCAATGAAACCTATTTAGTTCCAACATTATTATGAACAATAAGCAAGGATTTAGAAAAGTTATTATTAAGTTTCAATTTATATAAACCATAAGTAAGAATAGTAGTACCAATGCATAAACGTGTTCTTAATAAATTGAAACAGCCATAACCATAATGCCCTTTATACCTAATAACATCAAGATTTGAAACAGAAACCAAGTTCTTAGAAATTGAAGGTATATAAAGAGTTTCCCTAAGGTCTAAATGATGACCAAAACTTAAGATCAAATAATAAGTCCCTATTCCTTTAATTGGAGCCTTTATATAGTTTCCCATAAAAAGAAAATTTTCATTTGAGTTTGTGATTTCGATTGTAAGAAATTTCCGCATCATATTGGAAACATAAGTAATAGCACTAGTATCAAACCACCAAGAATTTAATAGAATTTCAGTTAATTTTAATTCAAAATATATATAAGCATAATGTATTCCTTTCTTTTGGAGCCAAGCTGTACTTTGGGGCAATCTTTCTGCCAGTGTTTAGCTTTCCTATAGAACTTACACTTTTATATATCTTGTTCCCTTTGAATCGTTTATGGAGCATTAGTAGATGATTTCTTCTTAAACTTGTTGACTTTCACCTTTAATCCTTTATTAGCTCCTTGGTGTAATAAGTTGATAGTATGTCTCTTTGTTTCTTTAGTCTTGCTTCCTCCCAAGTAAGCTTACTGGACAATTCATTAACATCCCACTTTCCCTTCATAGTATTGTATTTAAATTGGAAAAGGTCCATACTCACGAGGGAGAGAGTTCAAAATGAATTGCATTATCAATGAGTCATCCATTTTCATACCTAGTGTCTTTAGCTTTGTCGTATTATTAATAATCTTAATAATATGGTCCTACATACCTTGCGACCTGTTATACTATATGGTAGTGAGGTCTGGTCTGCTATAAGGGTACCAGTAAGTGACTTATTTGCATAATGAAAACAGTCTTCCACAAATTTCAAGTATTGTCTTACACTTTTAGTTTGATGAAGAGTTGTCTTAATATTGCCGGCAGTATTCCTTCGCAAAAACATAAGGCTTAATATTTTAGAATGTTCCCCTCACTACTCGCATTTATAAGAGTAGGAGGCTGATCTGATCCCGTAATGGTGTCAAGTCAAGATCCAAGGCATCTAAGCGGAAAGTGACTTGTTTACTCCATTACGAGAAATTCAAACCATTAAAAATAGAAATAGAAGAAGTTTGCGAATAAAGAGAAATTGTTGCAAAATAATACATAATGCTCACATTATTTACAGGATTCAAAATAAACATTAAAGTATATTACAGTTTCCTTTTGGGTTAATGCTACAATAAACTATCACAAATTAAATGCCAATGATAATCATTATGAGTAAACAAATATTTTCAACCAAGCACACATGACATCTTTAGATATAAAATATGCTTGATCATATCAAAATTAATTCACTCTCGTCATGCTTACTCTTTCATAGAATGGTTGCGGGTGAATTACACAAGCTAGGCTACAAAATAGTAAATAATAATCCAAATTTATATATAGGCATTTCATTAAACATTATGGATAATTAATCCTAAATTTATATGCACAAAACAATTATAGTTTGGCCACTTTGGTGATTAACAAATAACATAATCATAATTCATGCACAAATTAATATTTATTTTATTTATGCATGTAATATTATCTTAGGTTGATCACTTAGGTGACTAACGAACGATAAAAACATAGTTATACATGTATAAATTAATAATCATACTTTTGGTGATTTGCATCTATAAATCAATAGTGTAAAATTTTGATAAATGAAATTAAGAGGTTTAGATTTTCTTTACACATAACTAGACATATGAATTTACAGAATTAATACATGTAATAATGTAAATTCAATCAAAACTGTCATAAAATTAAATATATGGACTGAACTACAACTTAAGCTAAAAGCAGAATTCAATAGGGACTTAAAAGAAAGGATTTCACTTTTTAGGACTAGTTAGAAACAATCACGATGGTTTACGGATAAAACTGATTTTTTTAATACAAAATTACCCTAACCTACAGATCTGCATGATTTACCAGAATTTAATTTGTTGTCTTTAAGTGAAACATATAAAATTTACTATAAATATAAGGCTCAGTAAAGTTGCTTTTTGTAACCATAAGGTTATATGAAACTGTTTTTTGTAAAAATAGAAAGGAAAAGCAGCGTACATCATAACTCTCCCCTACATTCTCGCAAAGTATAGAGTCTTGTGCACTGGGCACGTTAACTTTAACTTTTAAACGATGCTCTGATACCAATGTGAGCATAATTTTAGGTAAAAGCATACTTATAATATGATCTTAAACATATAAATTTATCACATGATAATAAACAATAAATATGTCTAGATAGCTCAATTGAAATGTCATGATGCAAACTTACAGAATACTCGATAAATTAATTTCTTTCCCTTTACCCTCTCTTCTTACAGCGGCGTAAAACATTATAGGCAAGGACAAGACCAATTTATATCAATTAACTTTATTCTGGTATGTCCATTAAATAACTAGATCAACTATCAAGATTAATTAGCTATTTAATTATTATAATTGGGCTTAGGTTTATTCGTTAGTAAGCCTAACATTAGGCCACATACGAACACATATGATATTTGTTCGATAAGCCCTTCCCTTATCATATCCAAGCTCGAGTGAGATTCGACAATTATACACACGACAACAAAAGAAAATATTAGACAATAACAAAAACTTTATTATTAGATCCCAAATCAATAAACTAATACTCCCTCCTATTTAAAATAAAAGTCGTTTTAGAGAGATATACGATTATTAAGAAAGGTAATGAAATATTTGATATACCTTTATTAATTGAATGTTGAATTACCTTGAAAATATAATCTGTGTAATTAGGATGTGGGAGAAATTAAAGGGTAATTTTGGAAATAAAATTATAAACATACATAAAAAAAAAACTATAAATGACACATTTTAAATAATTAAAATCCCTCTAAAATGACTTTTATTTTAAATAGGAGGGAGTATTTTATAGACGCACGCAGACGGTCTTAGAACAATGCCGTTATCTTATTATCCACGTCACTAATTAGTGATCACTAATGCCTATTTTTTGAGGATGATAAACTTGCAAATTACATGGTAATTGAAGGGACGCTTGAATAGATAATACAAGTATTATAAGATTAGCTTTTCAATGCTAACTTTTTTTTGTGCAATAGTTAATGCAATTGAATAGACATAGATGAGTGCAATAAAGCTAAGGAACTTGCCTTTCCTTTTCAACGCTAACTTTTGTTTCAATATATAACAAGTTAAAGAATGCGCTTGCATAGTTAACGGTTATTCATCATTCAATTTATAAGATGTAACGCTTCTGATTTCCCAGCCTCACACAGACAAATAGTGAACATTGAGCAAGTCTCGAAATGAGACACGGGTCCATTCAGTTTTAGAGAATGGAAAACTTCCAATTTTCCAAGCTTTTAAAACTTCATTAGCATTCATGCAATGAAGTAGGCCTGAAGCAATGCTGAGTAAGTACTATAGTCTGCTCATGACCCTCTTCCCGCAGTTTCTACAAGGTAACATTCTTCCAGGTGGCGTGTTAGAGGTGCTGATAGCATATTGCTTGTTGGAAAGCTGACATTCTTCCAGTTTTAAGCGTCTTCTGAAGAATGCTTTGTTTGTAGTTTAATTCTTCCAAAATATTATGAATTCCACAAAGAGGAGCTAGTTCTTTAACGGATGACGGGGTTTTGTGGCCAACCAAAAGAAGGAAGCGTGACGTAGAAATTGGTGAAGATTATTATGATGAACTGGTCTCAAGGTCATTTTTTCTACAGCTTAATGATTCCCATCAGTCATGCAAAAGCTGGTGGTGGACAATATTGTCGGGTGGAGTTTATAGGTGGACAATATTGTCGGTTGGAGTATATATATAGACGTAGAGATAATAAAACAACAACGAAACACAGAGACCAACATCAATAGAAAAGTATAATCGAACTTTTCACTCGACTAATGTAACAACCGGGTGAACTTGGACACTACATCCAGCCATTTTAACCGAAAACGAAGCAAACAAATAAATGCTTGGTACTACAGTTTTATTCATTCACTATAATCACTACACGCACGTCCTTGCCAGGGAAAGAAATCAACAGATAAGAAAAAGAATCTACTGTACTATGGCAAATCATGTCCCTTGTCTTTGACTTCTAATTTATTCACTTCACTTAATATGACAGCAAGCAGTCTTGAAAACGTCCTGACAAAGTAAATGAAAGCATCAGCCAGTGGTCGATTTAAACTACAGCTTTTCATTAAACATTTAGTTTGAATTTTCTCTTGCTTAAGCAAGTACAGGTCTTCGCATCCAAGCAGGATTACCTGGAAAACATCACATTCACAAATCTTGGTTTTCAAATGGCTTTATCTAAAATGTGAAAGTCGCATCATGAAAGTTGGCAACAATCTCAGAGCCTGAAATAGATCCAATATAACTTTCTCAAATTTGTTCTTGAATTGTTCACTTAGGTAACAGACAACGTAGAATTGAAGAGAAATCAAATTAGCTTGAAACACCTTCCATTTTCAACAAGCTGCCATTAAAGCTCCTCACTAATCCATTAAACACGCCATCTTCAATACCAATTAATATCTTTTCATGTTCCTCAAACTCATGAAACTAGCATCATTTCAGGACATTGCCAAAATTTGAGCAATCTGGATGATATATGTCAGGATACAAGAAAGAAGTTGGTTCTAGATTCTATATTGTATGACCAACATCATTCTTCTACTCCAAATTCTGGAAACATTTTAATCATCCAACTAGAATGAATATCTTCCAAATACCCTAAAGTAGAGCATGTTTCAACTTTATAACATCAAAAGAAAAAAAAATTTCATATAGATGGTCAGTATGAAGTTACAGAAAAGATGTATATTCAATCACCCTAACAGATGGAGACCCGCCATAGCCAAAAAAAACAAGAAATAATATGATCAATTTTTGCAAAAATATAGCAAAATTGGAAGAATTGCTTCTTAGCAATGCTAAATGCAACTTCTTCATCAATGCTTTATGAACAGGCTTACCTTTTAAAGCCTCTTCCTAATTTCCTCAATCACACGATCATAATATGTCATTCTTCTGATGCAGGTTAGAGCTAAATCAAATTTCTGAGTTTGAAATGCATTTGCAAAAGAGTTGGACCATTCTTGCAATTTCTCTTGCATCTGCATAACAAAAATCAAAATACATCAAAATAACTGAAGAAAGAAATGGCTATTGCTACTCCCCAATAATAGAGCAACATAAATCCTTGAACTGAAACTTTTCTCAGGGTTATCTTAATGATCTGGTCTGAGAGCCTAGAGGTAACAGTCAATCTCCAATTCTATGTGTCCAGAAACTTAAAATGTTAAAGAACATTCTACTAATACATTATTGTAAGTTACGCCACTCGGCCATCATATCTGCTAGCAGAAATCAAGCACGTAAAGAAATAGCCTGCAATGCTCAATCATACATCTAAAGGAGAGTCATACCTGAGATTGTATCTCATTTAAAGTCTTAGAATCAGGTGCCTCTTCAACAGCTTCCCTGACTTCCATAATCTGCATTTGAGAATTTAGAAATAAAAAGAGCATAACTTAGGTCCTCACAAACAGGAAAGGAAATAACACACGGGGATAAAGTATAATAGTAAACACCAGTTTTCTGTCAAAAAATCTGCTCAAGTCGTGCAGTCAGAGAACATATATATGCAAACGAGCTAATTCTATAGAAGTTCAGAGATCATTAATGATTAAAGAAACACATAGAGATATAAACACAATATTAGATTCTTAAACAAGCATTGGGATCATAAACTCCAAAAAAATTACCTCAGCTAGCAATCCTGGTTCTGAAATCGTTTCTTCTTCATTCACATCTATGCCTTCAAGCCTCAGCTGCAAAAATGATGTTGTTCTAATGCATAAATGGTCAGAAAGAGCGTTAGAAGTAAAAGATAAGATCTAATAATGTTTAGTTTACCGTATCTTCGTTCCTAGATGGCTTGCTCCACTTGTTCACAATTTAACATCAAATACTATATAATACATAACCCTGCCAAAACTAAGTCCTAGGAAAAGGATCTTTGATATTCAACAAACATAACTTATGACTGAAAATATAATTCCAACACCACTAATATTACGCTCTTGATTGTCTAAAATCTAAACCCTAACTAATTTTCAGCTTTTAACCAGTATAAGCAATACATTACAAGCAATGGTGCTTAAGAAGTTGAACAAACCATAGTCAGCGATCTAATACAAAGCAAATCTAGAAAGAGCAACTACCTCACGAGCATTGACTTAAAAAAAGAGAGGCGATTTAAAAACCCTACAGCAAGCAAGCACTGCCATTGAAACAAAAATCTTATAATACAAATTGCAACAACGATGCTTACCATGTATATTGCCCTCGACAATGGATTACCAAGCGTGCGGTAAGCATCAATCAACCGTGCTGATTGTTCAGCCGCAAAGTCCCTCTCTTGCTTCAACCAATAACAAAGAGGAAATAAGTAAAAACCATCAGTGGTTATTAATTTTTCCCACAAAACAAAAGCTCAAAGAAATAACTATTGCATTTTTAGCTCAAAGTGATTTCGAAGTAAACCTGAGATTTGGAATGAACTAAATCAGGGTGCAATTTCTTTTGCCAATCTTTGTACTTCTCCTCCAAGTTCACATCCCCAAGCTCATAATCTTTCTCCCTATTCACAAAGAAAGGAAATCAAAATTCAAGCAAATCGATTGAAGGAATTGATCAAACTTGAGCAAATTAACAAAGAAAAGAACTTTACAGTCCAAAAATATGAAAGTAATCGACGGAGGGATCAATAGGCTGAACGGCTCGACAGCAAGAGCAAGCCAGAAATGGAATGGACCCTTGTTGAGGTTTGGCACCGCAGTTCCAGCATTGAGCAGTAACCTCTCGGGAAAATTCTGAGCAGAAGGTTTTCCCGAGAAAGTGGTTTCGTAGCTTAGTGGAAGGAGAGAAAATGGCGGTGTGGTGGATTCGCAAACGATGTCCCGTCGAGGTAAAAGTGATGTGTTGGAGAAGTGCGGAGAGAGGTCTCCACAGCTTTGCTCTCATCATTTTCTTTTGTCGAGACTCCTGGATAATGGTTTCACTTTCACCGTGCGCGTACTAAAAAGATCGTCAGAGCTTTTTCCAAAGTAATTGATGAAATGTATACTCTTAGAGCATTTTCTTTTGGTTTTTTATTATTTGTTTTTCTCAATGTTTTAAAAACCGGACCGGACATCGAACCGGTCAAAGGAAAGGTACTCGCTATCAAACCGAAATATAATAAATAAAATAAAAATTTTATAAGAATAAATAAAAATAAAATATTTTATTGAAATGAATAATACACCTAATGTTTTGTATTGATTACTGTTGGTATTGTCTGACAATTCAATCCATCACGAAGAAAAGGAACCGAGAAGATTTACGGCCACCAGCAAAACTGTAATTAAATGAGAAAATTCAGAATCCTATATCAAGGTAGTA
>JAOSBL010000007.1:12969127-12979783 GCA_027568915.1 Erythroxylum roraimae
TCTCTATTCCATCTCTGTTCTTATTATTGCTGCTGTGTGTGTTGTTCTTGTGCTGTTGCTGTGTGCGATTGTTGGCTGTGCAGGTTCTGTGTTTGAGTTGAATCAGTGTTAGAGAAACTGGTCTCTAACACATCTCTTATGCGTTTCCTAAACTTTGTAGATAAGGAAAATCTTCTTTAGAGAACTATATGGTTCCAGCACTCTTCACTGTATATTCCCTATCACCATTGGATGAAGATTTTTTTAGTCGAGCTTCCATCTCCTCTATGTTTCCCTGAACTTTGCAGATCTGGAAAATCATTTTTAGAGAACTCCATAGTTCCCGTACTCTTCTCAACTCCATCACTCTTCTCAGCTCCAGCTCTTTTCACTGCAGATTTCCCATCACCATTGGATGCATATTTTTGGCTCGAACTTCCAACCTCTTCGTGTTTCCCAGAACTTTGCATTTCTGAAAAAACACCCTTAGTAACTCCATAATTCCCACAATCTTCTCAGCTCCAGCTCTCTTCATTGTAGACTTCCCATTAAGGGCAAGCTCGCCCTCCTCCTCCTCCATGTCTCCAAGCACAGGAGCATCTGGGTTTGCTTGGAGCATCTCCGGCTCCTACTAAGAACTTTCCAAGACTGGGGGTTTGTGGGAGAGAGTGGTCAGAGGTTTGTTTGCGTAGAGAGAAATAGAAATTTATTAAATAGAATACAATGTTGTCTCTGTGCTATAAACAAATCAAACCAACCATAAACGCAATAAATGATTAGAGCTCTCTCACATCAATAAAGGAGAACACTTCACTATAGGTGAAGTAGAACACACTGACGGCATCGCTCGCATGAATAGGAGTTGATTTCTAGCTTGAGATTAGGGTTGTTTGAAAATGTTTGGAAATTCGTCTGTTAAAGATAGTGATCAATGCTTGGAGAAATTGAGAATTATGATTTATTGAAATTTTTTACTAGGAATTTTAATTGAGGATTTTACTTAATCAAGGTATAATTAAGTTAATTAGGATAATTATAGTTTATTATAATTAAATAGGTTAATTAGGTTTTATTAGAAAGTAAAGCTAATTTAATTTAATGTAAATATAATAAGTAGGTTCTATTGTGTCAAATGACATTTATGTGATAGTGTAAGACCCACCTATTAATTAAAAAACATAAAATTCGTATCTTATAAGAAATAGAGATTGATTTTTTATTCACTCAAGATTTATATTTTTGAATTCTTTAAATATTAATATTTATTTCAATATAAGTAAAAATATTAAATACAAATTTTGTAGCTTTTGCCTTCAATATTACAGAATGATGAGATTAACTATTAAAATTTTAGGAACCAAATTCTGCCAATTATCTGAAAGGTTAACAACTAAGACTACCAAATCTATCCTACAAGTAGACCATTCATCCACCATAGATTAGTAGCGACACTTGGTAGTAGACGCTCCTGATTCAGAGGACAACTGTTTCCCAGAAAGATTCTGCTGCCTTTTGGCGGCCAACTTGCAGTGAAGGTACCTGAAACTCTTTACTGACGTAGTTGTCCCACTCTTTTTCCCTCTTTATTATTCAAATTGGCATTATGTACTCTGTTACTATGGGGGTGTTTTGTGTTTTTTTTTTTTGTTTTCCCCTCTTTATAAAGAAGGGATCGGAAAGTGAGTTCATTTTTGTCTGGTGGTTTACAAGAGATGGGTTTTTGCGATTCTCGTGTTTGATATGTACGTAGTTTGCTCGTTTATTTGTTTACATGATAATTAGCGAGACTGGACTTGTTAATAATGAACATTTATGAATCAGTAGTAGCTTCTTTTTGTTGAACTCTTGTTATTTAGGCAACTGTATTGGTGATGTTCAAGGATTTTTTTGGGCTGATATGAACTTTTTTTTCCACGATTCATAATGGGCACTCCCCGCAAGGTGGATTCAGGGATTATTGATTGTTTGTCGCAATTTATAGCTTTGAGGTTGCCAATGCTGCTCGCTAAGCCCTCTTCGCTAAATTCAAACTCGTATTAGGTTGATGCCTTCTGTCTGGAAAATATTTTGGATTCTATATAAAGAATTTCCTTTTGGCACATAGTCGAAGAATTTCCAGACCAATTTCAAGATTTTCACTTGATTCTCCATTCCCATAGTGTGATAAGCTTTTACAACTGGAGTGTGAACTAACAATTTTTAGCAGCTCTTTCAACAATGTCTAACTTTTCAGATTACAATTTTGAAACTGTTACTGAATTTTGGTTTAGTTGCCTCGTAGCTTGAGCTGTCTATATATGGTACTTGCTTTCTGGATTATAATGTGGATATGCACGTCAGTGAAACTGTCAAAATCGCTACAGTTTACTCTGCATAACTACGTCAAATGAGCACTTGTATTTAACTAGTTTCAGTGGAACCTATAAAGTTATTCTCATATCTTCACTTTCCTCCACTGTGAATCAGTTGAATTTGTGTTGAGCTCTTTCTGAGGGTTTATGCTTTCTTGTTATTGATTATCTCGTTTTACTTCTTACTTTTTTGGTGAATGTCCTTGCCCAATCTTGCCACAAAGTACATGTCATTCAGATGCCTCAAAAAAGGTCATTGTACAAAAGAATTGATATGCTGAGTAGAAAAGCGTTCAACCTGGGTGACTTTTGTTGTTTTAGATACTCCAATCTTTAGTTTAGTTAAGTAGGCAGGCATGTATTCAATTTTTCAACATGAGTTGATGCTTGAACTTTAAACTCTTCTCTGAGGTTCAAGCCAAATGCCCATTCGAGAAATGGGGAATGAGAGAGAGAAGCTTTGGTGTCTCTTTTAGCTTCTATGTTGAATTTCTTTTCAAAGTGAATACTACCTAACATCCAATTTTATTCATTATTAGCAATTATGGACAACATTGGAACAATGGGAGGCGACAAACTTATTCTAAGAGGATTGAAGTTCCATGGTTTCCACGGAGTGAAGCCAGAAGAACGAACCCTGGGTCAGAAGTTTGTGATAGACGTAGATGCATGGATGGATCTCAGTGTAGCTGGTAAATCCGACTGCCTGAAAGATACTATTAGCTATACTGAAATTTACCGGTGAGTTACAGCTTAGTGCTTCCTTTATCCATGTCAGATTACTTGGTATTTCCTTTATCAATGCCAGATAATTTAATTCCTTGTTTATTTTGTTACAGGATTCCAATTTTAGTGGTGCTTTTCATTCTCCAAAAAATCTCAAAATCAGCTTCTCTCCTAATACATATTTTGATCAGTAAATGATCTAGTATCTATTATGTCCCTATTTTCTTATTCAGAGGGAGGACTCCAAATCCCGTTTCTTACACCAATCTAGGAACCAAAAGATCCAATCAATTACTGAAACATTGCATGACTCACTGTAGGATATCTGTGCAGTATACACACTCCTGTGCATCATAAAATCGTAATTGGCCATCAAGTACAATTGGACTCCTGATATCCAAAATTTAGTTCTGCCGTTCCATACATTAAACATCTACCTGAGTCATAATTGTTCACATATATGTGCTAAGTTGAATTTGCATGATCAAGGGTGTTTAGTAAATCATGTTGTGCTGTTTAGCAAAAGGACCTTCATTTAAGATGGCATTTGAGTGACTGCTCATTTCGTTTTTCAGCATAGTCAAAGGAGTTGTTGAAGGAACTCCGCATAACCTTCTTGAATCAGTGGCCGAGCTAATTGCTTCCACAACTTTGACCAAATACCCCCCAATCTCTGCCATTCGTGTGAAAGTTGGGAAGCCTCATGTTGCTGTTCAAGGGGCCCTGGATTACTTGGGTGTTGAAATTCTCAGATGCAGAAGTGCACCACCCAAGTGAACTTCAATTACAAATAGACATTTCAGGCACTCTTGGCTTTTGATGCTATTTGGAACTTGATTGTTTCTGTGTTTGAGATTGATTACCAAAATGCTCATATGTTCTTGTAGCCATTCCTTCGTTTTCTTTTTTCTCGGTGTTTCATGATCTGGTCGTGGAAGTAATTCGTACTTGATACATCAGAAGGGAAATAATGTCAGCAAAAAGCATAATAAATAAAGGAGTATTTTCACATACCATGCCCTATTATTTCAGACAAAAGAAAAATGACAAGATTGCTACGAAGTTTGGTATAGAAAAGAGTCTTACAAGTAGAAAGAAATAGAATGAAGTTATGATGGGTCGTGGAGAACTTTCTGCTACAAATTCCAAATATTTAAGGATGGTTGACTCATTCAGCCGTATCACTTTGTTCATGAATGGTAGGCTCTTTTGCTTTTGCAGTTCCATACTGGAATAGTCTCAACAAGCTTACGTGGCACAAGCCTTGTTTCCCGCTTAGTGAGCTTGTAGAACCTGTAGGCTCGTAGGTTGGCACTCCCAGCCTCTACGTCAGGTGCTGATTCCCTTACGTTGTTGTCTCCAATATACAAGGATAGAAAGATAAATTTGGAAACGGAACCAAGCAAAAATTGGAGACAGTGAAGTGTTTGGTTGCAATAAATAGAACAAACAAAATTATCTTCGTCTCGAAAACAGAAATTTATTTGGTTGCAGTGGACAGAAATAAAAAAAATATTAGTGACAAAAATGCCCCTGCAATATAATTTATAATAATAATAATAATAATAAGAATAATAGTAATGATAATAATAATAATAATAAGATAATTAATTTTGTATAATAATAATAATAATAATACTAAGTACAAAATTTATAATTAATTATTATTATAACAGCAATAGCAATAGCAATAATCAGTAATTATTATTATTATTGTTATTACAAAAATTATAATAATAATTAATAATAATAATAATAATAACAATAATTAATAATAATAATAAGTTTAAAATTTATAATAATAATAAATAATAATAATAACAATAATAATAATAATATGTTTAAAATTTATAATAATAATAATAATAACAATAATAATAATAATAATAATAAGATGATGATAATGATGATGAGTTTAATAATATAATTAAGAATGAAAAATTGCTTACGCGGGGAAGAAGTATTTCTGACATTTCCTTACGTGTTTTGTTTTTGCCTTTAGGATAAGAAATCTTGTACCACAGTTTTGGAAGGAAAAAATTTCTGTATTTATCCTTTGAAGACGGAACAAAAATAAGCGAGGATAGCAAAAAAATACGACGGAGTACAAAACTTTTGTGTCTTTGTCATCTATCCTCACTCTTAATGTTAGTAGTAGTACTACTGTTAATCCACATCCTGCCGTGACTTTAATTCCATGTCTACCTTTAGAATGACATGACACCCTTTTCTTATAGAATCCTTTCCCAGCCAGTGCCTCAGCTTCATGGCAAGTAGAACCTGAAGATAAGTGGAGTTCAAATTAAAGCATCATTAACGCAAATTCACCCAAGTCACTCACCAACAAGGAGACGTTCTGGACCTAGTCCATGATTGTTAGTTGTCTTTCCTCGTGCTAAATGAATAACCTGTAAAGATAAGATTTAAGTTTCTGAATGCTTATTCCCGGATAAGCATTGACAGGTTGATATTTAGACATGAATGGCTGGGGCTTTCTGCAAGGAGACATTAACATGCATCACAAACTTGAGAAGATTTTGAATCGAAAACCTAGTATAGGAGTTACGAGCTGTTAATAAATGCAGGTAAAGTTTCTTGAATAATGGGCTAATCATGTCTTAATATATGTTAATCGTTTCTATTTTTACTCCAGAAGGCTACTTTGAAAATCTGAGTTACCATTGTCATTGAATCTGTAAAAGCTTGTAGCCCAACTTCCAAACGAAACTAAGGAATCGCTTTGAATATAGGGGTGAGTGGGTCAATTAAAGGAGTCTATTTTGAAATGAATATGCAACCTGACAACGCATTCTTGGAAGCTCGCTTTACTACTGTTACTTGCAACTGCAATAATGCATTTTCCACAATCCACACGCATGTCACAAACTAATGCAAAGACCAAGTTGATCTTATTGTGACGTGACTGAGTTTAACAAACTAAAGCCAATCAAGCAGTTTCCATACACTAACGACTGTTTTACCAAAAGCCGAAACAGGGTAAGTCCAGGAATATGATAGTAAGTCCTAAAAACAGAAAAACTTGAATTACTTCCGGTACTTTGAATCCACGATTTGAAGGCTCAAAGGAGCAGAATCAGAGTAAGGTGATAATGTTGGGAAATCGGATTAGGATCTAATCCAGGCAACAATGGAATGATTATAAATTTTTTTTCGTAAACTTTAATTTTCCAAAAACCAAGATCTCTTTAATCAATAAAATGATTAATACAAATCATAATAAAGTGGAATTTTAATTCATACCTTATTTCAAAGCTTGATCTTTATCTTGTCGTATCCCTTAAATCGTTTCTGAAACTGATTCGTCTCAACTATCATAGCTGCACGTGTCCGCCTCTAACAGTATCCATAGAATGAGTGGAGGGAACTCTGTAACTCTTATAGAGAGAGTTAAGCAAGAAGCGTTAGCTTCATAGAGCTTAAACTTATATATAATAGGTTCTGGACATTTTGGTAATTTAATTGAAATTAAAATCTAATTTCAATTAAACTTTAATTAGAATTAAAAATAATTCTAATTAAATACCAATTATGTCCAAATAAGATTCAATATCTCATATTGATCCTTATTTATTAAATATCCCATATTTAATCATAAAGTTTCTCAAACTTTACAATAAAATCTAACTTGATTAAAATAATTATGCTCTCTTTAACCCATTCTATATGTGAAACCCATTAGGTTTCTAAATATATTGGCAGTGATTATAAATTATAATTCTAATTCATAACTAGAATTAGATAAATTAAAACTTTTTTAATTTATCTTTAATTCTTTAATTAAACAATTTATAATCATAGATCAAGATTGGTATCTAGCAACGCGTCATGACTATCCAAATATATAGGAATGTCAAAGTGGTTTTAACTAACCTTTTCGTGTATTATTTTTCGATATAATTCAATCATTTCATTATACAATGTTTCGATTAGACATAGAGTATGAAATTAATGTCTACTCTATTTTTAGTCTAATCATATTAGTTTTTTGCTATTAATTATCGATTCAATTAAAAACATTTGTAAACTATTACAAAATGTCATTCCACCTCAACCAAGGATTTCCTAAATTAATACTAATTGAAAATAACGGAACATTCTTCTTATTTACTTTAGGGTGATGAATTCTATATTGATCATACAACTATCTCCATATAGTTCATGCTACATCCAATGACTATCGTTTAATCACAATGAGAATTCCATAGATATACAAGTAATGTCCAAATAGATTTCTCATGTTGGGTCTCTTTGATTAGTGAACTTGTTCTCTATCAAGCACCCACATGTTTATTTAAGTATCTCTATACTTTAGCTTATGAGATCGACTACTTCCTTCATAAGGAAAAACATGACATGTGCTAGCCTTTTTTGTATTCTATTAATGCCCAATTTTAATAGAATAATAACTAGGAACAATTTAAGGATAATACATAAATGCAATATGAATATTATTATAATTTCATTTTCAATGTACAATTATACCATGAAATTTATCATATACATCTAAGCATGTACAAGATAAGGAAGGTCTTTAAATAATTTCCATTAAACTATAATTAGAGAGATTGGCTGTAGGGAATAAACCAATAATCTCTCACTTGAATTAAGCCAATCTTTTAAGTATCTCACACCATATCACCATATGAAAATTATTCTACTACTGTGATAGTGGCTTAATAATAGAATTCTACAAGATTCTTTGTAGTGAGCACTTGCTTCATTCTTACAACTTACATCTTAATTATCATCATAATTAAGAAAATTTGCCTAAACACATCATCGGATGCTTGATGAGACCTCAGCTCCTTTTACATGCCCAATGGCTCTAATGTTTCACATTATATTACTGTGTTGAACAATACGATGAACTATATCAAGTTCATTAAAGAACTTATTGATCTAAATAATCATTTCCACTAAATGAAAAATGCATTACGGCTTAGTTAGGAATCATCGTTACATTGGAACCTTTCTAATCTTGAATGATATTGTTCTAGTAAACAAACATTAATTAGGATTTACTTCTAAAGTTATATCCTTATCATGTTGAACACAAATATCAACTCATATATAGAATAATGGATATCTTTAATCCTTTACAAGTATCAGATATCTCAGTTACTAAACATCTTTAGTGCATTATCTATGTAATTGGAGTTAGAATAGGTGAACAACATCCAATCAATTTCTATAGATCTAAATCCCATAATTAAGTTGTTACCTTTTCCTATTCAATAAGAGTTGTTCTTGGGCAATTATGTTTTCAATAATTGAAAGTTAGGATTGTTGTTCTTTATGAGCAATATGACTCCACTTACTCCCACTAAAGAGGACAACTATACTTCCACTAACCTTCTTGTAGACATGATAAATTCACAATTATCTCTAAATCAAACTCTTTGAATTCATCTAAAAGTGAATCTTTCAATATCTCGTAGCCTTTCAACTGTACATCAAATGTATCAATAAAGGCAATAGTTCTAATCAAATGTATTGTCATGAGATTTTAACTTTTCAAATTTTATCTTACTCCCATAACTTAAGAACCATTCTCCTATAAGTATACATTGAAACATTAGTTAACTCAAAATTTCAATACATTTTGTCATCTATATGATTTTGACATGTCTCTAAAACTTTGTCACCTAATCCTCAACAGGGATTATAGCAAAATAAAATAATGGACATACAATTTTCTATCTTACTGTTGAGAACTCTTCTCAAACACATCCTATGTTCAAGAAATTAGGTTGACTAACTTAGTATCAACTATACTAAACAAGGTAAATCTCACTCAGAACAAAATATAAATGTAAGAAAAACAAGTACTTAATTATATGTCATAAATGCTAAATAAGATTAGGACTTTAATCATGCATTTGGTTACTCTCGCTATTTTATTCAAAATAATAGCCCTCACTACTATTCAGAAAGATTACTCTAATCTTTCTAATGGGCTAGGATCCCATTCAAATATAGTTGATCTTGAGTTTGCTCAACAAACCAACTAGACTTAAATTAAGTAGATAACAACTTTATTAATCACATCTAATGTGACTCCTAGATCCATTAGGTGATAACTCTTGTCAAAACATATCATATGTTGTTATTCCTAACCCTGCCTCTAATTTATGTGAACTTGAGTTTGTTTATTCAAATCACACAAATTTAGTTAAGTAAAACTCACTGTCATAAGACTAAACATGTTCGGGTTAAAATGACCTTGAGTTTGCTCAACAAGCCTAAAATAAATAAAACTCTGGTTTATTCTTATAACAATGAAAGGCAACAATCACGTTCTCAATGTATACTTAATATTTTAACGAAGGATTTTAACTCATTCGTCTCATCAAACACAAAATTGCATGTAAAATATCACACACATAAAACATCAGTTAATATACATCCAATATATATATAATCCATATAAATAAAGTAAGCATCTTATGCACTCATAATTATATTATATGTATAAAACATCAAGCTCTGTTTGATTCTAGTTATTGAACTTCATAATCTAATAATATTTCCAACTCTTTGAAAAAATTAAATCAGATTAAACTCATTAATTCCTAAATAATCTAAATTCCTATTCCAAATAGAAATTTGATTTGATTTGAATACAATTTTCAAATCCAATTGGAAACCATTTCCAATTTATCTTGACTACTTTAAAATATTTAATTGAAAACAATTTTCAATAAATTATTCTGCTTACTTATTATAATGTACAAAAGCTCCTTTTTAAAAATTATATAAGCAACACTTTCTAATCCAGTTAGAAAGATATTTCTAATCTCAATAGAAATTATTTTCCTTAATTAGAAAACTATTTTCTAATATTAAAAGGAAACTACTTTCAAAATCAAATAAAACACTTTTAAATATAATTAAGAAAGTCATTTATATTATTTATTTAGAAATTTATTTCTTAATTAATTAGAAAATCTTTCTTTAATAAATTAGAAAACTATTTTCAAAGATTAAAGAAACCACATTTTCTTAATCAATAAATGAAAAGCTTTCCAAATCTTAATCAAGAAAAATATCACTTCTAATAAATCAAGAAACTTATTATTTATAAATAGACAATTTCTAAATAAATAGAATAATAATTCTCTAAACAAATAAATCATGTATTGAATTACTTCCAGTTCTCTGAATCCATGATTTGAAGGCTCAAAGAAGCAAAAATAGAGTAAGGTGATAATGTTGGGAAATCAGAGTAGGATTCGATCCCAGCCGCAGCGGAATAATTACTAAACTTTTTCGTAAACTTTGATTTCCTGAAAACTAAGATCTCTTTAAGCTACAAAATGATTAACACAAATCATAAAAAGTAGAAACTTAATTCTTACCTTATTTTGAAGTTTGATCTTTATCTTGTCTTATCCCTCAAACCGCTTCTGAAATCAATTTATTTCAACCATCATAGCCGTATAATTATGTGACCTCTGATGGTATTCACAGAATGAGTTGAGAGAACTCTGTAACTCTTACAGAGACAAAGTTCAAAAGCAAAAGCAGACAAAAACCTCACTAAACCTCGTCTCTTCTATTCTGTCCCATTTCTCACTGA
>JAOSBL010000007.1:12997701-13021634 GCA_027568915.1 Erythroxylum roraimae
ATACCGACGACCTGGGTTAAGCATTTCTTTCATATTTTTGTTGTTTCTTTCTCTCTTATTGAATTGATTGTGTTATACTAGGCATATAGATTTGGGTTTTGTGTATGAATGATCGTATTATCGTTGTAGTGAAATTACTTATATATGAACCCATTGGGTATTCTAAAAATATGATTTTAATGTGTTTACTGAATCGTTTATTTACAAACTCATTGCTAGAATTTCGATATAATCCTTAATTGTTATGTTGAAATTCATGTGTAATGACTAATGATTCGTAATCATTAGGGATAACATAACCTGAGTTAAATAGCACATCGTATGTGGTTGTAGACTTGATTAATCGGTTTATCTAATTTTTAATGTTATTGCCTAATTAAATCTAGAGATCGTATCCTAGGTTATTCATTGGTTAGGTTTAATTAACGATCGTGTCTTGATTAAACACTACATAAGGGAAAACTTGAGTTAATTATTAACCCACGATTAATAGTTGCTATGAGAGGTTTAAGAACAACAAATTAATGAAATATGTTTAATTAGGGTGTAGGCCGAGATTGAACCAAAGAATCTACTGAATTTCCCACTTTTATTAATTTTTGCATATTTTCTTTAATTTGTTCTTATTAGTCTAGTTTCATTTTATTTTCTTATTTCTAAAATCCAAATCCTTCTTTTTCCTAAATACCGATTAATTTCATTTCAACAACTTTACACACACTCTTTGTGGGATCGACCTAGAATCACCACTACTATAGTAGTAGTCTAGTTATTTTATTTTAACTAACGTTATGATGTGCTGTCATTTGCCCTAGTCTGCACACACTCATAGTATCAAATTGTCTGATTTAGACCTATATTTATTTTAAGATGAACCGTCTTTACTTTACTTTATCCTACGATCCTGATTTCTCCTTATATATAGCCCTTCACCTTGAAAGCTTTCCCCAGGGTTTTGTATTTACTGGTTATGAGCCAATATTGTAGTTGTGAAGTTATTTTTTACTAATTTGTTTATTTTCTCAATGTGAGGTTGGTCACCATATATTCGTAAAAAGTAGGTAAAAGGCAACAAAAAATCATTACTTTATCTTAGTATGCAATAGTCACCTTGACTGTGTGAAATGTGAATAGCAAGATAATAATAATATGGAATCTTCAACAATGTTCTTCTAAAATGATTTCTCTTATTCATAGTTGGTAAAAAGGGGCAATTTGATTTATAACATTTGCACCAAAATTTTATCTAGACCCAAACATTTTAGAAAACATTTGGTAAAGAACCCGATGTTTCTAAAATGTTTAATTTTCCAACCCATACGACATACCCACGTGTCATCTCCACTCTGGTCTCCACAGTCGCACTCATCCAGACACGTCCGACGAAAATCCCAGAAACTGCCGTCTTTTCTTGATCGCCTACTCTTCATCACTAGAATTTCCATTACAAAGTGATAAAAGAAGCCAAAGAAGGCCAGGGTTTACTGGGAAGGTATGCCTTTTAGCTTGATCACTTTGCAATCAAAACAACTTCCATGGTTTTAACGTTTTAGTTATTTCTATTTCTTTCTGTCTGATCGATTCTCTTCTGAATTGACGTTTAGAATTGAAACTGATGTTAAGCTTCGTAATGGTAGGCTGTGATCCTTCTTAGAGACTTTTATGACAATTTAAGTTAGTATTTAATGCAAGATCAAGAATAAAAGTAACTGTAAGTATCAATTTTGTGTTTGGTGTTCCATATCAGATAAGATTGTTTTGGTGATAGGGAAAACTATATTGAAATATATATCGTATGTAGGATAACGAAAATAATAAAAATTTAAGTTGGAGACTGAAATAGTAATTAGAACCAAAGTTCGAGAAACGGAAGTTTGTTTCTCCTTAAAAGTCTTCTGATGCCATCTTTAGTTTAAGGTAGTTGGTAAGGTATATGACTTGGAAGTGTTATTTAATCCATTATGCAGTTATGTTTTATTCCATTTCTTCTTTTATGGTTGGAAATGGTAATGTTGCAAGCACGCTGAATCTTACTGCCAGGTGGCTTGTGCAAGGAATTAAGAGAATCTGGGCCTGATATTACTGATTTACTGTAACTTTGATGCATATATGTTTCTGTTTGGTACTATATTTGTATTGCTAAGTTGCACGTAAATTGAAAAATAAAAAAGGTGGGGATGGGGTTAGAGGACTGGCTTCTTCTCAGTCAACTTAATTTTGGTTTTTGTCTTCATGGGAGTTAGTTGAAGGATTACCTTAGTTCAGTTTATGTTATAAAGAACAATTGGATCCATATTAGAAGCTTGGGTTTTCTGTGTTACACCTAGCACATGTTTTCTGTTTTGATATCTAAGGGCCTTGGATTTCAGACCCTTGTCCATCCTTTCCTCCGTCAGATATAGTGAAATCTGTATATATTCGGTTTATTATCTAAAAAGTCTATCTGAGTGCACTTGCAATCAAAGTTGTACAATAATTTATCTTTTATTTCTCCTGCATGCAATGGATTATCTGCCCATGCATCTATTCATTTGGGAGTTCCCATGCATGTGCAATGTTCGTTGTGTAAGAAGTGTGCATTCCTTCTTATGCAAGCATACTGTTTCTAGAATGACCACATAGTATAGGTTATATGACTAGTGATCTGATTTCATGGGGATTATTAATAGGCATTCCACCCAAAATAAAGCTCGATAGCTGAATTTATCATATCTTAAGATCGTCACTCGTTGTATTCTATGGTTGTTGTCGTTCTCTGTTGATATTAGTGTCATGCTGGTATGCCAGATAAAAATTTCATCTTGAGCCCACTTTAATCTGAAAGTTGAGCTTCAACGCAATTAGTGGAACTGTCTGCACTGTAATGGCTCAAGAGACTGCACCTACTGCTGATTCACCTAGGCGACGTTCTGGTCTGTTGCGAGATCAGGTCCAACTTGTAAAGAAAAAGGATTGTAACCGCTATGAAATTGTTCCTGTTGAAGAAACATTGTCATTTGAGAAGGGCTTCTTCATTGTGATCCGTGCATGCCAGTTACTGGCTCAGAATAATGATGGAATAATATTAGTGGGGGTTGCTGGTCCTTCTGGAGCTGGGAAGACTGTCTTCACCGACAAGGTCCTCAGCTTTATGCCCAGTGTGGTTGTCATATCAATGGACAACTATAATGATTCTAGTAGGATCATTGATGGAAACTTTGATGGTAATCTCGTTCCTAAATCTTTTGTTGGGAAATTATCTGCAAAAAGTTATCTAGTTAGTTACTCAAAGTCTTTTGGAAGTTATGGCTTTTATTTGGTCTGCTTTCTTCTGGCTTTATTAGCTTTCTACTCAAGCTTGAACGTCTATGCTGATTCCCTCACTGTTCATCCAAGGAAAGCTGAATATAAATAGATACAAGGACTGTCTATAATGTTACTTGTAGATGATTTAGATATTGGAACAATAACTATTTCTTCTTTGAAGTATTCACATCTTTATCTGGGATTACCTGTATAAATAATTACTAAAAGAGGGCCATATATGTTTAATTATTTTCCATTGAAATTGGTGATAGTACGATTTTGGTGAGATTATCTTGATTACAAATTTGAAGTCAACATAAACTAAACCTACTTTTCAACTGGGGAATTTATAATATTGGTAGAATGTAGAAAAGGTGAAATACATAACAAATGCTTTTATTAGTGTAGTGAATGAAAATATATTCGGTCCCGTGGTACTTCTGTCTTCTAACAAAGGTTTTGTAGCTGCACAGTCGAGTGGCAATTGTAGGATATGATCTCAATATAATGAGAACTATATGAGCAAATCAAAGGTATAATTTTTTTCCCTGGTAAGCGTAGTTATAGCCAGAGCTTTAATCTTGTGGCTTGAGGGGAACCTGCTAGATCTATTAGGCATTGGCTGGTTTGTTCTTTGATTGCCATTTATTTCAGTTTTTATATGTTGGTGGTTTGTGCCATAAATGTCAAATTAAGTTCTGAGTCAGAAATTTGTTATGTGCAATAGAGGATGAATAAAAAAATGTGAAGCTTGGTTGTTATTTAATTGCTGAGCAAGGACTTCAAGCTTTAAATGAAAAAAGAAAATTAGGGTGAAACGGTATTCCCTTGTATAACATCTATAGTCTTTATGGAGATATTTGGGACTTTTGGCTCATATTTTGCCATGTAAGGTCACTAATGATAATGGAATCAATGTATAACTTCCGCAAAATGAATAGATCCATATTGTATTAGTACTATTCACAATACACAAAGAAATGCTCTTGTTTTCTGGTGATGTAGTTCCTTTTTAGTTCTCTATTCAGTGATTAGTTTAAAGAGCATAAGAGAAATCCTTGCAGTAAAGTATATCTTGATATCATGGTGGTTGATGTAGTGCTTTATTACCATAGTTAGAATTAGGATGGGAGTATAGCAGACATAGAAAGTAGTTTGTCCACATTGCTTTGAAGTTGAGAATTGGCCCACAGTTCTCTCTGCTACTGAGTGTGCTCAAACTTAAAATTGGCCTGTTGTTTCTGAAGCCATTTTCCTTGACAAAACTTATAGGAGCACTGTCTAGTTTGAGATTCATTATGGTTTATTTCACATGTGAATATGTGCAACAACCCCATTGACCTCGTTTAGTGCAAAGAGTTAAGAGCCAAATATCTAATCGCTGCATGCATTTCACAGGGGGGCTCATCTAATATATGTTACTACAGGACCCTTTCTTGTTCTTGAGTGGAGTTCTGTATTTTGTCATTCAATTAGTGAGCAAGGATGAGCGACTTGTCAGAATTCTGATGATGACTTTTTTTGCATCAGACCCACGGCTAGCTGATTATGATACTCTTCTCAGCAATATACGTGACTTAAAAGCAGGAAAATCAGTTCAGGTCCCTATATACGATTTCAAGACTAGCTCTCGCATAGGTTACAGGTTATTTTTTCTCTGCTGTCTTTTCAGTGCACGAAACCTTCATTTCTGGCTTCTTGTGTAACCTCAACTGAGTGTGAGCATGCAATGGAAAGAAAGTAGTGGATTAATCAATAGAGAAGGGAAGAATAATCAATTTGATTGTCCATTCATCTGTTTCATACATTCTTACACATTTTAATACCCTTCTTTATCAACTTCGTAGATTCCTACAATAGTCTTATCAGAAGTATGATTCTTATTAAGTGCAAACTATTCTTGAACCTAATAAAATCGATGTTCTCCACAGGACAGTGGATGTACCCAGTTCCCGTATTGTGATAATTGAGGGGATTTATGCCTTAAGTGAAAGACTGCGACCTTTGCTAGATCTTCGTGTATCTATCACTGGTGGAGTTCACTTCGACCTTGTCAAACGTGTTTTGCGAGACATTCAACGTGCAGGACAAGAGCCAGAGGAGATAATTCATCAAATCTCTGAAACAGTACTCTCCCTTTCCCATCTCAGAAAATTCATTTAGGTTCTTCCCACATGTTACCCACCAAATCACTCTTAGGCACTTTTATGGTGTGAATCTTATGACAACTTCTATAATTGAATGCACTTTAGTCCTAACTAACTCTTTCTACTATTTGTTTTCTTTCTCCTGCTGCAGGTTTATCCCATGTACAAGGCTTTTATTGAACCAGATCTCCAAACAGCACATATTAAAGTCATCAACAAGTTTAACCCTTTTACTGGATTTCAGAACCCCACTTATATTTTGAAGGCAAACATCTGCAGTGTTCCTTATCAAATCAATATTTGTGTAAATGCTTTGTCATTTGTTTCTTTGTTTCAATAACTGTTTCTTTATATGTAGTCAACAAGATCAGTAGCAGTTGAGGAGATGAAGGCCGTTTTATCGGAAGATTGTAGAGAAAGAAAGGAGGAAACTTACGATATATACCTTTTGCCACCTGGTGAAGATCCTGAAGCCTGTCAGTCATATCTGAGGATGAGGAACAGGGATGGCAAATACAATCTAATGTTTGAGGTTAGATGATTCTGCTTGCAGTCGTTTTCTGAAGTAACATTCAATTTATAAAATAAGTCTTATTTTCATGTACTAAAACCTCTTCAAGTTGTTTACACGAATGGGCATTTATGCTTGTACGGTCTGCCTAACATGTTTTCATCCAGATGCTATGTATTAGTCACTTTTATCTTATTGTTAACTGTGAATTTTCTCGTCTTTTAGAAAAGTTTTAATGTGTGTACAAGCTCCTTAGGATGCTCAAAGGGAGATTCAAAGTAGATCCTGGAGCTTGTGAGAATTCTATAGTAGATAAACTATCGTAAATTTAAAGTTTTAGAGGGTATGTATCAAAGCATTTGAAATATTTTCCATCTCTATTTCTGCACTCTGCAGTTTATTTTTTATGCACTTGTGCACAACACAAATCTTCGTAAATTCAGTCAGATTCTGTTTTCCTGATCCTCTTATTGGGATGCTACATCCACCCACTTTATCGTTGAAATTTCCTAGACACAATCCTAATAATGAAAAAAATATCCACCTACTATCTCTGCCTATAAATGTAATCATGTTGAAAGTATCTTATACCTTTGTTTAGAATTTTTGTCGGATATAGCTGTTGTTCCTTGAACACAACTTTGTCATTGTTCTCTTGGAAAGTGAGACACCTATACAATGTTTAATTGGAATTTTCAAAATGAAACGGTAAAAAATGCTTATTTTTTTCTTTCAAAGAAAGACTTGCAATTTTTCCTTGCATATAAATGAATAAAAAACTAGTCATAGTAGATAGCAGTTATCTACAACAAATTTTCATAGAGCAGAGTTTAGATTTACCAAAAATGGTATTAATGATCTAGTGGGTATATAAAAATTTGTTGGATAATCTACAATGGCAGAGAACTAATAAATTTTTGGGATTTCTGACTCAATTGCTTCTTATCATCAGGAATGGGTCACTGATAACCCCTTCATAATCTCACCCAGAATAACTTTTGAAGTTAGTGTGCGCCTGTTGGGAGGACTGATGGCATTGGGATACACAATAGCTAGCATCCTGAAGAGAAGTAGCCATGTATTCTGTGATGATAGAGTGTGTGTGAAAACTGACTGGTTAGAACAGCTTAATCGTCAATATGTCCAGGTATTGCGTGATTACAAGTATCCATGGTTTCATAGTTTTCAGACTTTTCAGTTAAATCTTAATCTTGGTGAAGCTTGGAAATGTTTCATTCTACTGATTAAGTAGTCAATTTGAGGGAGTGGCAGTTGAAATGCACTTAGAATAAGGGTTGTGTAGAAGGTGCTTTTAATTATGCTGTGAAATATGTAAAACTTTCTTGATAAGTTAAGATCATTGAAGCACTTCTTATTACCATGTTGGTTGAAGGAAGATCTATCGCTACATTCATTGTTCTGATTTTCCTTGGTCTACTCTTCAATATATCCTTCAGTAAGTGTGGGGAATATTCCCTTTTAGACCATATTCATCCTTTTCTTTTGCTTTCTTTTTTCCAGTTATCAATCATCCTGAATATGTCTTTCATCTAATGGATATTTTTTAAAAAATTCACTAATCTTTTCTGTCTGTTTGACCTTATTCTGTTTTTACTAATGCCACATTTCCATCATTTGGTAAAATTCTTTCTGTTTGGAAGTTGTCCAAGTTAAGCTCTAGATGGTTGGTAGTGATTGTGGTGAATACGTTGCATTTCCTTCTTCCTTTCCGTCCCCATGTACCATGAAGGTGTTAATTCTTCTTCAGATCAAGCACCTGCAAGTTATATATCATTTGGAAAGTTGCAGAAGCAGCTTTGCTGTTATGAATTTCGCTGAACAGTTGCACAATCTCAGCTATTATTGTAATGCTTAAGGAATCTAATGAGGCTGATTACTGAATTGATCAATATTTTTTATGAAATGGAGGTTCAAGGTAGAGACCGTCAATATGTGAAACATATAGCCGAACAGCTGGGCTTGGATGGTTCGTATGTTCCCCGTACTTACATAGAACAGATTCAACTGGAGAAGCTAGTAAATGATGTTATGGTATGATTCTTTCAGCTGATTTTGCTAGCCTATGGTTTGCATGGTCCTTATTTTATCATATTGCAGGCACTTCCAGATGATTTAAAGACAAAGCTCAGCATTGATGATGATTTGGTTTCAAGCCCTAAAGAAGCCCTCTCCCGAGCCTCTGCTGATAGGAGAAGCAAGTATCTCAGCCGGTATTCTCTAGTTTTGACATATATTATTCATGTGTCCTGAGAAAGAGGATGTTAGATGGATAAAGATACTTGTAAAACAGAATTGGAAGTTTAAGTTGCGGGTCTTTGGAGGTACTATTACTCCTTGATTGGGCTCCTGGAAGATATAGTAGCTATTGAACCTTTTAATCATCCGTTTTCTTTTTTTCTTTTTTCCCCCTAAGCATTTGACTTTCCTTGCGAGAGCGTACTTTTGGGATTAGGCAACTGAAAGGTGGTTTTACAGTGACGGAAATTGAAATGTCTTTGGCTACATCTATTATCATCATTAACTTCCTTTTTTGGCATTTTTTTCAACTAAATTTAGTTCCTAACAGTATTTGGTTTCCAATTTGCAGCAGTTTATCGCATTCTTATGCTAATCATCGGGAAAAAAACCTGTCCAAGCTGACAAGACTCGCTGTTACTAACAGGAGATTTGATGGAAGAGCTCCGGACTCTCCTGCAACACCTGCAACCCAGGTTATTATTTTTCTAAAAAGTACATTGGGATTTAATAGTTGATCTATAGTTTAACTACAATGAAGTATGGCTGAGAATTTTACTTTATTCATGTAGTTGGATAATACTAGTCAACATTGTAAACCGCCCACAATTTGGAGTTTTTTACTTTTTCCTGGAAAAATGTTTAATATTCTTCTTATCCTTTTCGAGCTTTTCCTTAAAACTTTTCCTACCTTTTCTACACATGAATATAACATCAATTTTCTCTGATCTCCTTTGCTTGGAATGTTTTAGGGTGTGATCACTCAACTCTCTGAACAGATTTCCACACTGAACGAGAGGATGGATGAGTTTACATCTCGTATTGAGGAGCTGAATTCCAAGTTTGCAGTTAGAAAGGTTTCATCTAGCCAACAAAATCTGGCTTTGCAGGCTGAATCTTGTAACGGTTCAGGGCCCACTTCTCTTTTCGTAACAGGGTTGGGTAATGGCTCATTAACAGGATCCATGATACCAAATTCTTCATCTTCACCCCAATTGGCTAGGGAGAACTCCTTGATGGACGAGGTAGCACAACTGATTTCCTATTGCTGATGTATTAGTAGAAGGTCCAATTTATGCAATTCATATGCATGGATGGACCATCGTATTTTACTAATCTCACTGGCTTGAAAATGAGATATTTATCTTGCGACTGAAATCTAACATACTGTGTATATGATGATTTAGATTTTTGTTACAATGTACATGATCAGTGTTGGAAACTGTTTAGAAATTACATCGGCGAAGTATCTTATATCTTCGTCTGTTTCAAAAGGTTATGCGGACCTTGTTCTTGTTTTTCTAGGGTTCTTGAACCCAAGTCTATAAAACATTTTTCTTGAATTTTTGTTTTTGGGGAATTATCCTAGTTTAAGGTCCTAAAAGTGGTCTGAAGTATCATCTCGTAAGTTCAAAATAAAAGAATGTAAAATACTAACTAGAATGATTGGATTGTAAGTTTGTTGGAGATTCAAACCATATTTGCTTGATATGGCCGTGATTGCTTTGTAACTTTGATTCCATCATATATAAATGTCTCTTTGGACTTGAATGTTACTGTTTCATAGCGAGCAAAGGACAGGAAACCTTGATCTAGTATGGGCAATATAATTAGAACTTTCATTGTCACTTTTGAAGATGGTGTAAGCTAACAATAGAAATACATGTGTGACATTGGTTGCATGATTTGGTTTTACCTATTTGAAAATCATGTGACATCTCATTTGATTCTTAAGAAGTATGTAGTTTGCATCAGAAGGTTGCAAATGATGTTTCTTTCGTCATACACTAATAAATTCTGACATGTCTTAAACAGATTCTAGTGGTTGTACGTGGACAGCGTCAAATCATTCACCAGCTAGATAATCTGAGCAATCTTCTTCATGAATTCAAAGGAGAAAGGTCTCGCCAGGATAGAGCAGATAATAGGAACCGAACAATTGACTTTGACTACTCCGCTGTTCCTGTCATTCTAACTTTAGCAGTGACAGGCGTCTTTCTGGTTAAGCATCTGATATACCCAAAATGATTTTCTTGGTCAGTAGCTGAGTTTGAACTTTCAATATGGTCATCCGCATATAGCTCTTTTAATGTCCTCATTTACCTTTAGTGAGAACTAGAGATGTGAACTGGTCCTTGAGATTGGACATGAACAGTCACAAATTATACCATCTCAGCCCTTTGAATGGTTGGTTAGATGTTTCCTAAAACCCTTACAAATTTATGACTACACTGTGGCAGTGCAATCTCTTGAATTCAGAATGAAGGTTTGTCAGTGTTACATATATGTATCAAATATTGATCAAGTTCGTAATGAAGCAATATGGTTCCGTGATGTTTCTATGCATTTATAAGGTATTGAATCTGGGATGTGGAGAAATGGAATAATCCTCAATTTTCAGAAACGTATGGATTTTCTTGTTAAATATGAATTAGTGCTGATTTTATGATGTTTTCTGCATGACTGCATTTGTAAAGTGTTATATATCGGACGTGGGAGGAATGGAAGTAATTGATACAATCGTAATCCAACATTCTTGTGAGTTGGAGGAAGGTATTGAATTTGAGACATTGATTAAGGAGTATGTTCCTGTTTAAGGGTCATCTTTATTTTGGTAGGCTAATTTGCGGTTACTAAGGGGTAATCTCGTTAAGGAGGAAGAGGTCCTAGTAGTCTTAAGAAGCTGATGTGGCAATTTTGGAATCAAATTCCTCATATTTATGATTTTTTTTATATTATTTGGGGTTCCGATAAAAGGTCACGTGAGATAGTGGTTAAAGAAGTAATGCCGTCATTTCAATTAATATAAAGAGATGAATTATTTGATTGGTTGAGATGAATTATTGAACTAAATTCAATTGCAGATCTTGTTAATTCTTATTTTATGTCTAGTGAACATTGGATTGTAAGATCAGATTCAAAAGAACTTCAGTAATTAATTTTTTTTAGGAGAATAAAATAGGTTACTAAAGCTTCCATTAACGGAGAAAATCACTCTCACCTTGTAATTTTTCATCCCTAGCAGACAGACCTAGCTAACTTGCAGAAGTCGGATGATTCAGCGTTAAGATAGATGCGGGAGTTGCAAAAGGCCCAAAAAATCTTTTGACAAAAGAACACGATATGAGCAAGAGCAACAACAAATGAAACAACTGATCAACCCTTGCTTCAACATAATTATCAAATTCCTTAACAAAGATCAAATAGCTACTTAAAGGAAAATGTATAAGAACTGCATATTTTTCAGTCCATCAGGTTGGTACATCAGGCCATCCCGACGCCATACCTCCCATCAGAACAGTGAGGAACTAAGTTCAGAAATATCAGCTAGAACCTGCTTATAGTCTGACTGCAACTTTTCCTGTTCCTCTGCATTTAGTTCCCCCTTGCTTGGCTTGGTTAGCACCAGAACGCAGCATGTGGGCCTCTTGGTTGCTCCTGCACTTGCAAGATCCTGAAATTGCAGATTAAAATGTCAGCAAAGAGCAAAACATACATCTTTTATTTTTCAAGAAATATGAACTACATATAAAATCCAAACATGGTCACCCAATATAGAAGTGGTTTTCTGTTTACAGAATATGATCAGTTTAACGATATGCTTTCATCAAATGCAAAGCACACTAATAGCAGTTTCTCTGGTAACATGGCACTGCCAAATGATAGCAGATTCCAGAAATCAGAAAGGGAAAGAGAAGCAGCAAATCTTCTATAAGGTAAACATCCCTTCCATGTAATGTACAAAGTCAGGCTGAAAGAAAATTGAATGAAAAAGATCCAGTCTCACCTCTTTTGATGGAACATAAACATAAGGAATGTCAGCTTCCTCACACAATATTGGGACATGAGTGATGACATCTATAGGAGAAATGTTCCCAGCTATAACACATAACCTGCACCAAGGAAAGACAGTCTTTTGTATCAAGCTACTCCTCAAATAAGTCAGTCAACTTATAAGGTTGTTGAAGCTAAAAAAGATGGTCAAGAATTTATAGAACATGTATTACTAACACCCGCCCCAACCCGGCAGTAGAGCTGAGCAGTTTGCTCCACTTAGTTCTCTTTGCCATCAATAGTAATAGCAGCTTCTGAATAAACCCACATAACTGTGTATAAAAAGCACCTCTGTACTTAACAAATGATATTTAAGTTGTTCCAAGGTTGGCATTCTGAAATCTGGCAGAAACTCCGCCAAAGTTAGCAGTGTTTTGCATTAACCAATTTATCTATTCTCTGGGATGAAAAAGACGTTATCATGCACACTCTTCATACAGATGGAATGCATCATTACTATATGACAATAAGCATTGTACAACTACACAAACAGAAGCTCACTTATCTCTCTGTACTAACCTAAGAAAATAAGGAAAACAACAAAAGGAGGCAAACAGCCAAAAACAAAAAGAAAACTGACCCTTTCTGGCCACGTCGAATACTTTTAACCACTTCCTTCACTCCTCTCTTCAAGCACTTATGTTCAGCAGCTGACAAGAAAAAGAAAAAATTATAATCATTCCATTGTCTCAATAGCCTAAGACAAGCATAATGGAACCTTTTCATGCCAAAAGCCAGAAACTTAAAAAAGAAAGAACCAAGCCATGAAAGTTAATGAATTACTCAAGTGCCGAATTTTTTTTTTAAAAAAAAGAAAACACCACCTCAACTTCAAGTAGTTCGACCTCTGAACTAGAGAATGCATATATAAACCTATATTCGTAATTCATATGTGTATGCGTGTGAGACTCTCTACAACTTTCGAAAATTTAGCATTTTGGGGATTCACGTAAGATTCAGGAATTTGCATAATGATAGTTCCATGTAAAACTGAAAACAAAAATAATTCAGCCTGAAGCCAATCAAAGGAAAAACTGGGAAAGAAACAAAATGTTAAAAGCTGCCGGCTTCAATTTCTCACGTTAATCGGCGTATCCCAATAAACTAAGAGAAACCCATTAGGTTCCCGATATCAGAAAGTAAAGGGAAGCGCGTAAAAGCAGTGAAAATGTGATACCTCTTCGGATGAGCTTGAAAGTTCTCTTGCAAAGCTTCTTTCCGGCGAGAGGTTTAGCAATGGGAGCTAAAGCCAGCACTTTCTTTCTCTCCCTCTCCTTCTTCTCCGATCTATCCACTTCGCTGTCGCTTCCCATTTCTCTGTAATCCTCTCTTTCTCTTTCTCTTTCTCTTTATCTCTCAGCGTAGCAGTTGCCGGTAAGATTATGTCGTTCTCTGATGGCGGAGAGAGATTAGGGTTTACACTAGTGTTTATAAGGGTTTAAGCTCTTTTGGGCAAAAATTTTGAAAATAGGAATATTTCATATTCAATAGATTATTTATTTGGTAAAATAGGTTAAATTAGATTTTAATATTCTGGCTAATTAAAAAAATCTCAAACTTTACTCAATTTTGTAATTATAGTCTAACCTTTTTTTTTGAGGGAAAATTATATTCTAACCTTTAAAAAGTGACAATTAAATATTCAATTTTTTCAATTATAACCCGACGTTAGTATTTCCGTTAACATTGCTGACGTAGCTTGCCACATAACACAAAAATCATAAATATTTATACACGTTAGTCTTAATTAAGTTTAATTAAACTACATTGTTTTGTGATCGAAATATCTAAATCAAACTATGTTATGTCGGTGCGAGATGATAACAACATTCTGTCATGCTGATACGAGACGATAAAGACACAATTTCCAAACAATTTGAATGAATTCCAAATTTGTCACCCCAAACTCTTTTTCTTTCTGTGCAAGAACAAACTGATTTAGAGTTTTCAATTTCAACGATTTAGGATGTGAGTTTAATTTAAAGATTTTAATCCCAAAATGATATAGTTTAGTTAAAATTAATTAGTTAAATTTAATTAAGTTTGATGTGTATAAGTGTTTAAGATTTTATCTTATGTGGCAAGTCACGTCAACAACGTTAATAGAAATACTAATGTCGAGCAAAAGTTTTAAAAAATGAAAATTTGAGTATATAATTATAAAATTGAGTAAAATTAGGGATTTTTTGTAATTAACTCTAACATTTTTACTTAAATTTAATTTAAAATTAAATAGTTTAAAACGTAAATTTTGACTTTAACATTTTCATTAGAATATAATTTAAGATCAAACTTTTCGACACGTTAAAAAAAAACTCAATATTTTACAAACGTTTAATTTGAACTATAACTTAACTTTTTCGTCAATCTTTTGTTACCACAAAAAAGAAATGTATACTAATTCTTGTTTTGTGCTTTTAGTGAGAAAGAAGAAACCATATCTTTTTATTTTTTTGGATATCTTTTTATTTTTTTGGATACAGTATCCAAAAAAAAAAATATATATGGTTTCTTCTTTCTCTCCTTTTTCTCGTCTTTTCTCTCTCCTTGCTCATCTTTCTTATTCTTCAATTTCTCTTATACTAATTCTTGTTTTGTGCTTTTAGTGAGATTTTGTAGGGTTCTTTTTCTAAGAAATTGTTATGAGAAGAACATAGCATTTTTTGTTGGTAATTTAAATTTGGAATTATAGAAGATATTAAAAGTCCATGAGAAGTTATAAATTGTGTAGTTTTACTTTGGATCTTGATGTAACTCCATCAACTTTTGTATTGATCACCGCATCCTGAAAATCATACATGAATGACTTAATTACCTTTTAATCTTTACATAACAAGAAGGAACCAAAATAAACAATAGTAGGCAATACCAGGTGTTCCAGGGTTATTTTTTAGGCTAGCATACTCAACGATTTATGCCCTATAATACAACCAAATTCTCGCACTTGGTTCAACAAAAGTTCTCTCCCGATGAAAAACGAAAACGATGTTGTGGAATGCTATCAAAATGAAGTAGAATTATGTCCCTCAATGAGAAAC
Source organism: Erythroxylum roraimae (assembly GCA_027568915.1). Taxonomy (NCBI): domain Eukaryota; kingdom Viridiplantae; phylum Streptophyta; class Magnoliopsida; order Malpighiales; family Erythroxylaceae; genus Erythroxylum; species Erythroxylum roraimae. The sequence continues at coordinate 13,012,773 of JAOSBL010000007.1, forward strand.
GAAAAATAACACTGTTGGTAGGCTATTTAGTTGAGCAGAATTATATAAAATGCAAGTATATGGAACCAGTATATTATACGAAGAAAGGGACTCTCTATTGCAGAATATTTAAGCACGTAAGTTACCACCTACACTTCTAAAGAATGTGCACCTTATATACCCATTAGACATTAACGTTCTACAAGATAAAGGCATAAAAGTGGTTTAGTCCAATAATCAAAAGACACAATACTTGTACATATATACCATGCATACTAAGATGCAACACATAATTAAATGACACAATGCTTCATCCATCCTTATACGTGTAAACCATGCACACTAAAACACAACACACCATGCAATTACATCTAGCCTTTTACGCAGCCTACCAAGCAATGTTGAAGAACCATATAACATTATAATATCAATATATTTCCATGTAGCCAATCAAGACCCAAGTTGTCCACCATCGTATCTTCATTTTTTTAGCATATGTATTATATGGTTTTGTGGCCACATCATGTTGCCAAAGTTGTGTAATATCGGTGTTTGCTGAACATTGAAAATAAGGTCTCACAAACCTCTCCCACCAAAAGAAAGTTGGCATCCTCGTCGACAGTCAAAGTGTCGAATCTGTCTAATATATTTGTCTTTGGCTACTTGCTCTTAAAGTTGGCTAATCCTTCACCTTTTGCCCTATTAAAGTCTAACAAAACAAGTTGGGTAAATGCATACCAAAATGACACACCCTTGCATGCCATTTTGTCAAATTTTTATAGTGGCAGCCCTTACTACCAACTTGTAAAACTTCAACGGATAACAAACCTCTTTGCTATCATTGGAACAATTGAAGATGGGACTACAAGTCCCTTTGCATCCCCTTATCACCACCGAAAGAAGCTTATACGAGCCCCTCTTTACTTCCTTTGATGTGCAATCATCATATTTATTTATCAAAGGCCTTAGAAGTCCCACTTTTAGATGCCTTTTCCACCACCAATGGATTAACAATTGTTATTTCACTGTTGTCCTCCTCCTCAGCCAGTAATGTGTTCAAATTTGTTTTATTTGGATTCTCCCTTGTGTAATGTGGTCCATTGCATATAAAAACAAGTAAAATTTCGTTGAGCAAAATTTTAAGTGGTTTGCACATTTTTACCTTTCTCATTTTGCCCCACGAAATTTTTATCAACAACTTTTTCATTCCTATTACTATTGGAAACCTTTTCCTTGTCTTATTCAGTTGTAAATCCACCAACTGAGTCGCTGCAATGGAACTTGGGAGGTCTTGAACACCTTACCTTCATAGTTCAATTTGTGCCCAATATTGAAGTCCTGACAGAAAATTAAATAACTTGTCTTCCTTTGACATGTTGCGAATATCCAACATCAAAGAGTTGAATGCCTTGACATAATTTCGAACTGTTTTATCATGTCGCAACTTTCTCAAGGCTTCCCTTACTACCCAAAAGGTGTTACAAGGCAAGAACTAATCCTTTAGTTCTTGAACTAACACATTCCATGTATCAATTCATGGACGACCCGCATTTTGACCATCATCCATCCTTGCATGCCACCATAACTTAGCATCACCAATTAAATACATACTAGCCAACATTACTTTTTCACGTTCCGACACCCTTACTGCAAGAAAATATTGTTCCATGTCCCATAGGAAATTCTCCAGTATCTTAGCATCTCAAACACCATCAAAACGCTTTGATTCCAGAACTTTAAGTCTTATCTAATTCCTTTTGTTTTGTTGGACAACATTGTTGCAAAGAAGTGTCAATGCATCTTCAATCACCGACACCCTCTTATTTTCCTCACCTAAAATTTCAACTAATCATTTATGGAAGCCTTAGTGATTGTATCCAATCGAGCACCTATATTGAATCCCTCCTCTTCCAAAACTGGTCTAAGATTTTGCTCTAACTAAGCCATCCTTTCCCTTAATTATTCCATGTTTCCACCCACCATCTATCGCCTGTATTCCCTAGAAAATCAACTCTAATACCAACCTGTTATAGGGTTATTTTTATGCTAGCACACTCAATGATTTCTACCCTATAATATAACCAAATTCTCGAGCGTGGTTCAGCAAAAATTCTCCCCCATTGAAAAACAAAAAACAATGTTATAGAAGGCTGTCAAAATGAGGTAGAATTATGCCCCTTAATGAGAAATGGAAAGTAGCATTGTTGACAGGCTATTTAGTAGAGCAGAATTATATAAAACACAAGTAAATGGAACTAGTATGTTAAGGGACTCTGTATTGCAAAATATTTAAGTACGTGACACACCACCTACACTTTTGGAGAATGTACACCTTATATACCCATTAGGTGTTAATATTTTACAAGATAGAGACATAAAGTGGTTTAGAAAATTACAAGTAGATAGGACAGTTTCAGATGAAAATGTCCGATAATCAAAAGACACAATGTTTCAACCATCCTTGTACGTATAAACCATGCACACCAAGATGCAATACATAATTAAATGACACAAATTGTAACTCCTCACTCTTGTGAGACACGTACTCAACATCCTGAGTGATATCCAAATACGTACCCTGCAAAAGTGGCATGTTAGGGCACTCGCATTACTAACTTAATCATGGCATCATCATAAATACATAAATGTCACCATATTTTAAAACCAAATTCCTCATTTTTATTTCATAAAAACCGAATATGTACATTGAAATTTTACAAAATCATCCAAATATGTACATTATCAAAACCTAATACAAAACACGCTACATGAAAGAGGAATTATACAAAAATTTCTATATAATCCTTCAGTTTCAGCTGACTGACCTTTGAGCCATTTCTCTGATCCAAATGTACAAGAACTATGCTTCTTGTAAAGTCTCTCTGCCATTAGTGTCCTCTCTCGGTCCTGAAATGTCAATGTTCTAACTTTGATGAGTTTTGTAAACTCAGTGAAGTAGCCATCCTCGATGGTTCACTCAATTCATATAACACATCAGCACATATAATCATATAATTCATGTCATTTTAGTTATCATCATGTAGTATCACATATCACTTTGTTCACAATTTTCACGTTCTCATTCAAATATAATTCAACAGTATATTGCAATCATTCAAACATACATCTTAAATGTATATGCAATGCACATGAGACTCACTTTCATTTATTTCTTTGTTATGACTAAGTGCCTTTTTACTAGCTCATATCCCTTGTGGATACCGAGCTTGTATTAGATAATGTCCAATATCCCTTAGTAGATACCGGGTACAATGACAACTGAGCTAGAGGCTCTTATCACATTCTGAGCTTTAAGCTCTTTTATTGGCGACTCCGGTCACAACTGCCTTTATCTTTCATGCATTCATGTAATGAAATGCTTCACATTCACATTCACATTTATCTTCGAACTTTGGTCTGGCATTCAACATATGCGTTGAGAATCATTTAGTTCGTCAGATTCACATACAAGGAGTACTTCCAATATCACATTCATGCATCAAATGCCTCGGACATTCAATGTCCAGAATCAGCACAATCAAGTTCACATTCATAAGATAATTCAGAACATAATTTAAAACAAACAATTAATTAAGTGAGACCATTTAGGTTACTCACAGGTTGCTCCAGAAAGCTATTGTCTCGAAGTCTCGGCAACGTCTGGATGTTGACGCTCTAAATGCTCCTCTATATCATGCAATATACATGTACTCACAAATTTGCACAATTATACACGTACTCATTTATGCATATATGTATACATATGGATTATGTACAATACATGCTCAACGACAATCTTGGGTATATTTTCATTATTCTCGTCACATGATCATTCATATACCAGCACTCACATAAGTATAATTTAAACTTAGGTTTACACCTCAATAAAAACAAATTGAATCTAAGTTCATAACTCAATTGATCATTCCAGATTTTTCTAAAAATAGACTTTCGGATCAACTTTGCATGATCATTATGATAAGGAAAATGGGGCAATTAGGTAACACTTTCTTCTAGATAATTGTTCTCCTATGTCTTAAGTTTCTAATGACACTAAGATCATACAATTTGATTCATTATTTTGAAAGTTATACTCAAAATACTTCGGACTATTCTTAAACTATAATAGTATTATGTATTCAACTTCAAGCCAGATTTTAGAGTTCTTAAAGACAGAATTAAAATTAGATTCCTTATGGAAATTTATAGCCATAATTCTATAGTTTAATCTAGATCAAAAATCATCTCATTTGGATATCTACATATCACGATATGGCCAAAATACTACTAACTATTCAGTGAAAATGCTCATTTAACAAAATTCCAGCATACTTCATCATTTCCATCCTAAACTCATCGATCCATCCTTTCCGAATAAATTCAGATAGCCATAAATTTTGGTGGAGAGAAAGAACAATGTTTGAGGAGTTTGTTGGTTCAAATTTCATGTCATTTGGAGGTCGGGAGAAGAAGTTATAACCAAAAGAATGAAGGATGGTTGAAACTGTCAACTATCAGTATGCCTTCATTGTCACGATTGTGCGATAGCACAATGTCACGATCGTGCACTGCGAGATGCAAGATCGTGCACATTTTCCCCCTTGTGCATGATCGTGCACCTAATTTCTTCTCTAGATTCATGAATTGCAGATTTTTCTTCTCTCCTTCCTCTCTTTATCTTAATCTACCATTTCTAACTTATGTCCTCACTATTTGCTCTTCATTCCTACTTCCATTTCAACTCAACTTGATCACAAACAAATCAAAATCTATGATTGTTCATAAACATTAAAAACAGAACCTATCATTCACGCATCTTCATCATGTTTTCTGCGTTTTTCATCTTCTGCATTTCTCCATTTTCTGCACTTCTCCATTTTCTTCTCTAACTATCATTTTAATCTTTCTTTCCCATATCAAGAATTCACCTTACACCTTTTTCTTTAACTCAAAATTCATTTTATTTCATTTCTAAAACACCCAAAAGATTCACGTAATGACACAGTGAAAACAGAGCATACGTTTATCACTTTTCATGATTTTTTTTGCATTCTTTTATACACGTTTTCAATGATCTTTCTAACTTAAAAATCATTTCAGCACCATCTTATGAAATATTGATCATCATATAAGCAAAAGAAAGACATGCAGCATACCCAAAATTCTCACTCATGTTTTAATAAAAATTTACATCTTCATTGTATAAACACTTAACTGTTAACTAACATGATTCCTGTTTCATCTTATATATCATGAAAACCATATGATGCTTACTTGTTTTAAACTCCAAACTCTTCAAAATCATGTGAACCCTAGCTTTCCAATATCACACAATCATCAATAGCCAAAGGTTGTATTCCTATTTTATCTTATATATCATGAAAAACCATACGATGCTTACTTGTTTAAAACTCCAAACTCTTCAAAATCAAGTGAACCTTAGCTTTCCAATATCACACAATCATCAATAGCCAAAAGTTGTAGGGTTAGGTATTTCAGGGACAATGAAGAAGATGAAAAAAAGAGATAGCAAGTGAAAAGTGAGAGCAATGCTTGTGTTGTGAGGGTGAGAAATTTCTGAAGTAATGAAGCTTACAGAGGATGAAGAAAGTCACGAAGAAGAAAAAAACAAGATCAAACAATTAATTTGGCCTTTCCAGTAAATTCATGAAATCAATACTAGGCTTGGCAAGTGACACTTGCCATTTGTCCAATTCCTATAAGTATAAATTGGGTTCTCTTATTTTACTAGTCCAATCATCTCTAAATTTTACTCCAATTGTCTCTAAATTTTCACTGACATTTGTCAATAAATCCCAAAGTCATCTATAAAATTCTTCACTATCATATGACTCTTATTTATACTACCATTCATCAATTGACTTGCCACTTGGCATTTTTCATAGTCCATAAATACTCATAATCTCGGAAATTTCCTAAATTTCACCAAAAATTCGAATTCAGCAATTTATACTCTTCAAATTAGTTTTCAATACAAATAAATCACAATCCTCAACATAACCACATATATAAATCAATTGTACCCGGAAACTGTCAATGAATGCATGTACAATCATTTTAATGTGCAAAAATCAATATTCACATGTGTGTGCATGTTCTATCATGTCGCAACTTTCTCAAGGCTTCCTTCACTACCCAAAAGGTGTTACAAGACAAGAACTAATCCTTTAGTTTTTGAACTAACACATTCAATGTATCAATTCGTGGGCGACCCGCATTTTGATCATCATCCATCCTTGCATGCCACCATAACTTAGCATCACCAACTAAATACATACTAGCCAACATTACTTTGTCACGTCCCAACACCCTTGCTGCAAGAAAATATTGTTCCATGTCCCATAGGAAATTCTCCAGCATCTTAGCATCTCAAACACCATCAAAATGCTTTGATTCCGAAACTGTAAGTCTTATCTAATTCCGTTCGTTTTGTTGGACAACAATGTTGCAAATAAGTGCCAATGCATCTTCAATCACCGACACCCTCCTATTTACCTCTCCCAAAATTTCATCTAATCATTTATGGAAGCCTTAGTGATTGTATCCAATCGAGCAGCCATGTTGAATCCCTCCTCTTCCAAAAATTGGTCCAAGAATTTGCTCCAACCAAGCCATCCTTTCCCTTAATTATTCCATGTTTCCACCCACCATCTATCACCTGTATTCCTTAGAAAATTAACTCTGATACCAACCTGTTATAGACTTATTTTTATTCTAGCACACTTAATGATTTCTACCCTATAATATAACCAAATTCCCACACTTGGTTCAGCAAAAATTCTCCCCCAATGAAAAACTAAAACAACATTATAGAATGTTGCTAAAATGAAGTAAAATTATGTCCCTCAATGAGAAACGAAAAGCAGCATTGTTGATAGGCTATTTAGTAGAGCATAATTATATAAAACACAAGTAAATGGAACTAGTATGTTATAAGTAGAAAGGGACTCTTTATTGCAGAATATTTAAGTACGTGACACACCACCTACACTTTTGGAGAATGTATACCTTATATACCCATTAGGTGTTAACATTTTACAAGATAGAGACATAAAGTGGTTTAGAAAATTACAAGTAGATAGGACAATTTTAGATGAAAATGTTCGATAATCAAAAGACACAATGTTTCAGCCATCCTTGTACGTGTAAACCATGCGCATATCAAGACGCAACACATAATTAAATGACACAATGCTTGAATCATCCCTATATATGTAAGCCATGCACACTAAAACGCAACACACCATGCAATTACGTCCAGCCTTTTATGCAGCCTACCAAGCAACATTGAAACATTGTACAACATTATAATATCAACATATTTCCATATAGTCAACCAAGACCCAAGCTGTCCACTAGTGTATCTTCATTTTTTTAGCATATATATTATATGGTTTTGTGGCCACATCCTATCAAAGGGATCTTACAACTTATCAAATCATGCTACCATCATGTTGTCAAAGTTGTGTAATATTGGTATTTACCAAACACTAAAAAGAAGGTCTCACAGTAAAAGATTAGAAAGAGATTTATTCAAGTATTTTAAGGTCGTTATGCTTGAATGACCCCAACTCCTATCTTTTATCACTCTTCCTCTTATTCCATATACAATAATCTTCCTTTTTCTAAAAAATACATAATGCTTCTAGATTTAACACTACTTCTACAATTGATAATAACAACATAATTCCACCAAATTCTACTAATCTACATCTTATAAGCTCATGCCTTTTCTGACATGTTGTTCTTTAGATTTATCTAGGAACTTCAAAGTATCACAATACTATATTGTTAATCATGTCTTGGAATTATAAGATACTATATTGTTAATCATGTCTTGGAATTATAAGATTTAGGTTCTAATAGATAAGGGATGTTATTTCACTTTGCTACATTTGTTCCCAGTTCCTAAAAAATGTAGCTATGAATTTATTAGAAAGTTGGATCATGCAACTATATATGGCAAGTTCTTAATAACATGAGCAACCCAATTCCTATCCTAAACTAACGGAGGAGATAACTGACATGGCAGTGAAAGAAGCAACTAGTAAGTTCGTGACTACTATTGTCATTACGCTTAAAACCTTCATCAATTGAAAGTGTCCTCTTCGAGCTCTCCAAGCAATGCATCTCCACAATTCCACCCCACATCAATGGTTGTAATTCTTTGTAAAATGTCTGTGTCAACTAATCATGTATACACTAACAAGAAAATGCAATTCTTATATTTTTTTTTCATCTTCTGAACTTCAAAACTTTTGATTTGCCTCGTTATCCTATATTAGCTTATTCAAACATCTTCATTATCTCAATTCTTAAAAGTTTTTCCACAAACTCTCCACTACTCTATGCACAACTAGGTGGAATCACTATATTATTGAGCTTAATACCAAAGCAAACATCACCTTCTTGTAGCTTTTGACATCAAGTTCAAAACCATATCAAGCCAATAAACAATGAAAAATAAGGAAAAAGAGGATCCAATTTTGATCATTAAGGTATATCTTCTAATTTAAGTTAGCTTTTGTTAGAGAATGGATGTCACCAGAATTTAGGCCAAAAACAATTTAGCCCCTAATATTTACACTAAAATCTAAGTTAGACTTTAACATTTCGAATGTTTAAAATAAACCTTAGCAATTGCAAAACATTCAAAATGAATCTTAATGTTTAGAAAATGTTCAAAAACAACTCTGATGCCAACTTAATGTTTAGAAAATGTTGGTGGAACAGAAGATCTGATGCCAACTGGGCTTGAAATCTTCTGTTCCACCAACGCTGTGCCCTCTGTGCCACAAGCAATCCCAGCCATTCATTAAGCAATCCCAGCCATTCATTTAATGAATGGCTGGGATTGCTTGT
>JAOSBL010000007.1:13022500-13041151 GCA_027568915.1 Erythroxylum roraimae
TTTTTGATTTTCACCGATGCATGATCCTGGCTGAGGAACATCCCATAACAATTATTTTGTTATTCCGCACGCGTTCATGCGATGGATGCACTGGGATTTTCCGTCTGGGAATTTTGATTCTCAACACAAAGAGTCTCACTCATATACATAGTTTCGTGCCTTAAAAGACAAAGACTCACCAATATGTAGTCTCACGTTAAAACATAAGTAGACTCATTTATAAAGATTCAAACCTACTCATATATAATGTTATGCCCTATAGGACTTTTATAGCTTCATCAAGATACAAACTAACTCATACGCAGTCTTGAGCTCTTAAAAGACGCAGACTTGTTTATACACCGTCTCATCTTGCAACATCCATGAATAAGAAAAATCTCTTTGTGAGTCTCTTATCTTACCATACTATTCACTGCTATCGTTTGCATTGTGGCCACTGTAGCCTCTAAAACAACTCCAAGAGAAGCAACAACCACCATACAGAAGCTCATGCCATCATCAAGTCCTCATGTAACAACACCTTGTATCCTGAGCTATATCTCTCAGCAATATCTAGTGTACCAGATGTTAATTGCTTTATCAGTGAACATAACTAATTAGGATGAGGTGGGGAAGAATTCCTTCGCGATTATGAGACTAATGTTCTCTAGAACAATCCTGACAGAGCGCCAAAAGATAGCAATAAAAGATTGTCTACAAATGGTCGTAGAAACACTTAAAGAGCTAGCAAAGATTTTGAGTGACCTTCATAACTATCCATCTTTGGGCAAGTTCGTATCAAGACATTTTGAAGACCTCAGGAGTCTTCTAAGTACTGCAATGACAAACCAAGAAATTTGCCTTGATGGTTTCTCTCAACGACAAAGTTGATTAGAAGGTTATTTTTCTTTTTTCTTTGTTCGGTTACAAGCTAGATTGTTTGTTTGTTCCTACATTAACACTGATTATGAATTCCTTAATTCCTTCCCTATTAGATTCGTAAATTGATTCAAGCAGGTCAAAGAAAATTTTTTTGTTTGTGTAGCAACTCATTAGATATAGTAAAAAAATGACCGACTTAGACATAGCCAAGAAGGGAAGTTCACATACTTTTGCAAGAAAGCTTGAGAAGGAGAGTGTCATATAATGGCGCGAATGGTTGTCAGCAAGAGACTAGGGGTTGTTGCAGGCATGTACGGTGACTTCTAACGTCGTTGTGGCTATAGACGAAAGTGGGAACTACCAGACGGTGTCAAAAGTGGTGGCAACTGCACCATCCAGTGTCAAGAATTTCACATTAGATTGTCAGGAATTTCACATCGGACAACTATGAGGGCATTTAAAAATTTATAATAGTGTACAAATCTCTCCCTTAAGAGCTAACTTTTGGGGGTGAGTTAGGCCTTCTAACATGATACCAGAGTTAGTTTGTCTTGATGGTTTGGGGCGATACTCGGTTATGTCCTTTTACCCAATATGTCCATCCGATGTTCAGTTCTGTTATGAACTGAGGGGGTGTGTCAGAAATCTCATATTGGACAACTATGAAGGCATTCAAGAATTTATAATAATGTACAAACTTTCCCCTTTTGAGCTAACTTTTGGAGGTAAATTAGGCGTTATAACGTCAAGGAGTAGCAGCAGATACATTATAAGGATTAAAGCTGGTGGTGGGAGCACAACATTCAACTCTGCTAGTGTTGGTGAGTGCTCTTATAGGCTCGTTACAACTTCATCTACATGATTCTTTCTCTGGTTTTGGCGTAAAGAAGTTACATTAAATTAAATAGAAGTGGGGCCCACTTAATAAAATTTTTAAAAAATACCCATCAATAAAAAAAGTTTCACGTTAGCATTTAACCGTAAAGAAGTTACATTGATGTGTAGATTTTAGTTATTTAAGAAGTGGAGAATAAGTAACAAAAACTCACGTTTAAATAAGAGCGGGACCTATTTTTATATATTAAATAGAAGTAGGGCTCACTTAATAAAATAAAATACCCATCAATAAAAAAAATTGCACGTTAGCATTTAATTGACAATGGCCTAACGCCATCAGTTATTCCATACACTCAAGAGTTGATTCGAATGCTTTCTAAATGTTATAGTTTGTTATAAACGTTTTACAATCGTTAAAGTTTATTTTAAACGTTGCAAAACGTTAAGGTCTAATTCAAATTTTAGTGTAAATATTGGGGCTAAATTGCTTCTTTGGCCGAGAATTTGCTACTACCTTTATAAAACTTTTATAAAAAGTAAAAATACTTTTTGAATGTGTCAAAATATTTGAGTTTAGATTAAATTCTGCAAAAATATTAAGGTCCAATTTGACCATTTTGTCTTGTTAAAAAAAACTCTAAAAAAAAACATTTTACCAACATTTAATTTATAGTCCCACTTATCATTTCTCTCAGTTCTCTGTTAAAATTTTTCACCTTGCTTTTTTTTCCTTATATGTCTCCTTGTAAATATACATCCAACGTAGTAAATAGGACCTAAAATTAAAATTTTAATTACAAACTTTCTAAAACCATCCTGCCTAAGTCCTGATTCACCATGCAACCTACAAAATTCTTCATTCTGGATTGTCCCGTTCAAAGATGTGAGTTCTCTAAGCTGCTATCATTCGCACAGTAGCATCTAAAGCCTATTGAGTGTCTCTGCGTAACCAAAACATGCAAATCCTTATTCTCTGATGGTTTGGCTTCAAAACCTTCTTTTGTTACAGTCTTCCTTCCTTCACTGATCCTTTACTGCGAATAAATCTTAGCTTCAGTCCCCCTCTCCATCCTCTTTTGCGTGTTCTCTGGGTCTAATTATCAACCTAATAAATTGTACTATAGATACTCCTTCTTAGGTATATAAAACCTTTTTTTTAAGATTCAAAGGCCTATACTCAAGTCAGAGGATTCTTTTTAATGATTTGAGATATAATCTCTTGCATTTCTTTATTTAAATTTTCTCTATCTCTGCACTCTCTAGTATTAATCCTAATCCCCAAGTTATCATAAATTGGTTTAGGTGAGGGAGACCTCGCTTTTTACAAGGCAGTGCTATCAAAGTACACAAAAAGATACACAAAATGAGGATTTTACATACAATAAGCCCTGGGACTACTAAAAGACGTCATCTTGATTATACAAAGTCCCGTCTTCTTCTAAGAGAGGAGCTCAAATAATGAGTGACTTTATGTGCGACTAGAATCTCTCTGATCCAACAACAAACTCTTTGAGCAAGAGCATATTTGTTAGGTTTGATATAATACAGTGAGCAATTGAGGCTTAGGCTTGTGCATATTTGGGCTTTTCTTATTCTTTTGTACTGCTTTTCTGCCCATACTAGAATTTTATCTCAATTGCTATATGGACAATCCAAATTCATGAAATGAAGCATTTGGCTCAAATGGAGGAAGAATAGCAACATTAAAAGAATAGATGAAAAGTTGTTTCAGGTAACAAATTACAAAGAAAACAAACCTTATCATTAACCTGTCCTTGGTTTTAATTCTCCTCTAGTAGGTAACCATATGGTAAAAGAAGCATTGGGCATTAATGATCCTTTCCACAAAATATTATCCCAAAGAATAGTTGGAAGATGGGGTCCAATACCTTCTCTGCCATTTGCAAATTCCAATCTTTACGTAAATATGGATATGTACAATTTTCTAAAGTTATATATCTTCATTTTTTAAAAAGATATCCTGTTGGAAACTCCAATGATGAATGCTCTTTAGATTTACAAGTAAAATAGCATTAGGGAAATGTAGAAACATCTGATTAGAATTGACTGAGACAGCTGCCAAGAACCTAAACCAAGACAGATTAGGAGAGTTATTGATGATAGAAAGAAATTCACATGCTACAATTAGGAACAAACAGTATTAGAGAAAATGGTCTACTTTTCACCAAGTCGGGTTCAAACAATGAGAGGTTACATACTCTTAGGTAAATCAAACACCAGCAGTTTTGGCGATATAGAATTAATTGGTACTAACTGCTAAACAACTCTCCTGCAGTGCTGATGAGGCATGAAGGTCAGGTGGTCTTTATATTGGATATAAATTCTTTAAATTCTTCCAATTTCGCATCGGAGAGGCCTGAAAACACAAAAGATAAAACTTAACTGTAGCTTTTACGGAATTTGCAGAGGTATCAAACCACAAATATTTGATGGAGCCTCTACCCTTCACATGATTCAATGTTGGCAACTCTCTGTTTGATTCACAAAAGCTCTTTGCTCTACCACATTCTACATCTTTCGCCCTCTTTGTTCCCAGATCTTCTATTTTGACACGAAGTTCGGACGCTGTTCTTGTCATTTCTAAAGGAAGCAATTGCAAAAATGTCAGAACACCTAAACCACGCCGTGCTGACATGAACTTTTCCATCCAAAAATATTCTTCCACAACCAGAAAAGTTCTCGGGTTGTTGAAAACAAGAAGTCCTTTTAAAAGAAGATCAATACAAACACATAGAGGCACCAATTCTCGAGAGCAGTATCATGGGGTAATCTCATAGATTTATTTCCATATCAAGTACACGTCCATAAACAAAAAATTCTGTTAGCCGTAGCTCCTTAAACTAGGTGGTGCACGTTGGAAGGAAAAGTACATTTCAACAAATTGGAGAAGTTTAATGTAGGAATTGCAGAGTGAAGCCAACAGATATCAGGGAAACAATTACATCAACAAAAGAAAAGCCTGAACCTTCCAAACAGGCCAGTTATACACATAAGTAGCATAAACAACAATAACAAAGTGATTACTATGATTATAGTTGGTGCCGTTGATTACCACCACTTTATTTGGAGGTTAGGTGTGTATGTGTACCATTACAACCAATAGGAAACAATGGCTTATGAAGCAGCAGAAACCACCCATACATTTCCATTGGAGATTCTAGCAAGTTGGTGCTTTTTCCATGAGCTAAAATCATATAAAATCTATTTTTCAAAATAAAACTGTCAGAAAACCCAATGTTCACATTCTGTGCAGATAAATGTGTAATAACTATTCAAGAACTTTCATGTTACATAATAAAACTGCATAATTACCTTCAAATAGTTCATGAACAGAGTTTTGCTCATATGACTCCAATACCTCTTTGACAATTGCAGCACACCTATCGCTTGAAGCAGATTGTCTTTCCAATTCTCTGAGCTCATGATTCAGCTCAGCAGATTCCTTACCAATCTGCAGAACATATTTTCATATTGATAAAACTAAGGAAACATCAACACATGCAGATAAGAGTTACAGCAATATATGAAATTACCTTACCATGGTTAACCTGTCCCTCAAGGAACTCAACTGCATGTCTAGAGCGGGATCACAAAGCTCACCTTGCTCTACCAGATTCTCTTCGATTGGTTCAGTCTATAAGTGAGTCATCAGTAAGCTGCTAGTTGTGTGTTGGATATAGATAATATAGAGAAAGGAAGACTTATATTTTATAGATGGCTAAGATTAGGGATGGCAATGGGCCAGCTCTCGCCAATTTTTTTAAAATAATTGTTTTAAAATTAAAAATATAGAACAACTTAATTTTTTAAATTGAATCTAAGTCTGGACTGCCCAGGCCCAATCTTGCATGAGACCCAACTCTTTTAAATAAAACGGTGTTGTTTTGCTTTGAATAATTAAGTTTCGAGTCAGTTTGGGCTTGAGCCTGGCCCATTGACAATAACTAAATTTAGGCTCATGGGCCAAAAATTGCCATCCCTAGCTAAGACAATGCAAACACAAAGAATGGAACTCTGTACAAGAGAACTCATTAAGACTATTCAGTGAAGCACTTGTCATAGAACATTTCATATGAAAGGAATACTTCTTCATTGCCCATACTTGTGATATTCATAAGCATTTTTATGTGTTCAAAGTAGAAAGCATTAAATCAACCTTAAACACCCATAATTTTTCATCAAGAATTTACCAAAACTAGTAAAGTATGAATCACACTGTACATTGGAGATACATAAATATATATACATATATACACACACAGAGAAAGAGAGAGAGAGAGACAGACTTGCCTTACAATAAGTTCATACAGGAATAAAATAACATTCCTCTTTCGGCTTCCTTTTTGATCTTCCAATTAAGTTGAGCAAGAATATCCACATTAAATGTTGCAAATCATTCAATGGGAGGTTTTAAAATAGTTTCATCTACTCAAAGTAGATGTGTCGCTAATTCCAAAGAATTAACACTGCCCCATTTCTCAAGGTCTAAGCAGCTGTAAATACTATACGAAGTATATTTTGAGTCACTACACCCGTTTGGTCTGCTAAAGATAGAAGGAACTTATTTCAAGTTGATTACTAACAGCACAAACAGTACTGCCTAAGGAAATAAACCACTAAGTTGGATAACTCCACCTTCCCCTCTCTTCCTATGAACGAAAAGAAAAAGATTATACCATATTAGGAATTCTTGAAGCTACAGGCATATTAAATCAGGAGATCAAGCCACTAAGTAAAGGTGGAATAGATAAAAGTGTATTTCTTTAAAGCACATTAGATACTCTCCAAAAGTTTACAAAGAACAAATTTAGGAATCATATTGACTAGTTCAAACTCGCATGTCAACTTATTTACTTGTAACAACTTAAAACTTTCTGAACTCTTCCTACAAGGCTATGTGTTCTTTAGAAATTGTTCTCCTATAATTGGCCCCCAGAAATACTCTGGCGACATTATCACCACCTTTCTACAGATTCATATGTAAATTCCCAGGTCTCAACCTCTTAATTGACATGACCAATTTATTATGCCTTACACATTCTTAACATGAACAACAAACCTCCTTTCTCAATCAATATAGGCTAGCAAGTTAAGACCTGACAGATAATTTTTAACTGCTCATACGTTCTACCTCCATTGCCAAGGACAATTAACAGTAACATTAACCGGGGATCCATACTGAAAACTTAGTTAGCATTTTCTCCTACAAACACATCCTATGGTGAGCAACAGATCAAAATAGGGTTAAAGAAAAAAGATCCTAGCATCAAACAAAAGGTTGCACTGAGCATTACCTTAACATACAAAATAAACTATAAAGAAAGCAGTGTCAAACAACTGAATAGATTAACAGCGAGGACATACACTTTCTGGCAAATGGAAACCTTTGGGAACAGAAAAGCAGTGGTGAAGACAGTATTTTTCCCACATTCCCAATCTCGTGTCCAGATCTGACTGTATCTTATTACGAATGTAAGCGATGCCCTGGAAACAACAATAGAAGTATAACCATAAAATCAAGCCCAGCGGCAATCGCTGTCACCATATCTTTTACCCAATCATTCACGGCCTCTTGTTGACGCTAATTTCTTATATTTTCCTTGGAAGTCTACTAAAACCGAGTGTGCCAGCAGAATAAAGCTCACAAGAAACTTCCCAAACGCTTGAATCACACAAAATTAAGGGGGGAAACAAAACTTAGCAGCACTACACTCATTTTCGGGTCAATTTTCGGAAACTAGTATTAAAGCCGTACAAGAATAGGAATCTAAGAAAGGAAAACATTCGACGTTCTTACCTGACTTAGACATTGGGATCTCTCCGTTCCCTCTGTTCTCAAGAGTTTCGATGCTTCTCTGCAGCAGTACAAACCATGTAAAAAATTTTCAAAAACAACAACAGGAAAGTGAAGTGCGAGAGTCAGTAGTTACTGAGAAAGGAAGTGGAAAGCGTCATCAAGCAGATAATCAACGGTATTAAGCGTCTCGTTGATGAAAATTTGGGGATTCAGACTCAAAGAATCGAAAACTGCCTCGCTTTCACTGCCTTCCATGATAATTCGTCAGGGAATTTCAATGCATAAACCCTAATTGCATTATAGTTCCACAGAAATAAGATGGGAAATGGGAGGTTTTGAAGCCTTAGAAATGGAAAAAAGATGGCTTCCCGCCAAGAAATAGAAATTTGGAGTCAAGTGCAGCTCCAACAGCTCAAATTTGGATCAGTCTGTTATTTAAGGTCTGATTGGGTTTTGGGTCAGGCTCCGCCTGGTCGGGCCAATTGCCCAGCCTAATTGCAACTTTAAAGAAAGAAACCAAAAAGTTGGCCGTACAGAGATTACAGAGAGCATCAGGAATGAGAGCTTAGTCCCTGTCCCTTTCATTCAGCTTTATCTTCTGCATCAAAATTCTTCACACATTTGCGTATAAAAATCATGCCTAAAACCAATGTGCTGTCAAAATTGCAGATTGCAAATGATTGGGCCAGGAGGGTAGTTTTGGAACGCATAAACCTCCGTTCTTTTTTCTCTCCCTGCTTCCGTACCATGCCGGACCGGAGCTACTCCTCCTCCTCCTCTAAAGTAGAGGCTATTTATGACCTCTGCAAATTGAATTTTACACCCTCTGGGATACCTTACCCATCTTCCAACGCTATCAACTCACTCTGCTCTCTTCTGGGTATTCTTTCTTTCTTCTACTTTTGTTAAATAAAAGATTATGTATTGATGCAAGTTTGTTGTCGAATTTACGGATTGTGTTTGGTCTTGTCTTACCATGTGTTGGCTTTGTGAGTTAAACCTGAACACTGGGAGGGTTTTGCGGATGATTGCAATTTGTTTGATTCTTTTAGGTGCAGTTGGCTCGAGCTTTGACTGGGATTCTTCAAAAATGCTATCTTTATTTATTTTGTAATATCATGTGCTTGATTGCTGTCTGCACTGGTTTATTCTTAGTCCATTCTACACAATTCGGTAATTCAGGGTGTTCAACTTGGTTCTGAAATAAGAAAATTTGGTTTGGCCATAGCTTTCACCATAGACATTTCCCATGTAATTCTTTTATTTCACTGTATGCTACTAAATGTAGGAATACTTTTAAAGAGGTGCAGAAAAGATTTTGATTTGTAACAGGTCGTTGGCCTTTTAACAATTTAAGAAACTCTGTTATTTCAGTAGGATGACTAATTGGGTTGATAAAAATTGATGATTACTCTCATTCCCTTAATAATTAACATAACGATGCAGTATATACCATGAGAAAATTGTGAGGTTGTTATGCATTTTACCTTATTACATTTTGAAGTTCATTAACCCACTTGAAAAATGTCCCTTAGTTCAATATTGCATCGTTATGTATTTATTGTCCCCTTTTTTTAAAGAAAAAAAATCTTATTTTACCTTTTTCTCCAACCCAACGCAAATGGATTGAAAAAGAAAAGAAGTTGGATGCAGAGGCAGTGCATCATGTAGAGTTGACACATGTCACCTACTTCATAACAGTGTACTAGCCAGAAATAGATCACCTTCTATTGAAAAACTTTCAGGTTCACTTGCTTATTTGATTTTAAACAAAAAATTGCCTTAGAAGCATATATAGTCTCTGGTTTTTGTTTGAACAAAGGTAAGCATTTATCTCATGCTGTAGAGCAAGATGAAGCATCCAAGTAATCAATCGATGCATTAGTTCAGTTTTGGGTGTCATACTGTAGTGCATTGAGGCAACCAAAGCATTTGCTATCCTGAACTATTTATTTCAGAGCTATTCCTGTTTGTTTACTTGAAACTATTTCTACCCAGATAAATGCCTTTGAAGGGATATTTCTATGTCAAATATGCAATTAACTATTTTGATTCGTCATTGCTTTGCAGATTTTCCCTCTGTACCCTTGTCTTCTAATACACCATTAATGTTACTGTTATGCAGACACAGTAGGTCCTGCAGATGTAGGGCTTAAAGAGGAAAGCTCAGATGATGACCGAGGGCTTGGCTTTTTTGGACTTCCTCGATCAAGTAGGATAGCTCGATGGGCTCAACCAATTACATATATAGATATTTATGAATGTGAAAGTTTTACGGTAAGCTTTACGTCTTCTGTCTAAAATAGTCCTTTTACACTTGTTAGTCATAACCTTTTTACTGTATATAACTGTATCACATTGACATTTAGGAACCTTACCACTTGAAATATGGTTACCTTAATTACCATACTCATTCTTGTTCAGGATGGATAGAACTTTTCTCTTCAGTTTTCCGTTCATTTTATTGCAAAAATGGGACCAAATGCCCACGTTCATGTTCTTAAATATAGCTGCTATATATTAAAATTTTATCTCAAGAAATTGATATAGGAAAATGAACTTGTGTCATCTAAAGCTTTTTGAAATGATGCATAGTTTTCTTTGCAGATGTGTATATTCTGTTTTCCTACTTCTGCTGTTATTCCACTCCATGATCATCCAGGCATGACTGTTTTCAGTAAAGTTCTGTATGGCTCCTTGCATGTGAAAGCTTATGATTGGGTTGAACCTGCCTGTATCCAAGAAGCCAAGGGAAATGGTTATCCATCAGGTGAGAAATATATTGTGATACTTTTCAGATTTTGGTATGAAAGTTTTAGGCTTTCTCAAGCCGGATAGAATATTCACTTGACCATTTACTTGCAAATCTTCTATTTTTTTCCATCAATTATGAGGTTGTGCGGAGTTGTCATTGTGTACCTTAATTAAATTTTTTAAAGGTTTGTTCACTTGAAGTGATCCAGCTTAATCTACTTCAATTATCCCCACATTCAGGAACCTTTAAATCTGAAAATCGATTGTTGCATCCTTTTATGCCATTCTTTAGCTGTAACTTGGGAAATTAGCTATGCAAAAGTCCAAATTTTGCTTGATAGCAATAAATTTTAAAGCAATGGTTAGGACCTCATCTTGAAACTTCAGTTATTTTCAGCCAGTGTCTTGTTACTACTATGGACTCAAGTATGGTAATTTAGGAGGAACCCATTAGCCACACATTCAATTTTAGCCATCAGCTGAGCAAATTAGGAGAGCCCAAATAACGCGAGAATGCCATGCTCATAAAATAATTAGCCATTTCAAATCCAGAAGTGATGAATTGTTTGATAAAGCAGTATTCATTTTGCAACGGGATCTCTTTGTGGTCATGTCCATATTCCTTGAATGTATTGAATGAAGTGGTTCACTATCAATATCTTGGCTTAAGCAGTTACCGTGGTTGGCAGCATTCCTTATTTCTCTAAAGAAGCAATGCCTTTTGTGGGCCTTGATTAAATTTAGGAAAGCTCTGATGGTGTGGAAAGAACAGTTGCTCCTGTGACTTATGCATAGTGTTTTCTTATGCTACATGCTGATTAAGTTTCTCAGTTCCATGCATTTCTTCCGACTTTTAATCAATTAGGAGGACTCTAAATATCATCCGTTAGCATGACAGGTTTGCGGTCTTAAGATATGTGCCGGAACTGTTTTAGATTGCTCTTGATGAGATGAGAAATGTCTATTTGAATTTTGATGTGATATAGTGTTTGCTTGGGTTTTGGACGACTAATTGAGAAGAAATAAAGAAACAGGATGACTATTTCGAGATTTTTGCTATCCCATCTTTTGAGTTTTAAGGCATACACTGACTGCATGTATATTTATGTCTTTGACAGTGAGGTTGGCAAAATTGTCAGTTGATAAAGTCTTAACAGCGCCATGTGATACATCAGTCTTGTACCCTAATAGGGGTGGAAATCTTCATTGTTTTACTGCAGTCACCCCTTGTGCTGTTCTTGACATTCTTGCACCTCCTTACAGAGAAGATGCAGGCCGACAATGTACATATTACCACGACTATCCTTATTCTATCCTTGGTGAGTAATGTTTTCTGTTACGGTTATCACTTGGACTCATCTCTTTGATGTTTTGATGTCGAGGACTCGAGTAACTTAAAACATATTATGTGAAAGCTACAGGAAATGAAGCTCGGTTAGGCAACTCAAAAGTAGAGGACTATGCATGGCTAGCAGAGTTAGGAGTACCTGATAATCTTTATATGCGAGAAGGAGTTTATAGTGGTCCAGTTATTCATGATTATTAGTTACTTGTTGAAGTTGTTAAGAGGTGACCCAAATGCCCATTCCTTTCATCTCTCCAGCGACCAGTTTTGGTACGATTTGTAAAATGTTTATGACATACAAACTTCTGCACGAGATTGTAACCACTTGCATAGCATTTGTGTAGAAAACAGGCTACTTTGTTCACATGCTCACCAAAGATTTGCGTAAATCATCCTTGTGTTATATGCTTCCATTTTGATGTCACATTAAAGACAAGGGAACAAAGGGTTACAAATTCATAGATGTCATGGGGCCAAATAGCTAATGGTACACTACAACAGATTATTCAAAGCAATAACTTGCTTATTCGAGTCCACACTTGTTTAAATTGATGAAAGCCTGTTGCCCGAGTCTAATTTGCAACATGTGTCTGGATGTGTGGACTGTCATTCTCTTACAAATCAAACTGCGACCTCCTTCTCACTATGGGGATCTAAAAGAGACGCCAGCATAACGCACGTTTCCAAGTTCCTCTTCTATACGCAGAAGCTGCATTTGAATTGGGAACAATACAAGAAGTGAGGAATATATAATTAGTCAAAAGAATACAAATGAAAATCGACTATGGAAAGAATGAAAGAAAACACTACTCAAAGTAGACCCATTTTAGGGTTTATATTTTGGTGATTGATTGAATGAACGTGACCCATGCAACTCTTAAATTGTATGAACTCATGAATTCAGTCAACTAATGTTGCATAAAACATGAAAGTATCAACTGAAGGTACTGCATTTTGAAATCTACTCGGATCAAAGGATTCGGCAAAGATGTTGAAATAACCGCTAGAAGTTTATTTCAGCCCTTCTGTAAAATATGCCACATGATATCTTGGGAATGTTGGCACAGAGAAAGCTCAAGTATCAGAACAATAGCCAATTAATCCATGATGTAGTAATGTCATTAACATTAAGGTTACATCACAAAATATAGGCATGAAAAGCATTGATGATATACATATTCTATGACCAGAAAAAGCATGGAAATTGATACAAGAGTGCTAAAACTTTAAGACAATTTCAAAAGAGGGGATGTGTTGAGTTAGAGGCAAAAGGAGGCAAATTGACCGTGTTTTTGCATAAATTTGGCACTAAAGTTCGACCTTGAAGCTGTCACTAGAGGAGATTACTGATTTACCTGATTATACTTGGCTAGCCGCTCACTCCTGCAAGGAGCTCCAGTCTTGATCTACACAAAAAGCATTAGCAATCAAATACCCATAGCATCAAGGATGATATTCCATAGACAAGGGAGATTGTTAACAAACCTGTCCGCTAGCCAAACCAACAGAAAGGTCAGCAATAAAGTTATCCTCAGTTTCACCACTGCGGTGGCTGACCATCACTCCCCAACCTGCAGCTTTTGAGTCAAGTGCAGCTCTAATGGACTCTGTCACTGTGCCTATCTGATTAACCTGCAGTCCAGTAGGGAAAAATGAGCATTGGAGTGAAGCAATTATTCTGTGTTATCATCACAATCTACAAACAAAAGCATAGAAATGGACTTATTCCTATTAAAATTAGAAGCTAAAGATAGGATCAATGTTTGCCTTTAGAAGTAAGCCATTGCAGGCCTTCTTTTGAATTGCTTCAGCAATTCTCTTTGGGTTAGTAACCAGCAAGTCATCTCCAACAAGCTGTATATCAACTGAAGACTGTAGTGAAGCCCATGAGCTCCAATCATCCTGGTCAAATGGATCTTCTATAGACACTATAGGGAAAACCTCGATGAAGTACTTGTAGAGGTCGCTGAGACTCTGAGATGAGAGGACACGAGCCCCATCATTTGATTGTTTCTTGAAGTTCAAATCATATTGTCTGTCCTTTGTCAAAAACTCTGATGCAGCAACATCCATTCCTATTTTTATTATCTGCATCAATGTAAAGTTTACATGTGCTTCATAAGCAAACTGCAACTGCAACTGGAAGTGAAAGTGAAAGTAATTAACTGCTAAAATTGATGCCTACCTTTTCTGAGTAACCAGCTTTTTCAATAGCATCCATCAGCAAAACAAGTGCCTCTCTATTGTCCTGGATGTTGGGAGCAAATCCCCCTTCATCTCCAACATTGCAAGCATCTTGACCATACCTTGCCTTGATAATCCCCTTGAGTGTGTGATAAACTGTAATATCATATGATACACCAGTTAATAATCTTTGCAGTGTGATAAACAGTAATATTATATTCAAGTCAATTTACAAAACAATAACCTATTATGTTGGAAAATGGTGCACATAAACCAAATCCTCGGCAGAGCAGGTAAATCATAACAAAGCAAAATTGAGAGTAGAGGAAATCTATTTTCACACACCTCAGAGTCGTAAACATCAATCTGTAATCTCCATTTATTTGGCCTATCAACTTTGACACATAACAGATGAATTTCAGATACCTTTTACTTCTCAGTTTTTTTCAAATGTCAAAATTATTTTTTTGGGCTTCATATTTAAGTCAACAAGAGGCACAAGGACAGCCATCGCTTCCAAATACAGAGTCAATTAGACTGCACAATTTACGAAAGAAAACAATCTTAGAATTGAGGATTTTGTTCACTAACCTTCACTACCCATTCGGAGTGCCTCAGCAAACGAGGTTGCTCCTACTGGAAGTATCATAAATTCTTGCATAGCCAGATTATTTCCAGCATGACTGCCTCCATTTATCACATTAAAAGCAGGGACTGGCATCACAAGCTCCTTTGTTGCCGATAATTCCTGAATATGTTTGTACAAAGGTATTCCTTTTGCTCCTGCACCTGCTCGGCACATGCTGAGGGACACTCCAAGGATGGCATTAGCACCCAGTTTTGACTTATTTGGAGTTCCATCAATTTCCAGCATGACAGCATCCACATCAACTTGATTTCTAATGAAACACATGTCAAAACCACATGACTACAGTACACAATGAAGGGATCCACTCCATACAGATATGCCAACAAACTCCACAAGGAGCAAATACGCAAACAATGATTTAAATATCTTATTTGATTTGTTAACAATGCAAGTGGAAACTAGCTCCAAGTAGGAGGAATGGTGCACTCTGGTCTAGCTTTATACCCATTAAAACAGAATCCATGATCTTGTATTTCACATTAAATATACTTAATTACACCAAGAAATAGCTGTCATATAAGAGCAGTACTTACTAATAGACGAAACATCAATAAAAAAGTTCATATCATCCCAAGCTTCAATGTTTTCTCAGTAGTCAGTGCTATAACTTAATGGGAACTTGATCAAACAACACATGATATATTCCAATCCTAAGAAGTTCAAAAATACAGAGCATCAATATGGTTCAATCTCCATAACTTAAGAGCTCATCTGCATAGCTAGTTAACATTTAAATACTTCTGTTTTGTCACTTGATTATCACCTGACATCGACACCAACAAGCTTAGGAGCCAGGATCTCGTTGATGTTTCTAACCGCAGTAAGCACGCCTTTGCCTCCATAAACGCTTTTATCACCATCTCTGAGCTCCAAGGCCTCATAGATTCCAGTGGAGGCTCCACTAGGCACAGCGGATCGGTACAGATCATCAGTGACAAGATCGACCTCGACGGTAGGATTTCCCCGGCAGTCAATAATCTGCCTCGCTTTGATAGACCTCACCTTGCACTCCTTCGTGACCTTCGTCGCAGCCGAAGACGGTGGCGCTGATACAGAATTCCGCACGACCAGAGAGCGAGATTTAGGAAGAGGAAGTGAAGTGGAAGAGTGAGGTTTAGAAGCAAAGAAGCACTTGTTAAGGAGGCTAGTCCCTGGTTGAGTAGCTAAAGCCATGGGTTCTTTTGTTTTTTTTTGAGAGGGAGAACTGAGGGACGTGTTTGGAGGAAAGGAATATTTGAAAGAAAATGGGTGCGTTTAAAATTTAAATAGCGGAGGAAAACGACGTCAGGAAGCCCGCCGACGGGGCGATCAAAGCGAGGTAGGTTTGGCTGTTTTGTCAACTGACTTTTTAGGGGGTTGTTGAGAAGACGTTAGGTGTGCTGTGCATGCGTGTCGACTTTTTAATATTTTGTTGATTGCGGGGAGCCAAACTCCAACTTTTACAATTTTCAGGGACTTCTATAGAAATTGTTCGCTGAGTAGGGATATTGTTGTAATTATGATTAGTCTTCAAACTAGAGTTAATTTAGAGTTTGTTTGATTTTATTTAGTTTTTTGTCTTCTTTTCCAAATTTAATAATAAAATTTCTAATTTACTTAGTTTTTCATTTAGATTATTTAGCCCTAAAGTTCAATCAAGTTGAACCAAATTCCATTAAGTTGGATTAGACCTAAAATTAAAAAATATTTTAATATTTAAAAATTTCCAATAAAATATCCAATGTAAACCCATTAATTAGCATTTGTAATTACATTATTGAAGTTTAAAGTTTCATTATTAACATATGCATAAAAGCTCTCTTTTAAAAGAAAAAACAAAAGGGAAAGTAAGAAAATTTAAAGATTAACAGTTGTAGAGCTCGATGAAGCACACTCCGGCGTAGCTATGGAGTTTACCAAATTTAAAGATTGGAAACTGTGGAGCTCAAGGAAGCACACTCTTCTCTTTGTATGCAACTATGGAGTTTGCCACTCTTTATAGGGTGAAGGTCTAATTTGCCCCCTAATGTTTGCCCAAAAGTTTAAGATTGCTCCTGCCGTTATCTTGGGTACTCGCTTATCCCAAAATGCTTTTAAAATTGAGCAATCTATCCCAAAATACTCACTCCGTCAAACAAATATAATATCCCTATTAAGCTGGGTCACTTGTCCATGGCGCATAAGGTCAGTTGTCAACATGACAACGGACATGAATATAAATATACATGACAACTGACATGAATATAAATATAAATTTCTTATTTTTAATTAATTATTTAATTTTGATATATTTTCTAAAAATTAAAACTCAAGATTTCCCCTAAAACCTAACCCAATTGAATCCCTAAATTTATGCTTATTTTCATTTGTTTTCCTAAGAAGCTAATTCTTCTTCTTGCTTCTTCTTTGTTTATCTTATGACATCTTTGTTCTCTACTCACTCCAATCTCGTTTTTGTTATCCAGTTTAGGTATCTTTCTTCTCCACTCACTCTAATTGCAACTTTGTTCTCTACTCATTCCTATCGCGACTTGTTCTCCACTCATATTTTATATTTACTTAGTGTTTATGGCTTATAAATAAAGAATTATTTGTGGTTATAGTGATGAAATTCTTGCATGTAGAGGCCTAGATAGTGATGCTATACTAGATAGTGATGCTATACACTACAACTTATATGCACTACAACATATAATTATGCTTCAAACTTTAAGTTATTTTGTTTTGAACCCATTGCAAAGCTATAAAATCAATGAATATATACAACTTATATGTCATTTGTATATGGTAATTATGTATGAAAAAATGAAATCAATGAAATAGAAAGAGCTATGAAAATCTAGGAAGTTTTACTTCATCTGATCATAAAATGGCTAAATGTTGACATTTGACTGATATTGGAAGTGACATAATAATTGAGGAAATTGTAATTATCCATCCATTTTTTTTGATGGGCAACTAATTTCCCTATGCTTTGATTGGCGTGTTAAATGTGCAAATTATAAATATCTAGTTCATTAATAAATTATTGAGTTTGACTTGGAATTTCTTTAGGCATTCCTCAAAGACCTTGAGGACTTCCTCATTTTAAGCTTAATGTTAACATTCTTAGTTAGCTTAAATATGCATTAATGATGTTATTATTGAAACATTGAATATCCGGCCATTTGTAAGAAATATGACATACTTCTAAGAAATTGGTGATTACTATAACAATCTACATTATTAACTATTAATAACACTCATAAAGGTTCCATTAATTGTTAATAATGGTCATAAGATTAAATTCTTAAAGGCATATGGTATAATTTATATTTACATAAAACATGTAGATAAACCCACACACTACAAGAAAAGGACCCTTTCTGCGTCATTTTTTAAACGTCGCAGAAGCCATCTTACCGTCGTAGAAAACCATCTATGACATCTATTAAAACGTCACAAAAAACGTCGTAGAAGGTGGGGTAAGCAATAGGGATCTACGACGTCTGTTGGAAAACGTTGTGGAAGGCTCCGATATTCTGCGACATTTTTAAGACGTCAGGAAAGGTCTTGATATTTTGCGACGTTGGGAGTAAACGTCACGGATTGTTTAGTTTTTGCGACGTTCAAAGGACGTCGCAGAAAATCCGAATTCTGCGACGTTTATTAAGACGTCAGGAAAGGTCTCGATATTTTGCGACGTTGGGAGTAAACGTCACGGATTGTTAGTTTTAACAACGTTTGAAGGACGTCACAAAAAAGCCACATTCCGCGACGTCTTGTTAAGCAGACGTCGTGGATTGTCAAATAATTATTAAATGTTATTTAACCGAAAATAAATTGATTTAAAATAAATTTGCAAATTTTTTTTAATAATGATTTAATATAAATTATAATTTCTTTATTTGTTTTCATTTATCTGAATATTTAAAAATTAATAATTAGTCAATTTTAATTATTAATTTTGAAATTTTCAATTTGTCAAAAAAATTTAATTTAATAAATTTGAATTATAATTACTTTTTTTAATTTAAATATGTTTTAAATTTCTGAAAATAATTTTTTATAATTTTTTGCAAATTTAATATTTAACAAAATTTTAAAATAATATTTATTTAATAACAAATAATATTATTTATGAAATAAATTTATTTAATAATTCATTAATTTTTGAATATATCATTAATTTTAATAATTATTCATGTATAACAAGAATTGAATACATGCAAACAATTTATTATT
>JAOSBL010000007.1:13041251-13054722 GCA_027568915.1 Erythroxylum roraimae
TTGCTCCTAAATCAATGAAAGGCAGATGAACATAAGGCTGGGAAGAAGATACTGTCACACAATGCAAACCCAAATGCTTTGTGTTACAGATAATCAAAACTAACGATTAAGCAATCTTCCACTTCAATTGACTCAAAAACTAACATTACCCGACATTAATCACAAGCAAAGTAGTTCAATGACTTACCTCAACCAACACGCACATGCACTCTGACTGTAGATGATAGAGGGCCGTCAACTGGTGAAGCAATTTTCACAGATTCCAAGCACGAGAGAAGATGAGAGAGGGAAGGTTAAAATGAGGAAGAGGGAAGGGGAGAAACGCAGGCGGGAGACTGATGAAGATGAGAGAGGGAAGGTGGCTCTGATTTTCATTTACAAAAAAGATGAGACGATGTTGTTATGGGTGGGGGGGGCGGCAACACAATGTCGTCTCATCTGGTGGGGGAGGGGAAATTAAATACGTAGACCTGGCCTTTCCTGACGTTTAATTCTAAAAAATGATGTATTTTCTATTTTGGAACGTCTTTCTAGCAAAACGATATCAAACACTCCGTTTATCCCCGACGTCTGAATACAACATCGCAGAATCTGGGATCTTTTCTTGATGTTTTTCCAGACGTTGCGAAAGTCTCAGACCATTTGCAACGTCTACTTTAAAAGCGACGTTAAAAGTATGGTTTTGTTGTAGTGACACCATCCATAACAATGTTAATGTGGCATGATAACTGCTATAAAAATAAGAGGGTTATGGAATTTTAAGGTGGTATTGGAGTGGATATGGGTTCTGATAGTGCTATAGGAGATGATTTGGGAGGTCACAATGATATGGGTGTTAAGTTGGGAGGTAATATTGATGTTGGAGTGGATGTGGGAGGTAACACTGATATTGGAGTGGGTGACGTACTTAATTTAGGACATGTAGAATTAGCTGGTAATGGTGTTAAAATTAAAGGTGAGTTAGGTTGTGAAGATATGAGTGGTGAATATGTGGCTGAAATAGGTGCTCAAGAAGGAGGTTAGATTAGTGATCATAATAAAGGTGAATCTGACTCGGATTTTGACATTAGTGTTGAATGAGATCATGACATAATATATATTGACTCTTTTGATCCTGGGAGTTTCTTGGCCAGTGATGAATATCTTAGTGGTGAAGAATCATATGGTACATTGAGGTGACCACTGAAACTAATAGACATGTTCCTAGAGTTGTTGCAAGTAAATGGATGTTAGGGATGATTTTTTATAATTCTAAACACTTCAAAAAAGCAGTTGCTAATTATACAACAATAATAGGATTTAACTTTAGTTTCAAGAGGAATGAAGAATAAAAGATAAAATATCATTGCAATGATGGTTGTCCATTTGAGCTATATGCTTCATATAATAAAACAGATCAATGTTCGAAGCTAAAAACTTAGAATCTAGAGCATACATGTAGTATAACAAACAAGCCAAGGTTAGTTTCATCCAATTTTATCATAAGACATTTCAAGGAAAAACAACCTAGACAAGCTAAGCATTAAAATCAAGAATATTGTTAAAGAATGTAGAAAGAAATTAAAATTTAACTTTTAACTCTAGTATATGCCAGTGTACAAGAAGGAAGATACTCAAAGTAAAACAACAGAGTAGTATAGCAACTACTAGAAGTTTTGTGGATATATTTGTAAGTTGAAAGAAATGAATCCAGGTTCTATATTAGAGCTTCAACTTAGAAGGGATGAAGATAAAATGATATTTGAGAGAATATATATGTGTTTTGATGTAATAAAGAAGGCGCGAAAGAATTTGTAACCAATTATTGGCATGGATTGATTTTAAAAAAAAACAAAGTACTAAGGACAATTGCTAAGTGCCATAAGAGCTGAAGGCAACTGAGGCATCTATCTAATTGCATGGATAGTAGTTGAGGTGGAGAATATTGAGACGTCAACATGGTTTATAGAGCAATTAGCCAATTATGTAGAGCTTGAAGATAGTGAAGGAGTAACTATGATTTTTAACATGCAAAAGGTAATTCATCTAACTAAAAAGTTATTCCTTACATATTTGCATATATGAACACTTTTAACTAGCTGCCCTTAATTTGTAAGGATTCATGTGAGCTAAGAATGATGTATTGCCCTTTGCTATATTTAGGATGTGTGTAAGGCATATATTTCGCAACTGGGTTGGGAAATGAAAGGGAAAGCATTTTTAGAATTATGCCTAAGCAACATTTCCAAAAGAAATTGATGATAGACTCACTAAATGAAACTAATTTGCACCAAGATTTGTCCATAACTTGCTTAAATATTCGAAGAAAACATAGAGTGGGGCTTTCTAAAGCATTTAGTCTAAATGTCTAATTATGGACAATAACATAAGCAAGACATTCAACTTTTGGATTTTGATGGCTAGAGATTGCCTATCATTAGCATCTTAAAGACTATCAAACCCATGTTAATTAAAAGACACTATGACCTTAAGAAGTAAGCTAAGAGATGGAAGGGGGATATAATACCAAATTCGATGAAAAAAATTGAAGAATAAAAAGAATGCAATGGGATAGAGAGTTATTTAGAATGGGGATAAGAAGAATGAAGTGACTAATAAAGATGACACATATGTTGCCTGATTTGGGAAGGAGCAGACTTGAAGTTATAAAGAATATGAACTTTATAAGTATCTCTGTAATCATGCTATTAGTGCTATATTCCATGCCAAACAATGACTAGAGGCGTATATGGATGATTTTTTATCACAGAGGATGGTATGTAAAAGTTTATAATAATGTCCTGCAACCAATTAGAGGGCAAAAATTCTGACCATCAAACAACTATGAGGAGATACATCCACTTTTGGAGAGACTTATTCTTGGTAGACCTAAGAAGAATACGCAAAAGATAAAGATGAACCAAAGCAAGTAAAAAAATCCTTATAGACTATCATAGAAGGGACAATTCCAATTATGTGGCAAATATGGAAAAAGTGGTCATAACAAGAGAAACAACAAATCTGGTCCACTTCTTTCTAGTCAAGATGGAGCTAAGGTTTGTTATTTAACATAAATTTTTAATTTATTTTTATTTTGGTAATTACTATTTGATATGTCAATATTGGATAGTCATATAGGCCTAATAAAGTTTAAATAACAAAATTAATTTTATCTCAACCACATTCTTCAATTTCCAACAGATAGCCTTGAAAGTTGGTGGAGTTAATGTTAGTTTAATACAATTGGCAAGTATCATATATTGTTATTAATGTATATTAGTCTTTCTATTTATTAGTTACATCAATAATTTATTATTTGACCCTTTTTTGTAATAGTCATCTGCAGCTTTACCTTCATTATTGAGAAGAAAAAGAACACTTGGATCAAGTAATCTAAACACATTTCAACTATCATTCCGACCAAAAGAGTTAAGGTGGAAGGAAGCTGTAAGAATCACATCATGACAATTGCAAGAACAGGCTTACAAACAAAAAGCAATTACAAATTTAAACCAATAAGCTTGTAATATTCAAATTGGAAGTCAACAAAGTGTAAATGACAAATAGTTATGCATGAGTTAGTTGTGGAGAATTTTGGATGGATCCATTATCTTTTGGGTGTAATGCCAATTTTGCATGTAATTCTAGTTGAATACAATTCTAACTTTGTATATAATTCTAGTTGACGATTATGGCCTGTAGAAAATTCTGGATGGATCCATTTTGTATATTTTTTAATGTATATCCTAGTTGGATCCATTTTGTTTATGTTGTGTACATTCTGTTTGGATCTACTGTGAAGTATCCTAGGAACATTATGGTTAGATCCATTATGTTAGAATTGCAATGTTGATGATACGTCAAAATTGCAATATTATATTATATGAATCTAAGCTTTTCAATTTTATGAATGTCAAAATTACAAGATCATATATTTATGAATGCCAAATGGAACTTTGCATATTGTCTTTTTTTTTATTGCCTCCTTAAACATATTGTCATAATTTGAACTTCATTTTGAATATAAATACATATGTACTTACATATGAATAGATTAAGCTAAAATATATTGATTAAAGCTTCATGTACAAGACTAATACTTCTCACATTATCCCCATTCATATATAACATTTTTAATATATAAATTCTTATAAAGCATATCACAATTAGCTAATTGTTTTCAATAATAAAAAATATATAACAACAATTCATATCACTATGGAAACAACAATAATATGTCATTAATATCTTCTTCAACTCCTTGTTATCATTCATAGAAAACTTCAATTAATACTCCATTTGCTTTATTTTTTTCATCTAAGTCAATTTGTTCCTTCCATTCTTGCTTATTTGGTGTTCTAACAACTCCTTTAGAAACCTCGTCTTCAATTGTCCCTTTGTAACTTATTGCTGATTAGTGTTTTAACTTAGCATTATCATTCAACAATCTTTGAATAACATGAACAATCCTATCTATAAAGGGGCCATCATCCTAATGGAAGAACTTATAACTCCCGACCTTGTAAGCATCACTAAAACAAACATTAATTAACATATTTATTATATTTTTATTCCCATATTGAATATTATAACACAATATTTTTACTAACCTGATATTTTGGGCACCTATATAACCTACGACTAGGATTTTTTTCACTCCATGAAGTCCATAAACAAGCATTGAATGCTAACTAAAGAACCATTATTAGTTGAAGACCTATAAAATGATGTCTCCAATCCTAACTACTCCATTTTTCTATAATACGCTACAACATAACCTAACAACAATAAGAAACATGAACATCTATTAATAACATGGAAATAACCATCAATCATTAATAAATTAATATCATATTTATAATGGAAACACAATCCCTAATAGAAATACATGTATTTAATAAATCAAAATGATATTTAATATGTGACTCCCATTTACTTTTATCAATAAAATTGTTATGTTCATAAATTGTAAAGGAGGCAAATTGGGAAACATTTTCTTTAATTGGGAGGAAAAAAACATTAACATATGGCATCATTCAACCTACCAGCATTCAGTTGCCACTGAAATCATTTAGGATGTGTTTGGAAAACAACTGATAAGTTATTTTTTAGCTTATTAACTAAAAGTTAACTTTTTGACTATCTTAAAAAGCTATTGATGTATTTGGTTAATAACTTATTAGTTAGCTTACTGAACCTCAATAAGCTAATTTCTAAGAGCTCTATAAGAGGAGCTTTTCTTATGATCAGCCAAAAATTAATAAGTAAAAAATCAATTATATGCTCCTTTCATAATTTTTGAATTATGCTAAATTGATATTATGGATAATTCAAACTAAAATTCATGCATAACAAAAAATCATGCATGCATTCTATAGTGATAAATTTTTTTACAATGAAGTAAGTTTTTTAGTTACAAAACTTGGGAATTTTTTTAAATAATGAAATAAGTTTTTTGGTTACAAAATAAAAAATATGTTATGGTGAAATTTTTTTAAAGAATGTTTTATGTTTTTTATTAGAGATAAAAACTTAAATTCTTGTAAAATTAAATATCTAAGCATGGCCTTATAAATTCTTTTTTTACATCATGTCCTCATAAGTCATTTTATACTTAAACAGTTAATACTAAACAACTAATTTTACCAAACATCTTTATAAACATCTAATATTATCCACTGGTCAAATCAGCTAATATAATCTGTCGTTAGCTAACCACTGATAGAATTAGCTAACAGTTAATGCAATTCATTGATTGCCAAACAAGGCCTTAATCTAATTCTAGGATACTATCATTCGATCAGCAATAAATAGGATCAAAATCTGGTTTCCCTTTTTTACATAAAGGGAAAGAAGAAATATTATAGCTTATCATAAAGTATTCCAAATAATAGCAAATGGAACCAACAAATTGAAAGCTAACATAAATGTCCAGAGTAATCTTATCTTGTCACAAATTTGTCATAATGCCAACACTCTATTCATTCAACTCTATACTCTGTACCACATGAAAATTAAAACATAGATGAAGGTGGTATAGTTAAAGTTATATTCAGATAAAGGTGGAAGTTAAGGTGTTGGATCCCGATTCCGAAGCCCAACATTTGGAGTCATGAGAACGTGAGCCTATTAACCTGTAGGGTTATTTCAAAGAACCCTCATTTGCCATCATACCACAAGGGTGGTGTGCCCACACCAGTCAATCACCAAAATCACAATTTGACTTCTTCAAAATAATTGTAGCTCTTAGTTTCTAGTTTATTTTGAAGCAAGAATCATCTCAATCGGAGTTCTATAGATGAAGATATGCTTAAGAAACCAAAGTATATTCATAGCCTAGTCATGCTCTCCCAACCAACCCCTCACTTCCTTTTCATCCATCTTTTCAAATGAACCCCAAACGCTACCAATTTTTTTGTAGATATAGAAAACTGTGCTAGGAATCTATTGGTTCATGAATCACTTCATTTGGAGGTCGGGTGATGAAGTTATGTCTAAAAGAATCAAACATGATCTTGTTCTCAATCATATTGTACCTATCTTGGGACAATTGGTATAACTTTCACTAGAGATGTCTGATTGAGTTCATTCTTAGACGGTTTGAAAGAGGACTTCTAGATCTAAACTTTTGTGAAGGCTCTAAAGTGAGATTTTGTAATTTAAAGGGTCAAAACACACAGCTGTTTGAAATCACACGGTAGCTCGTGTTTTTTTCGGGTCTGATTGTGTTCTTGCATTAGGAGCACACAGTCAGTATGAATTTTACATGGCCTGGCTGTGTAACCTTCGGGTTTTTGCTCAATTTTCCTTCTCCAAGACCCCTCTAATGGATTCTACACCCATCCTAACATTACTTTCACTCATAATCTTCCTAAATCGAACAATCCTAGTGTGATATCACTTCATATACTCTATTTATTCGGTATAAACATCCTATGCAGCATTACCAACTTATAATGATCATATTTCTCAACACCGATATCCAAAAATTGCATACTTTATATCGTTGGAAAGATAGAAAGACAACCTACAACTTTCATGAAGACACCTTTGTCTAATTCATCCTAGATTATTGCAGTTGTTCCCCTAAATTCAGAACACAATCCCTACCCCTATGAAAACTTGAAATTTGCAATGTAAAGACTTGAAAAGTTATAAGCAACATAATGTGTATATATATCATTAACATTGAAGATAAGAGTTTTACAATGCTTTAGTAGGCATTTCGAGCTACCTTACATCATAATCCAAAAATACAAACTTTACAAGAACAATAATTTCTCAAAATGCGACTAAAGCCTTGTTTTACATAATCTAGCTTCAAAAACAAAATATGCAAATTGGAGTGATGCCTTGACTCTCGACTCTCGACTCTCGACTCGATCACTTGATATCTTACTCATCGCCTGAAGATGGGAAGGAATGGGGGGTGAGCTTAATGCTTATTGGTAATAGTTTTATAATCAGTAACAAGCAAAACCATTTAAAACATTCATGATCAAAGCAAATTCATACGAAATCTATGAAACACGTATTCTTTAAATTCTCAACATATCAACCAATTCGCAAACCACATAATTCATATATTCCTCAAACTTGTCCACAAAGCATAAACGCATAAACACATAAGAATGGTTTGGGTAGGTCCGTAAACAGAACATACTAACACAATTCCATATAATGGCCTTGTGTAGCTATGAACAAAACGTACTATCGTAATCTCACATAATGGATTTGCATAACCGTGAACTTAGGGGAGTCCGTGAAGGAGCTCCATGTCACTAGCGGACAGGTGGGAGAAGCCTTTAGATAAGTGCACTTGACAGGCAGAACAGAACACCACAAACCCACATAACATGTAATTCATGACTTGAAAAACTAATTGTCCAATTGGCACATTTTGAAAACTTATTTTCAATAAGCACGAAATATTTCATATGCATTTCCATCATTATTTCACAATTCATCAAACAAATTC
The DNA here is from genome assembly GCA_027568915.1 of Erythroxylum roraimae. Taxonomy (NCBI): domain Eukaryota; kingdom Viridiplantae; phylum Streptophyta; class Magnoliopsida; order Malpighiales; family Erythroxylaceae; genus Erythroxylum; species Erythroxylum roraimae. The sequence continues at coordinate 13,049,209 of JAOSBL010000007.1, forward strand.
CTATACCAAGCACATAGTCATTTCTCAAATCATCCAAAAGCCACAAATACAACAATTATGGAGCAATTAGAAATCATTCCCATATCAACTCATAATTCATTCAAAAAATTCATCTACAAAAACATGTGGCACATTCTCAAGCATTTAAAGAACAATATTGCACATTTACGAGGTAGTTAGAAAATCATTTAATTCCATTTATTTGAAAAACATTAATGACTTATTAACTAAATTATAAAAATGTAACCCACCTTAGTTTCCTTGCTTGAAAACTTGCTCAAGGATGTCTCTCCTCTTGCCCCTCTTGCCTCCCTTCAACATTAGCAAAAATCCCCACTAAATATGAATTTCAAATTGGAAAACCTAAAGAAACCTATGCATGAAATTGATCTTAGAATACTTAAACCCATGCATTTCCTAAGCTCTTTAAACCAAAACTCTTCCAAAAATCTAAAAGCTTAAACATAAACTTACCTTGAATCTTCACCAAACAATGAATTTCTTAGCTCTAATGGAAGCTCTAATCTTCCTCTTCCTTTTTCCTTCTTGAACAACTTCAAAATCACTCTTTAAAACTAAGAAAAATTGAAACCTAGCTTAGCTCTCTTCTCTCTCTTCTTTTCTTTTCTCTCCAACGACACTCTCTTCTCTACTCTCTTCAATTTTCATTTTTTGCTTCTTCTAAATGCAAGACAAGTCTTCCTTCTCCCTTTTATACCCTTAATGAATCTAAAATGTCTAATTTACCCTTCCTTCAATGCCTTAAGACTTTACAACTTAAGTGATCTTCCAACAATGCCCCTCATGCAATCTTACCACCCTAACACTTTAATTCAATTAACTTATGACATATAATCTTACTCATATTAACATGCTAATTAACTCCAAGATAAATTAATCTATTAAGACCTCAAAATTAATTTAAATCATGCTTATTCATCAAGAAAAATTTGGGGCCAATATTAGGGATTACTTGGACTAGAGAATGAAGCCATGATTGGAGTGAGAGGAGAACGAAGATGCAATTAGAAGATGCAACTGAAGTGAGTGGAGAATAAAGATTCTATAAGATAGACAGAGAAAAAGCAAGAACAATAATTAGGTTTTAAGGAAAAACAAATGAAAATGAGGGTAAAAATAGGGATTCAATCATATTAGGTTTTGAGGGAAAATTGTTGTTTTATTTTAGTTTCTAGAAAATAAATTAAATTTAAATATTTAATTTAAAAATAAGAAATTAATATGTATATACATATTTTGTGGCATGGCCAAGTGGCCCAACTTAATAAAGACTTTATATTTGGTTGACAAAGTGAGCATTTTTAGGGTAAATTGCTCCATTTTAGAAACGTTAGGGGGTAACTGGTACTAAAGAAAATAACAAGAGTCATTTTAGACTTTTGAACAAAGTTAGGGGGCAAATTGGACCTTTTACCATCCTTACAACCTTTAACTCTCTTCTGGCACCTGACTAAGATACTACAATTGACATAAAAGTCAATAAAGAATACTCGTAAGATTAGACAAATTTTATATGTTTAGGGTTGTCAAATATTTCAATCATATAAAAGCATTTATAATAACAATTAGGAAGCTAAAGCCATAAAAATATAGAAAAGGTACCATAAATCATATTATTGCATACATAAAAGTTAGCAAACATGATTGAAGAATTGAGTTCCACATTCCAACAAGAACAACACTTCAAAGTATATAACAAACAAAGTTGCAAAATTCTAAACACAATGTTGTATATCATGTTCAACCTTGATAATATATCTTAAATACATATGCATATTGTAAAGCAAACAAGAAAGGAAGAAGTTGAAAATTAAAAAACATTATAAACATTGTTACAGTGATCTACATTTAAATTTATGACAATGTCAATTCCATCAAATATCTTAGCTTTTTAGATTATCTAAAGCACATCATCCATATATGGAACATGGTTTGGTATCAGAAGAAAAAGTAGCCAAAAAGCTATTAAATATAATTGAAAGACATTTTTCTACATAAAATTATAGAAAAGTAGTATAAAGTTGAAGATAAAACATGACAAGCATTAAAGTTGTAGTTAGTATGAGGACATTTGCATAATTATCCTTCTCTTTTAGACTAGGAAATTAGGGAAAGATATTATCCTCGACAAATATTTCTTTAACCATAGTGCTAAAGTACTTCCAAGATCTTTAAGTAGGATTATACTTGTGCAGTCTTTTCCATCCAAGTTTGTCACAATAATCACTTGTTCCATTAATTTGGTACGTAAAACAATCATGATCACAACAAGTTCAAACTATAAGAAAATATGTTAAAGCTATTTACCAACCATACAGATTCAACTATGTACATCCTTATTTATAAAATAAATTGAAAACAAGAAAATTAAGAAGTACATATTAAGATAATAGATTAATAATGGGAAAAAATAGACTGCCTAATCATTATAATTAGGATTGGCAATAGTTTATACCACTTCGTATACATATAAAAAATCATTATTAAAAGCATAAAATTAACAAATAAATATATCTTTATCGTCATATATTTCTTTAAAGAAACTTTCAGTTGGATGAATGATCTCTATAATTATCATAATATAACAAAGATAATATAAAATAATATCATAAATGATCATAATAATTATAAAAGTAAAACAATAATATGATAAATAATTTTTAAATTTTAAAATTATAAAAACTAAGATATCATAAAGTATAAAGTTTACCTTAAACATTTTCAACATCTAACTAACTTCATCCATATAGCAGGACTTTTATAATCTTAAGATGTTGTGAAGTCGACTATAATAAAGGACTTTCTGTCCAACTACGGGTAGTAAAAATAGACTTCGAAGCAATATTAGCTACTAGAATTGCTAAGAGCTCTTATACAATTTCTTGCATGATCATATATTGACCTTATGTGGCTTCTCCCACAAAAATATGTCAAAATACTCCTGACATGTGATTATAATATATTTTTCTAATTATTTATCCAACTCTATCTTACTATAAAAAATCCTAGATTTTTTTAATGAATTATTTAAAATAAAAACTCAAACTTTTAACTATGCTTGATGAAGATGATCATGTATCAACAATTGATGAAACTAATATTCAACTACTGGGATTCAGCTCTTGGTCCATTCTTAATTGATAATCATTATATAAAATATATTATAAGTATTTAATAATGATGCTTACGTATTCCTTTAGGTCGGACAATCTGAAACCAACTGATCTTTATGCATAGAATATATAGTTTGATTATTGCACTCTAATATACTATGCTATTATGAATTATCTACCCTTTCCTTTATTATCTCCAACCTATCCTTCATTACGAAATTCACAATATGCATGAAAAACGCATATGGAATAATCTTTCATCTATCCTTAAACTCACAATATGCAACTTAGTCTTCACTTTCTTAATCATATCCTCGTTTGCACAACAATTATCCAAAGTTATTAGTAAGAGCTTGATGTTGATGATCCATTATATTAAACTCTTGCCCAATACATTTTTCAACCTTTCACTTATATAAGACGCTGACATATAAATAAACCTACCATCTAAATATAAATTAATATCAATAATAAAATAATCAATGAACAAAATATAACAAAATTAAAGACTATTATTTACCTCAAGATTTGATTGTATAAAGTCTACTATTTATCAATTTAATGTGACGTCACAACCATATAACCCTTCTTTTACTTGTTGATATCCATATATCTGATGTGATGGCAACCTATCCATAATTACTCAATCATATTTTAAATCAAATTATTTGTATCTTTGTAAATCTTAAAGATTTCTTTCTTTATAGTATTACAATTTGGCTTATTAAAGGTATGTAGGAGTGAGGTGCTAATGATCCTGAAGTTTTAACTATCGACAATGAAGCTTGGATATTTATTATGTATGATCATCTTAGCTAGCAATTGCTTAGATATGTGAAAATCATAAGCCATGATAGTCATTCACTCTTTCCTTTCACTAGGTTAGGGGTAAAAAAAGTTTGACCTCCTTATACTATCTTCCTTCTATTGTAGGAGTTTATGTGCCTTTTCAAATAAGATGTTCCGCCTTAAGAAACTGTGATCAACATTATGATAATACTTACATTCGACCTTTTCAACTCTATCACTTAATCTACTCTTGATGAAGTGATTTCAAAATTGATGAACATTAGCGACCTTTTCAACTCTATCACTTGACTTACTCTTTATGATTGATTTCAAAATCACTTCTTGTCTTTAAAGAATTGATTCCTTAAGTCTAACTATTTCTTAACTTGGTATATTATAGGTATTGGATTGGAGCTCCTCATTATGTTGCCTTATATTATTGAAAGATTATGCTTATCTATCTTAAACAAATATAAATAAGATAAACAAGATAATTAAAAATTAATCATATAGTTTGATGACGATTAAAATCCCAAAACAATATGTAGACAAATGGATTAAGGCTTCAAAGTTCTAGTGATGAGATAGTATAAGCCAAGTCTTAATATTATTGATTTTGTAAGTCATATCTTATGTTATAATCCTTAAATATGCATAAAATCAACATGTTCATATAACTTATAATTCTTAACTTATTTTCTCTTCAAATCTTCTTAATTATTAGCTTTAACGTTCAACTAGCATGACTTTACTAGGAAATATGTAAAAGAGAAATTGGAAAAAAAGTGTAAACTAGTTAAAATACATATAAAAAATGATGATAGGTTTGGTAATTACTAACTAGTTTTGTTATTAAAAAAAAACAAAGATTAGGGTCGGTGCCCAAACTTACTAACTAATAAGCTTTTATTATGGATATAGCACCTTGGTATACACATAACAATGAACTTTAATGAAAATTTTAATTCATGTTAACATAAGAGCCATATGTATAGCTTATACTGATTTAATAGGTAAATTTTCTTTGAAACAATTTCAACAACTTGAATTTACTAAATTTGTGTCTACTTCTCCAAACTCTTTAAGAAACAGTAAAAACCAAAGTTTAGAGTAAAAGAATAGTTTTTGAATAAATGCAGCATTGTGTATAAACTTTCTAACCACTAGCGTAAGTCACATAGAGACATCAATTAGGTAGTGGAGAAGCAGAGGTACAAAGTAGGTAAAGATTACAAAGACTTTCACTATAACAAAAAGATACATTTTGCGTCGTCTTTTAAACGTCGTAGAAGCTACTGAGACGTCGTAGAAAACCTTCTACGACGTCTATTAAAACGTCACAATAGACGTCGTAGATATTGGGGTAGGTAATAGGTTTCTGCGACGTCTGATTCAAGACGTCGTAGAATGCTTAGCAATTCTGCGACGTTTATAAAGACGTCAGAAAAGAAGTGCATATTTCCCGACGTTTGGAAAAAACGTCAGGGATTGTTTGTGTTTTAACGACGTTTGGGGGACGTCGCAGAAAATAGATATTCTGCGACGTCTGATTCAACAGACGTCGTGGATTGTCAAGTATTTATTAAATATA
>JAOSBL010000007.1:13057190-13068632 GCA_027568915.1 Erythroxylum roraimae
TTGGATTATAATCCATTTTGTTGGTCAGTGTGTATAATTAAGTTGCTGCAGCTAATTAATCGATGTTTTACCTTTACTGCAGTAGTCCACATTGTGAAGAACTACATGGCTCACACCTTATCAATGCCAAAGTTCCTCTAATTCTAGGTACGTATTTGCCAAAAGTAGGTACCTTGGAATTTATATCTGATTTGTTCATGTCTATTGCTCTAGTTTCATATATGATGATGATGAACAGATGCATGAGTCCCTATCCTGTTGAAGTTTCTTCAATACTCTGCAGTGATGGACCTAGATACCCTGTTTGATTATACTATGAGTAATAACAATGCTGTATTATGAGAGTCTTATAGACCTTTGCAAGTGCTTTGTTTGTTGCAAGGCATTCTTATACGATGATTTCTTGGTCAACGAATCAATTTTCATTCATTACGTTGAAAGTATTCAATGTCCTCGTCTTTTAGCATCTTCCAATGTATATGCAAGGTTGACAAGATTGGTCTCTTTGAATGTTTCAAATTCTTGTGTAATCTGCTCAGGTTTATAGCATCTGAAGCACATATTTTTGTTTTTATATGTAAACAGAGTGTCGAGCATTTGGCTGAAGGATGCACGATGAGGTCTAGTTTTTTTCTGCTGAAAAGTCTATTTCACGTCACTTATGAAATTTATCAATTACTTTCCTCTTAGCTTCAAGATGCAGAGACGATCCTGAGCCAAGGAAACTTCATATGATTTTGCAGGTTGAAACATGCAGGAGTATTCCTGTTAGGCGGAAATCCCAGATTTTTGAAGTTGAGCAAAAAGGCTAAATTGGATACAGAGCCAATTTTCTGTGAAAATTACGGCCATAGCATATCTACTAACAAAAACGGAAGGAGCAGCATAGGCATAGGGTTATTCTTGTGTTCTTAACGTTGGCATAAGATTTTTTGTTTCTGCTTTTACTTTCCAGATGTTCATTCTCTTAACAATCTCCTATTTTTCTTCTTTCCCATGTCCACACCTTGATTTGTCTTTCAGTATGTAAATAGCCTGGAGAATGTTTATCAAATAAAGGAACGGTTTGTTTTTAAATGATCGATGTTGCTCAATGATGAGCGTGCAACTTCACTTTTGCATTTTGTAATTTTTCCTTATCTTAATTGTCTTCTATAATTAGCTTTTTAGGGCTGGGGCTGAGGACCGGTTGAATGACCTGACCCTGAAATGAATAAAAGGAAGTTCCATGATGTTTAAAAAATATATTTGCTCAATGATGATATTTAAAAAATAATTATTAAAATTTAAAATTATTAAATTAATATGATTTTTTAAAAAATGGAAAATAATAAAATAATAATAAAAACGTCGCTGAAGACATTTGGCGACGTTTTTAAAAACGTCGCGGAAGACATTGGTGTATTTTTCATTTTAATAAAATATTTTATTTTATTTATTTATATAAAATTTTCATCTTATTTATTATATTCCGGTTTGATAGCGGTTCATTACCGGTTGAACCTCTAAACCTTAAACCTTTCCTTCGACCGGTTCAATGTCCGGTCCGATTTTTAAAACATTGTTTTTTATATGATTCATCTTTTTCTTTTCTTGTTTATTAATATTAATATATCATCTTGCAGTTAACCAACCGTTTTATTACAAAATTAAACGAAGTGCATCTTCACCATTTGCGAACATTCTTAATTGCGCACTTATGCCAAACCTTAACCAGACAGTTCGAAAGTGGAGTTATGCCATCCTCTTCTTTCAACTTCTACTCTAAACCAAACTCCCCCAACCCTTGGAAAATACTCTTCATAAGAAGGACTTATCTTTATTAATCCTGTCCATCTTCAACAAGTATAAAACTAACTGTGTCCTTCAAGGAACCAACGCACCAGTCATGATTCGTTTAAGCAACGCCCTAGTTACTGTTCTAAACTGCATGTTCCTCATCCTCGGCGTGGCTCTTGTCGGTTACGGCATATACCTCCACGTCGAAGGCTCCACCCCATGTCACAAGTTCCTTCAAGACACGGTAATCTTGCTTGGTGTCGCTGTTTCTCTGCTTTCCTCTCTAGGGATAATGGGTTCATGTCGTAGGAACAATTTCTTCCTGTGGCTTTATTTGCTTCTGTTGCTTCTCTTGATTGTCGGCCTCGCCGTTGTCTCTATCTTTATTTTCGTGGTCACTGCTAATACTGCCAGTAAGAATGATCATCACGCCGACATTAGAGGTTTCTCCAGCCGGCTGCAGAAGTTCATAACTGGAAACAATTGGGTAGTTGTGAGGAGTTGCTTGGCGGATTCCCAACTCTGCGACGCTCTAATTAATAGTACCGATTCCAAGAATATCTTGCAAAAGAACTTTTCTCCCATTCAGGTACTTATAATTTCTATGTTTTTTCTTAATATATACAAGATTTCGTATAACGTCTTTGCGATATTAATGTTTTTTCAGGCGGGTTGCTGCATGCCGCCAACGAACTGCGGGTTTAAGCACGTAGGTGGAGCATACTGGAGAGTGAATAAATCAGGGATGACATCAAAGAACAAAGACTGTGCGAAATGGAGCAATGACACTCATGGGCTTTGTTACGACTGCAATTCCTGCAAGCGTGGTTTTCTGTCCAATATTCGGAAGCAATGGCGACATGTTGTCGTCGTCTTGCTGTGTCTCCTTGTCTTCACCATACTCGTCTTTATCATCAGTTGCTGTGCTAGGAAGAACAATAGTAAAAAGAGTTTAATCTGAGTTTAACTAATTTCTAGGAAAAATACTACAAGTGTTACGTTGTGTTGTTGTATTGTTCAATAATTATGTTCAGTTGTAATGTTAACCCTCTATTGATTTATACGCTTCTTCATCTTCTTCTTCTTATAATGTTATTGTTCAAAATAAAGGCTGAAATATATAGTGTAGTTTCAGAAGCTTCACATTGCTAGGTTCAGCAGCCCTGCCTTAAGAGGGACAGGATATTCTATCCAATATTATGGTGTCTTATTCTGTCTCATAAATTTCAGCCATTTATTTATGCGAGCCCCACGTTTATTTATGCGGGACCCACGTAAGATCCACATAAATAAATAACTGAAATTTATGAGACAGAATAAGACACCATAATATTGGACAGAGAATTTAGACTCGCCTTAAGAAGGGCAAGCTGACACCTAATTCGTAAAAGTCCCTAAAAAGAGATCTATTTACAATTTCTAGTCCTAATTACTAATAAGTCAACATGAAGCTGAAGATTAGCTTCATATACAATTCCATGACTGCCCAAATCTACCAGATTTACCACCCAAAAGCCCGAATTCTGTTGATTTTTGAAAGACTAGCAAAGTTTGGTAAATCCCATTGTTGACTAGGAAATAAACCAACATCGTCCAATAGGCAATCTTGACACCTCAATTAAACTACTCCACATGGGGCCATTTGGCTATAGGGGAATCCCAACACCTTAACTAAATCAATCCATTTAAATTTTATTTTGCTACCAATAAGCAATATGGAGTGGTATCTATTATATCATCTAATGGAATATCTTATGTAGTACAGAGGTATTGTTGATTAATATAATGGTATTTATAGTACAATATAAGGACTATATTATGAATTATTATCTAATAATTAAAGTAAGGATTACTTTTTTCCAAAGATATGTTTGTAACAAGAAAAATAAATTGTGAAAATTGTATAACGTTATCATCTATCTCCATACACAATTTCTCTAATTAAATAATGTAGCTAGCAAATTAAAAAAATAGAGTCAAATTTTTAAAAAACAAGTCTCCATGTTACAAAAATCATAAGCTTTTAGAAATCTACCACTAAAATCGTACTAAGATAGTACTGAAAAATGTTATCATTTGTCTCCTTATATATTAGTGACACCCTAACTTTAATATATGAATATCCGACTAAAAATTAGCATAAACAGTGTCGTGTCTCAATTCATACCATATCACATCTATCTAAACAAAATATATCATCATTCATTAAATATAAATAATATTTTCACTTTTATATATGAAAATCATTAGTGGATATATAGAATACTATGAATCAATACAAACTAAAGCGAGATATTACATGTTAAATACCACTTTTATAAATAAAAATACCATCATTCATTAAAAAAAATAAGTATTACCTATTTAAAATAGGAATTGAATGATTGAGTATAAATAATACTATGCTATAATACAAATTATACCCAAACTCAATACATTCAATAAATACTATGTTATAATACAAATTATACCCAAACTCAATACATTCAATACCATCCCATATAAAAGAAAATATCACTCACTAAAAATAAGTAAAACCTACACTTTAAAATGAAAATACCAAGACTGATCGAGTACAAAAAAATTATGTCTCAACATAAATTACACTATGAGTTAATATATTTAATAAAACTTTAATGTATAAAAAATATCATCACGCATATGTGGCATTTCCACATAAATATGAAAAATATCATGACTAAATACAAAGAATACCATGCATTAGTATGCATTATACTAAGACTATATACATCTCATACCTCACGTATTTAACAAAAATCTCACCATTCATTACCAATAAATAATAAAATAATACATTCACTTATTTAAAGATGCATATATTGAACATAATTTAGTACACAATTGTGTTTTTATCCAATTTTGACAAAGAGAAGTGAACATGATTTAGTATATGACAATGTATAATTATGTTTATGCTAGATCTTTTAAAAATACACTGTGAAGGGCATAAATTGGTATAGGCTCGTATACTAAATACTAAATTATATCTATTATATAATTCACATTGTAAGGGGTAATAAAGTAGTTTTTGTAGAAATCTTCCTTAAAAGCTTTAGATAACTCCTCCCACCTATTAAAATGTAGTCTTTGTTTCTTAGTTATGAACAGACCCTAAAGTAGACAACTCAAATCTTTCTTAATTCCCCCACTATATTGCATTTTTAAAGCATAACAAGGTAATTAGTGTATTGACATACTAAAAAACTGAGAAGTAGACATGATAAGAATACAATGTCACTCCTATCTTCCTTTCTCTCTTTATGAAGTTTATATGCTTATAATTTCTCTCTAGTAGATATGTTTATACATGCATGCAGTTAGATATAGCTTTGGAGTGTTGAGTACGTTCAAAATAACTTAGTTAGTGAGGTATAAAGTAGGAGACTATGTGATGTTATTGGTTTATGTTTTCATGATAATGGATAATTAATTAATCGAGGATTAGTTATTAATAGTATTGAGAAAGATATTAATTTATAACAGGAATTTCCACTATATAATGATCAATAATGGAATTGCATAGTAAAGAGTTAATATTTAAGAAAACTTTGGAAGATTCGTTACCTAGGTACTAGTTATTTGATATTGATTAATCTTAGTGTTATGTATGTTCTAGTTTATTATTTATGCTGAATTTTAGTTTAGTGTAATTAAATCATCATCTTAACTCATTAGTTAGATAACAGAAAAAAAAAAGTTATTACTAGTATTTGTAATCCCTGTAAGTTTGCCACTTGATATTCACTAATACTATACTAAAGTTCGATAAGTGCACTTACTTGTGAGATCTATAGTGTAGAGATTAGATCAATCATGTATACCTTTTGAATTTCTTCCTAAGATCAAATTGCTTCTCTAATGAAACACTACTCCCTATATACAAGTAATTAAATTCCATTTCTCATTCAATTTTTAACATTACTTTCATCATATTAATAAATAAATTGTCTCAATATGCTATTAACATACATATAGCCATCAAAGTTAGCATTCATTCCCTCACTCCATTGTGTTATCAACATTCTCGCCTAAAAATATCCCTTAACATATGATAGAGCTCAACTTAAATTAGTCGTCAAAAAGCGACCTAACTTATAAATTATTTCCCAATTCAAGCTCCATAACCATTTCCTTTCATTTCATTTTGTCACATTTCTTTGATTAGCATCAAACACAATATCCATAAATATATCTTTCAAGTTTTTATCTCTTATGGGTACCAAATTCTTAAGTAATTTCTTCAATATGAGCACAAACATAGTTTAAGCCTTATAGTAAGAAATACCACCTCAAAGACGTCACCTATATTCTTACGCTCATGACCTTCCATTCATACACCTAAACTATGTAATAAAAACTATTGGTATTCTAACTATCAAAAAATGCACAACTGAGCACTATAAATTGTTCGTGATAGTTTAAACCAACAAGTAGTGTGAACAACATTTGATACTTATTGACAAGATTGGTGATATCAAATATTACTATATCGCCAAATTCAATATATACTGCCCTGCTCCTTGCATCAACCTAAAAAATATTCACCAATATTTCTTCCTTATCATTGTCAATTCTATAGAAAAATATATTATCATTCTCCTTCATTCTAATGACCATCTTATAAACCACTTTTGTGTCTCCTTCCAACCTCACATTTCTCAACTTATGATTAAGAGTCTTTATATCAACAAGTTTTGTTCTCAATCCCACTTACAACTACAACAATACATCAAATATTTGTGCATAATCTAATTTTATAAATGTTATTCATTTCTAATCTACATCTAACTTGACTATCCATAACTTAATGTTCTTAAAAACCTCACATTATGTATCGCCCCGTTACCATAGGGTACATACCGGAACACCCGGAGAACATTCCAGTACATAACCTATGATAATGGCGCACTAGAGCAGTCACTACAGTTATTTAACATGGCATTATCTATCTTTATTCTCTTATAAGACATCATCAAGAAAGTCACAATATTTTAAAACCAAAATTTTCTCATTTCATTTCATAAAATCGAATGTTTACATTGACAGTTTTCAATATCATCTAAATACGTACATTATCATATCCTAATACAAAATATGCTACATGAAAGAGGAAATTACAGAAAAAGATCTATCTTCCAATCTTAGCTGATCAACCTTTGAGACATTTCTTCTTTTTCCCCAAAAGTACAAGACTATACTTCTTATAGCGCCTCTCAATAGCTAAAGTCATCTCTCGATCTTGAAAAATCAACGTTGCAATTTTGGTGAGTTTTCTGAACTCAATAAAGTAACCATCATTGATGGTTCACTCAATTCATACATCACATTAATACATATATCATATAATTCACATCTTTGCGTATGCATAAAGTATCACATTTCACATTCTTATTTGGCACAAGGCAACGATAAAACTTAATCAGTCAAACATATGTATTAAAATATATATATATATGCAATGTTCGTGAGACTCACCTTCCTTTATTATTATCATTGTGACCGAGTGCCTTTTACTAGCCCATATCCTTTAGTGGATACCGAGTTGTATCAAATAATGTCACATATCTCTTAGTGGATATTAGTACATTCACAACTGAATCCGAGGCTCTGATCACAGTCTGAGCTTTAAGCTCTTTGTACTGGCGACTCCGGTCACAACTGCTTTTATCTTTCATGTATTCATGTAATGGATGCTTCACATTCTCATATTCTCAGTCAATCTCATGATTACACGTTCACATTCAAATCTCTTTTATCATCGGACCCTAGGTTTGGCATTCAACAAAAATCGTTGAGAAAACATTTATTTCTTCTCATTCACATATAAGTAACACTTCAATATTACATTTATTCATCAAAAGCCTCGGACCTTCATTGTTCAAAATCAACACAACCAAATCACATTCATTCGATAATTCAAACATAATATAAAACAAACAATTAATTGAGTGAGACCATCTAGGTTACTCACAGATTGCTCCCGAAGCTATTGCTTCGAAGATCTGGCAACGTTTGGATGTTGACGTTCCGGTTGCTCCTCTATATCACAAAATATACACATATCACAAATTTGCACAATTATAAGTGCTTATTAATGTACGTGTATGTATATGAAATATGCAAAATGCATGTTCAATGATAATCTCGGGTATCGCTCTATTATTCTCGTCATGTAAACATTCATATTTCAAAACTCACCTAAGTATAATTTGTACTTAGGTTTATACCTCAATAAAATCATTAAAATCGAAATTCATAACTCATTTGATCAATTCAGATTTTTCCTAAAACAAACTTTCAGGTCTACTGTGCATGATCAATCTGACAATAAAAATGAAGTAATTTGACAACACTTTCTTCTAAAAAGATGTTCCCCATTGTCTTAAGTTTCTAATGACACCAAGATCATTCAATTTGGTTCAGTATTCCAAACTCCAAATAATTCGGATTGTTCTTCAACTGCAACAGTATTCTGTACCAAGCTCCAAGTCAGATTCTGGAATTTTAGAGATAGAATTAAAATTTGATTTCTTCAAAAAAATTGTATCCCTATGTCTCTAGTTTAATCTAAATTAAGAATTATTCCATTTGAATAACTATAGATCAATATATTGCCAAATACCGAAGCATGTTTAATGAAAATACTCCATTCATCAATTTTCTAGAACTGTTCATCATTTTCGTCCCAAATTTATCACTCAATCTCTCCCAAATGATTTCAGATGGTCATAATTTTTGGTAGAGATGAAGAACAATGTGTTACAAGTTTGTTGGTTCAAATCTGATGTCATTTGGAGGTCGGGACAAGAAATTATGGCCAAAAGATCGAAGGATCTTCAAAAGTCTCTAGCCATAGAAGTCACGATCGTGTACGAACACGATCATGAGTTTCCAACGGATTTCAAAAGTCATGATCATACTCCAGCATGATCGTGAGATTTCTGTTGCCTGTGGAAAGTCACGATCATGCAAAAGCATGATTGTGCTTCTCCAATTTCTTTCCCAAAGCCTGCATGATCATGCTTCTACCTTCTTCTTTCGAAACTTTTGTTTTCTCTTCTTCTTCCTCTCTTTTTCTTAATTCTTCCATTTCTATCTTTATTTTCCCTTTCTTTCACTTCATTTTCGACTCTTGTTTGACTCAAACATTCAAAACAAATCAAAACCAAGAATCAGCACCAAATCTCAAAAACCAAAAAATTCACCACACATGTCATTCATTTCCTGCACTTTCCTTCATTTTTCTGCGTTATGTTCATCTTCTTTTTTTCTTTTTCTCAATCTAACACTTCTAATTTATATCTACCCCAGTTTCAACTTCCATTTAACTCAAATCATCCACAAACAAACCCAAAATCCCATATTAAAACATAAACATCAACATTAGAAAATCATCCATGCATGTCATTCATTTCCATCAACACTCTCATTTCATCTTAACTTTTCATTTTAATCCTACTGAAAGCACATCTTCCCACTCTATGTTTTCCTTAACTCTAAACCTATGTTTGTTCATTTTTAAAAACAACCAGAAATTCATATGAACAACCGTAAGAAAGAAAACAGGGCCTACATGAATCTCAATTTTCATAAATTTCTGCACTAATTTCTTACACATTTTGTTGCTCTTTCAACTTCAAAAATTATTTCTACATTACCTTATAACATATTGATCATCAAAACTGAAAAATCAACAAATCCACATTTTCATCCTATTTTCATGGTGAACATGAACAATGTCTATTTTTTCATGAATATGAAATATCAATAAATCACCATTTTTTGTTTCATAACCTAACAACTCTAAAGGATTAACAAGATACTTACTTGATAAAACTTCAAAATCTTCAAAAACTCAAGAAGCCCTAATCTTCATGCAACTCACATACACCATTGTAGAGGTTGGCAAGTTTCAGTTTTCTTTGGGGCAAATGAAAGAAAAACGAAGTTGGGAGTAGCAAAAGATAGATGAAAACAAGGTTTTTAACTTTGGTGGAGGTTTGATAAAAAACTCTATGTAAATGGAAGAACTTGAAGAAAAAAGCTACGAAGGAGATGAAGACAAGAGTAAAGCACTTGGTCTTTCAAAGCTAAGAAAAACGTGACTTTAGACTTGAAAACTTGTTCAATTTCTAAGACCTTAGCTAGTTTCCCAACTAACAAGTTCTTATTGAACTAGTCCTATAACTCCATCTTTTCATTCCAATTACCTCTAAAATTTTCAATATCATCTTATTTCACAAATTCTAAAGTCATCTCCAAATTTTCAAAGTCATTTTCTCAATAATTTCTAAAGTCACTTTTAAAAAAATTCTCCAATATCATTTGTTTCTTATTTCTATTTCCATCCATCAATTTACTTGTCAAGTGGCATTTTTCCTAGTACAATAATAATCAACAATTTTGGCAATTTTTTCTAAAATTCTCAAAAAATTCTAAATCAACAATTTATACACTCCACTTCGGTTTTCGATACAAATAAACCACAATTCTCAATAAAAATCACTTTCACATATATAAATCAATTATACTCAGAAATTGTTAATGAATGCATGTACAATTATTTTCATGTGCAAAAACTTCAATATTCACATGTATGTGCATATCATATAATACATAAGCATGAAATGCATTTTCTAATCTCTCAATAATCTCTCATATATATACTGTTCTAGCCTCAACGTGGGTAATGGGATGTTACACATTACATGCAATTAGTTCATGGGTATGCACATTTGCAAACTTGATTATATTTCAAACTAACAATATAATCAAACATTACACTCAATTCTTCTACTGCTTTTAAGTCTCATTCTATTCAACCCTCTTAGTTTGCGCAATTGACCTCTTTGATACAAAAAAATCTAATCTTAAAGTCTCCATTATCATATTTCTTTCCTCTTTTTATAGCAACCACAAATCGGTGACACCTTACATGCTTTTAGTACCAAAAAAAATATATTTTCAAACTTCATTCTTACTCCAAGTGCTACCTTTATCTCAATATCATCTACCCTACTTTATCAGCTCATTACATCTAAACTACTCTTCTTGCTCTTTAGTTCATTACTCATGTCCAAGACACATCTGCATTTACTACCAATACCATAATATTATTAAAAAATACTACTATATTATACAAAATATACTACTGGATAATATAATTAATACCATCGTATGTTAAATGGTTGAAAAATATACCGCACACAAAATAGGCAAGTGTTAAAATG
The DNA here is from genome assembly GCA_027568915.1 of Erythroxylum roraimae. Classification (NCBI taxonomy): domain Eukaryota; kingdom Viridiplantae; phylum Streptophyta; class Magnoliopsida; order Malpighiales; family Erythroxylaceae; genus Erythroxylum; species Erythroxylum roraimae. The sequence continues at coordinate 13,068,221 of JAOSBL010000007.1, forward strand.
GAATTCAGCCCTGAAACAGACAAACTAGATCTTCTTCCTTGTTTTGTTTTCAAGCTCTTCTTCTCTTCTCACTATACCAACTTTCACTCTTAATAAAAATCAAGCAAAGTCACAATATTCTATTTTATATTTTACAATAAAAACTTTTAAAACTGTGCTACCTATTTCTCATAACAACATTATCATTTCAAACACTCATGTGCATCTTTAAAGAAACTTAAATGTACCTTACTCAAACGAGAATACTTTAAACAGGAAATAATTGTTTGATATCACAAATAGCATGAAAATGGTTGCTTAATACCAAAAATTACATGAAAATGGTTGCTTAATACTATACTTAAGTGCTTGCTTGGTGGATAAGAATAAAACATAGCTCATCATCATCATACCCTGAAGTTCCGCATTGAAG
>JAOSBL010000007.1:13071261-13090749 GCA_027568915.1 Erythroxylum roraimae
AATCTACTAACAAACAAAGTGGATTAGCAAATGACGATTTTGTCGATTTATTGGGGCCCTTTTTTTTAATTTCGCCCTGGGCCTATAAAATTATAGGAACGGCCCTGTTCAAAGCTGTCACATTGGAACCACTAGTCCTTTTGCTTTGGTGAAGATGAAGATGAAGATGAAGATGGGGTGAAGTCTCCCAATGTGTAAATTACAGGAGTTTGGAGAAATAAAATTGCAAGATATAAAATAAATTAGTCTCTTTCACTTTTTATACTAGCCATTCATTGATTGTTAACTTCCCAATGTCTAATTGATCTTAACTAAGTAAAAATTTGACTTTAGATGTTACTACTTACTCACTACAAAGATTGTTGTTGAACACAATTTTTATGGTTTGTATCAATGTTTTAAAGCCGGACCAAATGTTAAACGGGTAAAACAAGAGATTTAAAGTTTAACTGGTATTAAACTACTATAAAATCGGCTAAAGATTAAATAAAATTAAAAATTTTAAAATATGATTCAAAGATATTATTTTTACCTATCAAAAAATTTGAAATTTAATTAAAAAAGATATTATTAAATAAAAATTAATTGGTTTATATTAGTTTATAAGAATTTATTAATTTAAAAAAATTGACTTAGTAATTAATAAATTGATTAGTTTTTAACAACAAAAATTATTAACTAAAAAGTTAAAAATCGAACTAAATAGTTAGGAGGTTCGAGATTTTTATGATACGAAAAATAAAATTAGCAGACATCAAGTCCTCTTTTGACTTGGTTTCTTTTTGAAACTGTGTAAAGATAAGTTATGCATGAGATAATGATAATACGAAGGGTACTTTAAAATTTAAAATATAATTTTATTTGATAAGAGTTGCCAATCCACCTGAAGAGAAGTTGAGATTAGAGTAAACTGCAACAAAAGCAAAGACATCCTCCAGAGCTTCTGCCCACCAACGTAACAACCGACCGGACGAATAATTAACACAACAAACGACATGGTTCGTGCGACGAATACACTCTTGGCAGTCTTCAACTGCGTTACTCTAGTCCTAGCCCTCACAGCACTTGGCTTGGGGTTTTATTCCTTCCTTGGAGGCAACATAGCGTGTGGGAAAACTGTACAGAACCCGTTAATGATCGCTGGTGCAGCCTTGTTTATGTTATCACTTCTAGGGCTGATTGGTTCACTTTGTAGGGTTAACTTCTTTTTGATCTTGTACGTGACTGTGGTGTTCCTTTTGATTCTTGCGCTTATAGTTTTCACAATCTTTACCATCTTTGTCACCAATGATAAAGTTGGTAAGGTGATTGAGAAGACAAAGATCACGAATTACTTTGAGGTTTGGTTGAGGAATCATGTAACCAGCGGCAAGATATGGAATGATATCAAGAGTTGCTTGGCTTACTCAAAGGTTTGTAAGGATGGTGATATCTACAAGCTTGATTTGTCTTCTATTCAGGTGAATATTTATTAACTCTTATAATTACATTGCTCTTTTTTATTGAAAAAAGAAAGGCTTTCGAGCTCAGTTGAGTTATAGTGTAACAAGTGCAACTGTATTTGCCTCATTCACACTAGTAGACCACAACATAGTTATAAATCTTCCTACTTGCTAATAACAAGCATTTATCATGTATCTATCCCAGTTAGGATGTTGCAAGCCACCAAGTTCTTGTGGATTCCAGTTGAAGAATGCAACAGTGTGGGTGCCACCTAACCCGAGCTTCTTAAAGAAAGATAGTGACTGCTCAAAATGGAGCAATCAGCTGGAAAAACTATGCTACAACTGCGAGTCATGTAAAGATGGTTTTGTGGGGAACATCAAGAAGTTGTGGAGGGCTTTAGCCATACTCAACGTTTCCGCCACTCTTACTGCTGTCGTCGTCTATACCATTGGCCGCTGTGCCATGAGGAATAAACGATGCTAACTCATCAAGCCCGCAAGCTTTAAACCCGAAACTAAAACTATGTTTTGAGGGCTCATTTTACATTAATTGCTGTTAAGACAATGATTTTCACGTACTATTTGAGGGCAGTATGTTTAATTCAACTTAAGCAATGATTTTCACGTACTATTTGAGGGCAGTATGTTTAATTCAACTTTTGATTTTAGTTTTCATTTTCATTTTCAAATTCTGTAAAATAAATAAATACCTTTAAATTTTCATTTTTTGTTAACTTCAAATATCAGCCATATTTTTCATAAGAGCCAGCCCAAGAAACAACTGCATTGCACCGGAGCAATTTTTAATGTGGATGGGACACCTAAAAGAAGCAAAAGGTATGATTGATAGGAAACAGAATAACAATGGTTAAGGACTTCAGTTTGCCAAAAGTGTGATGAACTCAATGAAGAATCCAACTGGTTTTACTTGAGAAAAGTACATCCAAGAAACATGAAAAGATATGCTACCAATGATGTCATGAGCTCCAGTGTCCATGTTGGGGGTATTATCACTGTTGGAATCATGGGAACGACTACAGAGCCACAAATCCATCCAGTTGCCAGAGCTCCAAGGCTGTAAAGCAGATAAGAATCTAATATGAAACCCTCCCATTTCGTTGATAGGGTATAGAGAAATAACACAGACGACTCGAACACTTGAAAAATGGCAAATCAAACTTACCCAATAATGAAAGCTCTGCCCAAGCTTTTGGTCTTCTCGTTCAGAAAGTAAATACAGGCTGCCAAAGATACTGCCACCTGTACAACAAAACATGACTTGTTATATGGATAACAACTGGGTGTTGAAATGACTATGTATAAGAAAAATCGATTTTTTGAAAGACACAAATAAGGTATGAAAACTGCTATTGCTCTCAAAACCACCCTTGCTCCTCATGCCTTCAACAGAAACTGGTGCCAACTTATCAAGAATTTTACTGTCATATGAAATTTCATTAACTCTTCCCATTACAACCACTAAGCTTTCAATTAGATTTCTGAAACAATTAACCACAATGTCATCCGATTAAATTATAGAAACCAGATAAGGAACGTGGCCACTCCAGATGACTTATGCATGGTGGATTTCACTTTGATCAAAACTCCTATAACTCTAGTTAAGAATCCATACCTACAACTTTAAGTCACTCTGGCTAAGTTTTATGGCACAATGAAATAGCATTCAACTTCTCTCAGTCAATTTACCGATAAGAAATGCCAAAAGAAAGCATCTGGATTAAATCTCTTGCTCTAGTGCAATGAAAATGCAACATTCTTATCTGTGTTGTCATGCCCACGTGATTTCTTTATTGAAAAAATGTTGAACAAGTTGTATTGCTACTCACATATATACCTATCACAAATTCTACAGCCAGTCATTAAAGAACCAACATTAAATACCAAACATTATGATGAGGACATAATACATACTTGTCCAAGTAAGGCTCACGATTACATCATTGGTTTGCAACAAAAGGCATTTCAAAAATGCAGAAAAAAAAAAACTGTACAAGACTACTATTTATATTCACAAATTATAAACAATAGCAAATTGGCAATAATCAAGTGTCTGGACCTTGATTCTTTGAAATCTTAGCATCAGACTTATCACTCAACATTCAAGGTCATGTAGCATATTGCTATTCAGAATCAGGTTTGAATTTCATCACAGTTACTGGACGGAAAACCCAAGGGCAGGGTGTGTATTAAAGAGCTACAGCAGCTGAATAAGACAGAAAAAAACAAAAAAAAGAGAAGTGCCATCTCAGTCACATCACCATAAGATCTATAATCTTACATTTCATTCTCTTCATTCTTTAGATCCCTAAACCAAGTGACAGCTACTGTATAATGTGCTATAATATAAACTTCACGATTTGTGGATATCTACCAGATGCAAGGCCAGAATTCTAAGTTTTCAGGACAACAATGGCCAGTGTGCTTCACACGAACATACTGAACAGTGAAGTAAAAGGGGAAAGAGGTGGTATAATTATTAAGATCGGATCTACAGAACAAACCTGAAAAGCAGGTCCACCTTCAGCAGAATTCATGATACTCCAGCCACCCATGAATGCAAAGAGAAACAACCTTCTGAAGATAATTTCAACTGGAGGAAGTTCCACAAAATTGAGTAAATTCTTAAACCAAGGCGGAGATTCCTCCACCTTTTTCTTTAACCTGGTTTTCAAATTAATTTTTGCTTTCTTTCTTTCCCTAAAACTAGTCATTAGCAATTTCTCAAAGGCAGCTTCTATTGATTCTTCACTTCTCTCATTTCCAACATACTGTTGCAAGAGAAAATTGCGTGCCCCCCAAATTTCTTCCTCTGAAGCATAAGGACTAACCCCAAGACGCTTATAAGGATCCCAAACATTAATTCGGGGAAATTTTGGGACATTACCTACAGAAAAAGGAAACGAAACAAGATGCTAAATTTAACAAAATTATCATAGAATTGGAAGAGGTGATGAACAATAGGAATTAATTACAGATAAAACACATTTTAACAGCACATAACATTAGAAAAAATATGTAAATTAGCAATGAACCAACAATTAGACCTTCCTTGTCCAATCAATTTTGAGGCGTCAACCCGCAATTGTCTGATATTTCTTTCAGTGATGCAATTGGAAAACAAAATTTAGGGAGAAAGAGTTTATTGATCAATAATATATTGCAATATGGCATACATTCAGAGTGAAATTGCCTTCAATGCTTGCAAACAAATCCTCTAGCTGTGCATATGGCTTATTGCATTAATGTACATTGACATTACTTGTGGAATTGCAATCCATGAAATACTTAGTAATAAAAGCAACATAATCAAGACGTCACAATTTGCCAGGATAGTATGCCAACATGGGTAATGGTGTGACTGTCAGCAGTAAAGAGTAATGGAAAACTTCCTAAACATCCAAGCATTGGCCTTCTAAAGATAAATGGCAATGGCAAGAATGTCGAACGAGAAGTCTCAACTTCAAGTACTCTAGGGCAAGGCAAATATCAACAACAGTGCACAGCTCACACTGAACGCCTAGTCTATTTATCTGAAGTTCCATGCATTTACCATATTATATACACCACTTTAGTCTTGTTTCTTCACAAAATTGCCCACGCACCATGAGGCGAATACTTATAACACTACGTGAGCAAGTATGCTCGCTACATGAGATTTCAAGAATATACATATTAGTAAAAAATTCTAGTTAAAAGCAAAACTAATAATCACGTATCTTTTGTGATGACAGCTTGAGTTTGTCTTTGAATATCTTCAATTACCATCAAATACAAAATGCCTATCCTCCCTAGAACCTTTTGGTGTATAGGCATTTTGTATTTGATGGTAATTGAAGATATTCGAAGGCCCTCTCTCCATGCATACCAACTTTTTATCATCACAATCCTTCGACTAGTACCATAAACCCCCACCGTTCCCGATAACAAAACAGAAAGCAAACTTCTTTTATAATCCATGTAAGCACAAGATATTACCAATATAAGGGAGCAATTTCAGACCTTCTCTTTAAACCGTTCCTTAATCTGAACCAGACAACTAAATGGGCACATCTTAGAAGGAGAGCAAATTAATTTGTTTAAAATGATAATATTCTGGATTTGAACCCCCCACCTATAAGAAAACGGACCTTGATATTTCGAATGAATTGCTCAAATAATCACATCGTTATCGTAATTAAAAAAACAGAAAAATAAAAACGCCAAACATAGGAATAAAGAAAGTAATACCTTCATAAGGTGCAGTTGTAGCACATTTCACAGTACAAAGGTTTCGTCTTTTGTATCTGCTCGGAATCGGGATGGAAAAAGTTACCTCCTTTTGCGCATTTAACAGAGACTTATCGCTACGCCACAAAAACCCCAAAATTATTCACAGTATATGAAGAAGTAACAGAATTCAAGACCCAAAACACAAAATCTGGAAATTAACAAGACCCAGATAAACCCTAATTCGAAGCAGACAACGGGCAGGCATACAAAACGAGAAAATGGGCAAAACCCAAATCAGAAAGAAAGAGAGAAAGATAGAGCTTACAGTTTATGGGTGAGGGCAAGAGAGGAGGAAGTGGCAGGACTGGAGAGGAGGAGGGAAGACATTACATTGACTCAATAATCACCGACTTCCACTTTCGTGAGCAAATCGCTAATTGCCGATGGGAAGATGATTTTACGATGTCTGCCCCAAGCAACCAATCCTTATACCGTACTGTCAGCTAGGGCGGCTGATAGAAAACGAAGCAGGGACAAGGAGAGGACGGCCTTCTAAATTTTGTTCATTTAGTAGAGAATGAGAAGTTTGCAAATAAGTCCCTGATCTTGTTTCTTATTTGATTTATGATGTTTACATTTTATAATAAAAAATAGGATATATTAAATATTTTACTTATAATTAAAGAAACTGATTATAACTTAGTTTATTATTTAGCATATGCATAATATTTATTATTTATTTCATGTCCAATTTAATTTGAATTTTTATGCACATCTTTTGATATTTTATATTTTTAGGTAAAATAAAGAAAATTTTTCATGTAATTTAAGTAATTACAAATTTTCTAAAATTTAAATTTTTTTCTAATTTCTAATTATTTCTTACACTTTTATTAAAAAATAACGATGAAATACACAATTACATCACGGTGATACGACGATTTAACTCAATTCTTAAACCTAACCAAAATCAATTAGATTTAACTCAAATCAATAATTTAACATAATTATAACAAATTATTAGTATGAATCAAGTTCAAACTTAATTTAGGGATTGATTGGAGTCATTAGTTAGTAGCATTTAATTTATTTATGTGTGTTATTCACATTGCATATATTTTGTTATTAATTTTTATGAAAATAAAGAAGAATTTTTAATAAAAATTTAAAAAATTTAAAAAAATTTTAAAAAATAAAAATCTTTTTAAATTTACTTAACTTACAAAGAAAGCTCGTAATTTTTAACTTTAACTTTTTATAATTATTAGCTAAAAGTTTGTACACAAGAAGTTTTACATAAACTGTATTTGGAATTTGAGAATGATGTTCATTCGTTAATTTCGAATAGGTTTACACTTGTAACTTTCATGACATAATACAAGTTACTTCATGGTTGAGCAAAACCAATAGCTTATCAATGGTCCACTTCTAAATGCAAAATGTACACCAAAGGTAATGTATTCATAGCATGTTTGCAAACAATTGATTGCATTAGCTGCTTGTTAGAAATGTTTAATAAAATTAGTTGTTTAATATTAACTGTTTATGTATAAAATAACTTATGAAGAAATAACTTTAAAAAAATTATAAAAGTATGAATATTATATATCTTAAAATTTTGTTGAATATTCTTACTAAAGGATAATAACAAATTAATTATTATTATTAATTGTTGGATGATGAATGACTTCATTCTATAATTTATAAATTAATTAAATAATTTTAATAAATTAATCAATTTTTAAGATTTAAATTTTTATCTTAAATTTTTTAAAAAATTAAATTAAATTAAAATTATTTTGTTTTTTATTTATCATTTTTATTTTAATTTTTATAAAATTAATAATAGCATAATTAAAATTAAAATTTAATTTAATTTTGTATTATAGTAATAAGTAAAATAAAAATAAAAAATAAACAAAACCAACACAAGTGCAGTGTGGCTAGTCCTCCTAGTAGTCATCCGTGACTACTATGCGTCTTATGGGCATTGCAAACAGCTATTTCAGCTATTTGCTTCAAAACGCTCCCAAGTGGGAGCTTTTCAAAAAAACAACTAGTTGGATTTAATCAGCCAATCCAACCAACTCCTAACTAAATACCAAAATAGCTTTTTAATATAATGAAACCTCTAAAAATGAGTCAATCAGCTAAAAAATAGCTAATAAGCTGTTTACTAAACTAAGCCAAAGGTATTGATAAGTAGCTTTATTCTAAATGCAACATGTACACATTTTTCTGGCGCTCCTTCCTTTTCCCCTTCTACTTTGAGGAGACATGTTGGAAACGACTGATTTGATCAAGGACGCTAGAGATATTGAAAAATTGAACCTCAAACTCAGGAAGAGTATAAACCCGCAGTTGTATGCATTCCATCAAGAGGATCACATAAAGAGAAATATAGTTTGCGGCTTCCACCTCATGGATACTTTATTCAAAGATGTTAACATGTATTTTCAATCGAGCAATTTGTCCCCATGATTACAAATCATATTATTGGTGGGGAGGAGTGTATAGGACAAGAAGGAATCCACAATATTAATAAAAGTTGTCCCCAAGAATCATCTTCTCTTTGATGGGACAGAAGATCCTTGAAACAAATGAGAAACTTGAAGGGATTGAGGCAAGAACGTACTAAAGAAACTTGAAGGGATTGAGGCAAGAACGTACTAAAGTTTAGCACTCTCTTGCTGCGCAAATTGCTGTCTCAACACCCTTCTCATTACCTTGTTTGTTGCCGTCCTTGGAAGAGAAGGAATAGGCACAACCTGAGAAACCTGCATTTTTAAAAATTGTCAAAAGATGTTGATTCCAAGTGTCTGGGATTTTGAATGGAAAGACAGCCATGTGCAGTATGTAATTTCAATGGATACCCTGAATAAAGGATTTAACGTCTTCTGCAATGCTGAGTTCAAAGACTTCCTCAGCTGATCCAAGTCTAAAGTTGATCCATGAGAATCGTTGAACACAACAGCAATGACCAATTGCTCAGGACCACCCTGAGGAGGTGGCACCCCGACTGCTGCTGTCTCCAGGATACTACTATGAACTGCATTACAGATGCGCTCTATCTCAATGGAACTCACCTGTCAACCATAACAAAGACACATCTAGCTATAAATACCTTCCGACTAACAAGGATGCCAGAATTCTTGCATTTGAGATGGTCAATAATGAATTGAACTCTTTTTAAGTTTTGTGTTGTATCATAAGCACAAAGTACAACATAAAAGCACAAAATACACACAAATTGCTATATATTTTCTTCGAAACAAGTTAGCAATGTATGTTAGATTTCAAATTACGAGAAAGAATTAAGGGTCAACATACATTATTTGATTAGAGGAGCTTTATATAACTAGCACCCAAGCTTTAAATGCTAATAATCACCCTAGCAAATCTATAAAGTACATTTAGTAAGCTTTTTATCCACATCTTTCTTTGTTAAGAGTATCATAACATCCAATATTTGACTCGTGCCATTCAACTTTAAACATCTTCAACATCTAAACATGATGACAAAAAGTAATAGACCTTTGCACGTCGAGTTTTATTTGTAATTGTCTTTTCCTTGAGGCACACATCATACAGGGATGAAACTAGCACATTCCAAGACAGGAAAATAAGGAATTTTACTAGTTAACCAATTGCTTCTGCAAACTAGAGCCTGGCTCATTTTAGATCTCGGAAAAGTATCCATTCCTGGGAAAGTCACTCTACAGGGTTTTGGTTTATCTGACTGTTTATGCCAGAGCTTTGTAAAGAGTTTCATCCATGAAGACAATCTCTACCTTGATACCACCAAGATTCATAGTGTCATCTGAACGACCATGTGCATGAAAGTATCCTCTAGAAGTACGCTCAAAAAAATCCCCATGTCTTCTGAGAACCTACATGGATTGAAATCACAAGGACTAAGCTAAAGTTGGTGAACACTAACCTTGGATAAGGCCATTTCAAAACACTCACCTTCCCATTACAAAGAGGCATTCCCTTAAAGTACACATCAAAATGGTCAGCATTCAGTAGTGTATTTGAAGCTCCAAACATGACAGGACCAAGTGCTAGTTCACCCATTCCTGGTGCATTTTGTGGCTGCATTAGGAGGTAGAAACCAAGTCAATAAAATAGTAAACTGAGACATTCATCAAGTTGCAGCAAGAAAACATAGTGAAATTGGTTGAGAAACTCCATCATGATGAATCATGATGTGAAGAAACGAGTTATAAAAAGTTTTGAATCAATTATTTACTATAATCACTAGCACACAGGTAGATTATTTTAGTCCTCACATAGAAATTGACTAAATGCCAATGTAAACTTTTACAGGCGTTCCACATTTTGAAATCAGAAATCAAATAGCCTTTTTGGTAGCTAAGAAGATATTTTTAAAATATCAAGTCAAGATATATCAAAACCCAAACACGTATAACCAGTGTGATTTTTACCACAAAAGTGATTGACCGTGCTTAACCATGATAACATTTGGAAATTCTACGAAGGTTTAAGTTGCTACAGAAAAAGCGATATGGCTATACACCAAATTTATACAACCCTAAAGAATTTCTGTGCTTACAATTGGATGACCGTCACCACCAAGTATAAACAAGCTGCAACCCATTGCAGGAGTACTAAAGGCAGCAACTGATTGAGGCTGCAAGAAGGACCCTGTGACAAATCCACCACCAATTTCTGTACCTCCACAATATTCAATCACAGGTTTGTAGTGAGCCCTTCCCATTAACCATAAGTATTCATCTACGCTTGATGCTTCACCAGTGGAGCCAAAACAACTACAGGAAGCAAGAAAAACAAAACGCATCCCCAGTTGATACAAAATTTTCAAAAAAGCTTAAATCAAATAAAGAAGAGAATAGGACTAGTCAGACTTATATGGTGTTTTTTACTGTCAATTAAAAAAAATGGCATGAGTAGCAACAATAACTTACACTTACCGAATAGTAGACCAATCACAGCCACATGTGGAGTTTGCACTTTTCCATGAACGGACAATACTGGGGATCACACCAAGCATTGTTACCTTTGCATCCTGAGCAAATTGCAGAAGGATCATACATGAAGTTCCAGACATGCCCAATTTTGGGAAACTATGGTTTAAGGTCATGCCTTAATGAAAGTTGCTCATGCACTCAACAATCTTCAAATTCCTTTCCTCAATACTAATCCATAACTAATCAAAGATTTGAGAAAAACAAATTGACAAGGCATAGCAATGATGCATAATAGCTTCTGCAAGATTTTCAACTTAGCATCCCAAGTCTACTACCTATCCTTTACTTGAACATTATGTTTGTTAAAAGCTATTTTTAAACTTTTCTTCAGAAATTTATTTGACAGATTCAAGAAATTTATATCATAGCCTCCCATTTGTGTACACGCAGTTTCCTTGGCTATTGTGCTTGCCCAAAAAGAAAATTTCACAAGAGGCAAATCTAGTTTACAAGGCATCTTGTCAAAGCAATACATTTTGAAGATAAAAATAAACAATACAGGCATGGAATGTTATGCTCAAAGCAAAGGATGGCAAAACAAGTTCAATAGAGAGAAAATGGGAAAAACCAAAAAGTGGCTGCAGAATTGATAACCTAAGTTGTTGGGCCCAAAACACAATACAATGGTTGGCAGCTTAACTGAAGTACAATAAAAAGATATTGGATCCTTAATCATATGCCTAAGATGACGTTAACAGTTGTTTTCTAAGAGCACATCCACAAACTTTTCCCTTGTGACAACCGGTACAAGTACAAGATTAATAGGTTAAGTTTCTATGTTTCACAAGGTCAAACTAGCCATACAATGAAAAATAACATGCACAAATAATAATAAACGTCAGAAATGGGAGTAGAACACGGACCTGAACAAATTTGGCAAAGCCATGTCCAAGGGGGGATCCATTATATAACGCAATTGAAGCCCCATTCAACAATGCAGCATATACTAACCAAGGACCCATCATCCAACCAAGGTTGGTAGGCCAAGCAACAACATCACCTTTTCTAATGTCCATGTGACACCATGCATCTGCAGCAGCCTTGAAAGGAGTAATGTTGGTCCAAGGAATTGCTTTTGGCTCCCCTACACCAGAAAATATTTTCAGTTAGACCTGTCAACATACATCATTCTCTCTGATTATTGAGTTAAGGTACTCATGCTCAATAGTTTACTTAGCTTTTAATGCTTTCAATATATTCCGAGTGGGTAAAATATCAGGAGTCACAAACCTAATCTTACAGATCTGGATGTTTTTACTAATATCAGTAGCCATAACTTCATTCAGAGCTCCACAACAGTGCAGATTGAATCTGATATCTGAATTTTGAAATAATATCCTTTTTAGTTTAAAGAGAAATTAACAGTTACACAGTTAAGCCAAAAATGAAAAAGGAAAAGAAGTTTTTCTTAGCAGAATTTCTGAAGTTATTTTGAATTTAGTCAGATGGAGGTTGACTAATAATTAAATGTCTTAAGCTTAGTCCAAGATGTACTGAAATCAAGAAACCTCACGAGCATAATTCTCAATCCTTAAGCTACCTGTAGTTCCAGATGAGAAAAGGATGTTTGTAAATCCTTCCACTGGTTGCTCTACAGCAGCAAATTCATTTCCTCTGCAAGTTTTCAATGGCAAGAAAATTAGCATTGTACTTTCCAAAAACAAATTAGCATTGTAGTTTCCAAAAAACATTAGCATTGTGAAGGCTTCAGAAAGACTAACTTCGAACCAAAGAGTTCATTCATCAAACTCACATGCAATTTCCTGAACGACTGCCCCAAGAAAGTGCATTATGAAGTTGTTATCATAGACTATGATTAATATAAAACAACAGGGGATAACAAAAGAACCCCTTTATCCCCTATCCTAAATCACAATCAGCTCATTACACATGTCAAGAGACTGTCAAAATAGTTAAAGTGAAATGCAATCCACACAAACTGAATAGCTACATATATATACTGAAGATCAAGAACACATAAATGTTCTTCAAATTTTATTGAAAGTTAAGAATGGTTGAACAAAAGGAATACATATAAGACAGGATCACGGATCAGGTTGATCCTACACCTTTAAGATAAAATCTATACCTTAAATTCTTTACTCTGTCTACAAAATCATGCCAAGAAATGTCACCATCACGCAACTTAATGCTCAGGCTAGAACCTTTGCCTGGAACAACAATTGCCTTAGGTGCCACAGCATCCACAACTCTACTGTAGGATTTAAGAGTACATTGTGAGATAAATTAGCACAAACTTAGGTTCAAGAATGAGGAGGGTTGACAAATAGAGCAGCCAAGTAAGTGAGAATTTCACCTATACAAGGGAATACTTTTATCACCACGAAATATAAAATCCTGGACATGAAGAGTCAATATAAGATGCCTCAGTAATGAACATTTTCTGAATACATCTTATTGATGAAAAGTCAATCGGAAAAATCACCTTAAAGGTTGGATCCAAGATGCTCTTTATTAAAATATAACAAAGATTTGAAAAAGAAAGCCTCCATTTACATCTACGTGGCCACCTTAAGGTAGTGCTCACTAATAACTGAGACTTATTCATTTCTCTTTCTAAACTTATAGAGAAGATGGTAAAAAGAACTCCAAGCCATGGTTTGAGTACATAATGAGTCTACATGAGAAATAAATATAACCTGTGTAAATATAGCCTTTGCCTTTGAAATTGTAAGCCTTGTTGATATTTCAGCTGAAGCAAAACTATCAGCAATAGATACAACAACATATCCTGCCAGAACAATAGCAAGGTAGATAACTACAGACTTGACAGTCATTGGCATGTCAACTGCAATTGAAGATCCTCTATCCAAACATAGTTCATTTAGTGCGTGTGCAACCAACCTACAAGGATATAGTGCAGAAGAATATTAATTCATAGATGTAAACTGCTAAAAAAAGCAAATACAAGTAAACAAACATTCAAAACAAATTAATAGAAGCCAATACACAGTGGCTTTGCTACTTGTTAGAAACCCAGAAGTCCTCAAAATTAATTGCATCACACAGTTTAAAATCTAAACTGTGGTCACCCTTCAAATAATTGTTTAGAAATTATGGCCTTTTAGCAAACAATTTAATAGAACATATTTCAGTGAGTTGTATCCAATCACAATCAAGTGTTGCACTAAACAAAATGTCAGTAGCAAGCCATCTAAGCTAATGGCCCAGTATTACTGAACTCAGCTCCTAGGAATTGATGGCAACAGTTTGATTCTCCTTAGCCACGGGTCTCAAGTTGTAATAAAAAGCAAATTTCTTAGTACAACTCACATCCACTAAGTTGTAATTCAAACTAAAACAAGATCTAACAAATGCAATGTTTTTATCTCTTTCCTATTATGTATTATGTCATCTTTACTCCATAAGCTTTAACATAAGATGATGGCTAGGAATGGAATATCAACATAATAAAACATATTCATAATAAAACAATAAGCAGACCTACTTAAACCCCTCCATTGATTGTGGGAATATCTGACTACAAACGTCTTCTAAAAGTGCGCATCCCTTGAATTTGAATCAACTTATGGCATCAGAAAATTTTGCTGAGTGGGGGCAATTATAAGAAAATGGCTATAGGGTAAAAGTAGCATACCAAGCCTCTGTGCGCAATTCCTGGAGGGTCATGCTGCTTACAGGCTGATCATCATTTCCTTCATCACGCCATTTTATTACAACATCATTCAAAGTTCTCTTAGAATTCAAGTTCATGCAGTTCTTTGCAGGATTCAAATATGCTCCAGGCAGCCAATGGCCACCTGGGGTAGACAGATCATCACGCCAAATACATTCTGGAGGTACTGAAAATGAAATGCATAATTCGTCCAATACAGTTTTCCAATAGACCTGACAAATAAAGAGGGAAAAAAAAAGGCAATCATAAAATGATATGATAGAAATGTTGAGACATTTGCCTTTTCAAGAGCTCTGAAAGGATACATGAAGAAGTCTTACCTCAGGGCTCAAGACAGAGAACTCTTGAAAATCTGAGAAGTTTGCTATGGGGTCTTTGTATCTAGAACCTAGAAACTCATTGCCATTTCTCTCCAAAAGCTGGCCAATGTTTGTAAACCTTGCGCTCTCCCTAACCATGCACCAAGCAGCATTAAAAATTAAAAAAAGGAAAAGCTATCTTCATAACAATCATAACACAAATACAGAAAACCAAAAACTAATGTACACACCATTTTATGTTCAAGTGTTGCACATGATTAGAAAACAAATAGCTTTCTTAATCATCCAACTAATAGGTCGTACATCCAAGTACAAATAGAAGAGTTAATTAGTAGATCTTAAGAAGTATAAATCATGAACTACGAAAAAACTAGATGTAACAACATATCAGATTATTCAATGCTTATATGACTAGATATGTAAAAAAATTTTAACAAAAACACAAACAGTAAACATGATACCAAATTATTCATGCATGGTCAACTCCATAAAGTACAAATCATTTATAAAGAAATACCAACAAGAATCATAAGGTCTGTAGAAATTCCGATTTGTTCTAGAGAATTATAAGAAAGGAAAAGATTCTCGTATTGTTTCTTGCAAATCAATTTCATGGTTTGGTATTAGATATCAATGCTAACAAGTTTTCAATTTGAACCATATGTAAAAGAGATTTTAAAAATACTTTTTTTATATAATTATTATGATACCATCAATACATACAATTTTAATTTAATAGTTAATATTCGTTTTATAAAAAATAAAAGCGGATGGTGGGGAAGAGAGTCAACCGAGCGCTTGATCAAAAAAAAAAAAAAAGGAGAGGCACCAAACGGTACGTTTCGCAGCAACTCTAGTGAGTCGAATCTTGGTCTTGGCAACTGGCACTAGCAATGCATGCTCTAAATAAGCAATGAATATATGTAACGGGAACAAATATCTTACGGGTCGGGCGACCAGGTGGGAGGATCGGGGCCGAAGTCTTTGAAGCAGCCATAGTACATCATTTGATGGAGGGCGAAGGGGAGGTCTGGGGTAAGCACACGCTTCGAGATGTGTGTCCACGTCTCCGGAGTAGCAGCCCCGTAATTACCGACGATTTCGGTTATATCTTGGTGAAGCTTCTGCGCCGCTGCGGAAGGAATCCCCAGAGCTTCGATATCGGAGACGGAGATGGCATCAAGAGATTTGTAAATCATAGCCATGAGAAAGAGAGAGCGACACAGAAGTGTATTAGTTGAACTATTGGTGCTTTTGTTGGAGATTAGGGAGGTGAGAGATACGATAAGAGGCTTTTCGATTTGTTTTGGTTTGATAGGCTGTGTGTATTATTATCTACAACTACAAAGTACAAACTCAACACTCAGGAAAATAATTAAACAATTTGCAAATATCATATTCTTCACTGTTGTCTGTTGTTGTGTGATAACGATAGCTTCTGTCTTCCTTCTCCGTTCCCTTACATAGCTCATTAGCATTATGTGACACATATGATATTATGATGCCATAGCATAATATATATACAATGTCTTGGGTATTAAAATTTATTTCTTTAATACATTTTCTTATTTTAGTTTGAAGGATTTGATTGAAAAATAAAATTACTTAGCACCATATTGCATTCATTTAATTATGTTAATCACTAATGTGTTTGTAGTCCGATATTGATTTTGAGAGGATATAATTTATTTCTATCACACTTATTTTATTAGATTCATGTTATGGAGACATGCCAACATTAAACAGACAAGTTTATGAATTCTAATTAAATTATACATGTCATTATTTGGAGATGATATTGATTTTTAACTTGACAACATTAAAGCATTAATTATATAAATAAACATTAATAAGATAGGGGGAAAGAAGCCATTTAACCACCTAAAAGTTGGTGCTTTGAACACTAATGTACTTATTTCGTTAGTTAGTGAATATTGTAATAATTCCAAGTGCAAAACGTAGCTATAGTTAGTACCGACAAGTACGGTTCGATCCCACGAAGATAGTGATCACTAGTAATTACCTTTTTTCTATTATCTAGCCTACGAATTGATTTTAGATTTTTTAATTAAAAGATTCTAAAACTAAACAGGTAGAATAAAATAGGTAACAAAGTTGGATAGAAGATTAAGGAAGCACTTACGAAATTATCGATATCGAGAATTAGTATCTAAGTTTCGATTTTCCTTAAACCCTTAACAGATTAATCTTTTATTACTCAATTGTTTTGATTGATTTTTGGAACCGTGGAGGTTCCTATAGTATGCTAATAGCTGATCTTGAGTCTACTAACAACTAATCCTAGGATTTTTAACCGAATTACTTAGGTTAAAGTTTGTAGGATTGCTTTATCGATTTGTGAATCCCTCTATTAGGTTTAACCTTAATTTAGAAGATTTATGTCATCCTATCTCTAGGGTTGCAATAAACTCCTTCCAATTATAGTAGACCTATTTAAACCTAGAATTTCTCAATCTCTACATATTAAATCATATTATGATATAATATTCCTGGGTCTATTATAACATATATTAACACGTAATTGGATCGCAACAAATCAATTAATCAGTTGCATTAATAAAAGAGTCAACACATGTTAAGGTATCAAAATAGGGTTCATCTAACCTAACTATCAACAAAATATTTAGTTACACATTGGGGAATACGAAATCATACATAAACAGAAAGACTAATTGAAAACAACGGAATTATAATTCTAAATCTTTCTGATTGTCTTCTATCAAATATTCTTGTGATGTAGAGGTCTAATCTTGTATTCTAATGGATTTGTCGATAAATTCTTCATGTTTCCTGCTCCTCTGGCTTACAATTTCCCCTTGAGAACAATCTCCATATATGGAATCACATCCTCACATCTGCTCCCTCTTCAAGTCTCCGTTCACGTTCTTTGTATGAAATTCTAGGGTTTTGGTCTATGCATGGTCTTGTGTACAATCATGCATCAGACTATACATCACCAAATTCTTTGAAAATTGTGAAGCTACACAGTCTAAGAGAAGTACACGAGCAGATGCACAGTCGTGCATCCCTTCTGTGCGTTGAATCTTCGTTTTATGTAGTGTTTTCATCCAAATTCTTCTACTTTAAGTCTGTGAAGGCAATTATAATACATATACATTCTTGGAAGGCATTAAGTATCAAATATACGCTAAAAGTATGAAATATCAAGCAAAAATGCATCAAATATGAGGTATAAATATGATCAAATATCTTTCTATCAAACACATAACCTTTTAAACTTTATTTTTTTAATCAATTCACCCCTTAAACTTTAAAAAGATCACCTTCGAACCCCTTGGCATTGGCAATGAGCCAAAACATTAATTAACATTTTTAGTGTATGAAAATGTTAATTAATGTTTATTTAAGGGCAAAGTTGCATTATCTATCATATTCAAGTGCAAGAAGCAAGATTTTTCCCTAAATTAAGCTCCTTTTCTTAGTTGATTTTAGGAGAAAATCTCGTTCTTCAATTAGATAATGATCATTTGTTATGAATCTATGTGCAAGAGTTCAATGTAGGTAATAACTCCAACTATTTGTTTGTTACGAGAGAGTGAATTTTCATATTATGGTATTTTAAATTGAAGCTTTTATATAATGTAGTGTTTAATGATTTTATTTACTTCCCTTTAAATGTCAAGTGATATTTTTAATGTCATTCATTCAATTGTCTCACTAAAAGATATAACTAATGATGGTATTAGTTAACTATTATTATTAGACTAAATAATTTAGGTAAATTAACAATGAATGTTTAATTTCATTTATTAACTATACATTTTTAAAAATAGGATGAAAAATATGAATTCATCAATATCGTCGAAAAAGAGTTTGAGTGGAAGGAAATTAATGGTGGACTCTTACTTTTTCAATATGGACCAAGGAGTCCATTGATGACCTTATGGACTATTGAAAACTCTAATAGAAGATGTTATGGTTGTTCTCAACTTGAGTTAAGTTATAGAAGGTGATTTATTAATATGCTATAATTAACATTGAAACAATAAATTTATTTTTTGTAAGAAGGGGCTAGTAAATTCTTTCTTTGGTGGTATAAAGATATGACATATATGGCAAAACATTTAATTAATTACATAAAAGTTGATAACAAAAAGTTGAAAAAGAGATAAAGGCCACACATTATAAAATTTGTGTTTTGGAAGGAAAATCAAGTAGAGTTTGATAATAATTAGAAGAGCATAAAATCAAAGTGAAAGGTGATTTATCCAAGTTAAAAGGGATATTGAAATTTATTGTTGGTGAAGGGAAAAACTTACAAAAATTGTTAATTTACTACAAGCTAATGTCTATAATTTGCTTCTTGTAGGAGCTTCCACTGTTGGAATCCAACCGTGATCGAACCACGGGCGCAGCGGAAATTAAAATTTTACGGATTCCGAGCGGATCCCAATAATTGATTAAACTTGAATCAAAATAATATTCGGATTAGAAATCCTACCTTGTTTGCTTTTCGGAGAAAAACGTCAACTGTTTTTCTTTGAGTGATCAATCACTAGCTGTACACGTGTCCAGCCTCTGATGGTATCCACAGAGCAATTTCCAAAACTGTTTTGGAGGAAGAAGACAAAAGTGCTAGCTTTCAGAAAGCTCCCTGATTTAAATAGAAAAATCAAGAGATAGTCTTTTATTAAAATTAAAACTCCTTAATTATATTGATTCTATTCAAATGCCAAAGAACGAAGGAAATTAATTAAAAGGGGATTTTGGAGTTTTCTACTAAAACTACTAATTAAACTAATCACTAATAAATTATTAACTCAATTAATATTGAATAAAAT
>JAOSBL010000007.1:13109194-13119443 GCA_027568915.1 Erythroxylum roraimae
TTTATTCCAATCACATAAAATTATCAAATTAAACCTCACAATAATTTAACCATGCCTCAAAATAATTTAATACGAATTGGGGCCCAACAGGCATGTTTTTTCCGTCGGTATTTGCAACGGTTTTCTATCCGTCGGTAATTTTCCGTCGCAAATACACATTTTTCTTGTAGTTAACCACCACATGTACGACCAACCTTCCAACCAATTACTCCTCAAAAAATTACCCAAACAACTTTACCTAACATCCCCAAACATACTATTCCAACTACTAGACCATTATCAAACCCAGCTACACCTGTCCCCCAGAAAAAAGATGATTTCAAAGAATCCAAAGTTTATATCTTATTCAATGGACCCATGGCTAGAATATATGATGAATGGCATAAAGTTGCCATCTATATTAACGAAAAACTCTCAGTTATCCATCGAAGCTATTCAAATTGTAGTAAAGTAGAAAAAGCCTTGGCTGAATTGAAAGAACCATCATTAAGGCCCCATTATAAACAAGCTCTGGAAAAACAACCATCAGACTCTAAAATGAAAACCTTGGGAAAACCCATCAACATGGAGAAAATAAATGTTGTCCCGACCAAAGCTCTCAAGAAAGGAATGAAAAAGATTACTTCTAAAATCTTCTATGACTGCTTTCAAGCACTCAATGACTGGAAAGAATATCAAAAATATCCCTAGAGAATATTCCTTATAGAATACATACTGGCATAAAGACGTTTCTCCATTTATGGGGAGGCAAATCATTATTTGATCTTAACCAATCTTGACTATCCATCTATCCATATAAGTTACACAATGTGTAAAATGACTTGCTTTTGCCATTTTTAGAGAGTTGTTAGAGAGATAAAAGCATCCCTACTTTTGTATATCTACATATCTTCTTAAGAGGATTTTAACATTAAAGTGTATACAAAAGTATCTTCTTCTTTTTTTAAAGTAAGATTACATCAATTCATCCTTAAGTTTTATGAGTTATAGAGAGTAACATAAATGATAAGCTCAACTAGCGAAGTCAATATCTCTAGTAGTTCTAGCTTATATTTCTTTAGTGATATAGGTCCAATAATATTGAATTTTAGGAGCTATAACTTTGCATCCAATAGGTCTACAAAAACAATTTTTGTGTTATCTATAATGATCGCCCATCCTTTTAGAGTATCGTATGAATATAGTTTAGTTAAGTTTGGCAAGAGGCTTTGCTTATAAAACTTTTCATTAAATTCCAAATGGAGACTTTGGAATTTTTTTTAAAGCATGTTTATATCCTAACAAATTATGCATGGATAAATCTAAGAAAATGAGGAAGAAGTTTTGGAACTTTGAGGTTATCTCACCCAAATTTCTAAATGACAAAGAGCGAATTCATTATCCCATACTTTGAGGTGGGATTTTACTATGATACCTTCAAATATGGACTTCGGTTCCCTCTTTATCCCACCATCAATAAAATATTAGAAACAATAAGCTTGATTTTTGACTAATTCCATCTATATTCCTAGTTTTTCCTCGCTATGTTCATCATTACCTGTCATATAATATGGGCACACAAATCAGTGGTATATCTTAGGTGTCATAACCGGGTGTCAATTATTGGTGGTTGTGAATGGTTTATTTGAAGGAGAAGTTCATCTTCTTGTCAAACCCAACATACTTGAAAAACTTTAAGGATAGAGAAGTTTGGATGAGAGATTTTCCTACGGAATATGGGTGATATATCCCTGAAGTTCCTATCCTATAAACTTGTAAATCCTACCAGCCCTCTTTTCCTCAAGAGACCTTATTATATAATCAAAGTCTAATCGTGCCATAGTTTTCTGATATAGAGGAGCATCTTTTTAGGTTTCTTTTTTTAATAATTCTTTATCATTTAATGTTTTCAAACATTATGCTAGCATCCTTATTGTCTTTATCATAATCATGAATATGAATAAGCAGATCACAAGGTAAAAGAAGATTAAGGAGAAAGACTTGTTGGCTACATATTCTAGGAAGAAGGACAAGTAAATTGTGATCTATAACCATGATATCGCTATCATCAAGCCTACTTTCCCTATCACATCTAGCCTCTTTTCACAACCTTCTTATCCTTCGCCTCCTCACTTATTTCACTAGGTGGAGAATATAGTTGCCCTACTTATTCTTAATAGACATATTAGGGAAGATTAACGCTTCTTCCTAAATTTCAACTTAAAAAAAGATAGATACCATCTTTAGAAAGTTCAAAAGTTAGTCAGAGATGATCTGAGGACTAATCACCCCTTAGATAGATAAAGTTTAGAAGAGATTCCTCTTTATCACTTCTATTTATTTTTGAGAGGCATCTTACTACGGTAAGCATTCTTAGCTTAAATAATTCCTTATTATCATTTCTAAGACGGATTTTGTGTTTTTATTTGTTTAAGATCTCATATTCGTAGTCACGGGCTTTAAGATAGTCTATTGAGAGCTTGACAAGTCTATTAAAGAGAATGATGAGGTAAAGAATTCAGCCTTAAAGAAATATGTAGACCTTAAGGCATTCAATATATAGAAGTTGTTGAAAAATAACTGCTTAAGTGTCTCGATGAGATAGATAGGGAGATAACAACCTGAAAGGTGAAAACGTAGGCCTAAAGGTTGACAATGATGGGCCATAATCTAAGATGTAAAGGCTTTAAGGTGATGACTTTAAAATTGTCATCATCCATTATTATCGTATTTCTAAGTATTTCAAAAACTAAAACTATGATAACTTTATAAGTGCAATAATGACATATCTTGAGGCTTGCAATAAGTCTCTAAAGGAAGCTCCTGTGTATGTCTTTTATATATCTTGGCGAGTTTTTTTTGGAGTTAATGAGGATGCTAAAGTCATTAGCCCTACTAGTGGAGAATCGTCCAACTCTTACAACGCCAACCCTGTATCCTCTAATGGCACAACTCTCCATATCTAAACCCCTTATATCCTTTTACTTTTGTTTCTCTATGTTTTATCCTCTTATATGTAGGATGTATATGTATGGATGCTTGGTCACATTTATCCCATTTATTTTTTTATTTTATGAGTTTTTGCTTTTTTTAATATCTTTTTAGACTTGCTTTTTATGATACAAAGGCATAACTCTTATGAAGTACATTTAAACTTCCTAGCAATCCTATGGAGTTTTGCTCCAATATGTTAATCAATGGAATGAAAATAAATATAATAGGCCTATGGTGTCTCTAGTTTTAGTGTCTTAATAAATGTTTGAAACAAAAATGAATAAAACATGCTTATAAAGTTTATCTTTAATGCTTTAATCAACTTCTAAAATGAAAATAAATATGACAAGCTTGTGGAGTCTAACTCTAATGCTTTAATTGTTTTTTGAAATAAAAATGAACATCATAGGTTTGCAAAGTCTAGCTCCAATTCCTTTGTAGCCTATAAACAAGAAATCGAGAATGCTAAAAGACAAAACACTTTATGGCATTTAAATAATACAAGACTTTGTGATATTTGTTATTTAGAACAATATATTTGTGAATTTAAAAAATATTATTATAAGTTACCTGAACAAGAAATGTATATTCAAATCTTCATCCAAAAATTACCTTATCCCTTCAATCAAACAGTAGAAGAACAATTTCAAGATAGAAATAGCAAAAATATAGTAGCCTACAATCTCGGGGGAGCTATTACAATAACCAAAGATGTTTTAGCACAAAAGTGTTTAGAAGCCAAATTATATAAAAAAACTATGACATAATGATATTCAACTCTGTTGTTCCAAATATGCAGAAGTACCACAACAATATGGCTGTGAATTTACATCATATAAATATCCTCAAATAAAGCATCCATATTTTCAAACAAAAATTATCGATGGAAAAAATATCCTCATAAATATTATAAAAAACAAACTTTCAGACCTTATAAAAAGTTTTTTAGATACAAAAATTATAGACAATTTAAACCTAAAAAACAATATCGCCCTCAAAACAAAAAATCTTGGAAATGTTAGCTATGTAAAGAAGAAGGACATTACGCTAATAATTGTCCAAAGAAAAAACAAAACCACTATAAAGAAAAAATAAATATATTAAACTCTACGATTAAAGAAGCTTTAGAACCAATCGAATTAGACTATGAAACTAATTAAACAATTTCATCTATTTATCAATATGAATCCCAAGGGTCAGAATCATCAACTGAATCCGAATACAGCTTTTATTTAAGTAATCATTCAGAATAAAAAAATAAATGTATATATAGATACAGCAGCTACTGTATGTATAGCTTCAAAACAATTATTAGCCAAAAGGAAAAGGCTAGATAAGCATCTTCAAATTAGAATAGCAGATGGAAGTGGAAAATCAATTTGGTATGTAAGTTATTACAATAATCTGATAATTGAAAAATATACATTTACAATGCCATCTATCTATCAACAAGAATCAGGATTACCTTTGATATTAGGAAACAATTAATTAAAATTTAAAAATACCTTTTGTCAATATCTACATTATATTACATTAAAAACACCAATAATAAAATCATTAAATCAAAAAGCAATTATTCTTAAAATTCCTATTTATCATACTACTTATTATCAGAAATTACAAATTTTAATAGAAAAACTTGATTATTTACAATTCTATCTTCTCAACAGTATGTCAATTCAAAACGAAATCAAAACTCTACTAGAATATATTTATAGTGAAAACCCATTAGACCCCCTTAAAAATATTAATAATCAACTCATTGAAATTAAGTTGAAAGATACCACTCAAGAAATAAACATTCGAAATAATATCCCCTACACTCAACAAGATGTTCAAGAATTTATTACTGAATGCATTGAACTTTTAAATAAAAAATTAATTTCTCCAAGTAATAGTAAGCATTCAGTTCCTGCTTTTTACGTAAATAATCATTCCGAACAAAAACGAGGTAAAAGAAGAATGGTAATTAATTATAAAAAATTAAATAAGCAACTATTGGCGATGCCTATAAATTACCCCGAAAAGATTATATTATTACTAAGCTTAAAGGACATCTCTAGTTTACAACATTAGATGCAAAATCCAGATATTGGCAATTATGATTACATGAAAATACAAAATAACGCACTGCTTTTACATGTCCACCTCAAAAACATGTTCAGTGGAATGTATTACCTTTTGGATTAAAACAAGTACCTAGCATTTATCAACGCTTTATGGATGATAATCTAGAAGGCTTAGAAGAATTCACGTTAGCTTATATAGACGATATTATAATATTTTCTAATACAAACAAAGAAGACCATTTAAAAAAGGTTTAAATAGTTCTTCATCGATGTAAAGAAAAAGGATTAATTCTTAGTTAAAAGAAAATAACTTATATACCAAATTGATTTTACAGTTCCATCTGCTATTCTAATTTGAAGAGGTTTATCTAGTTTTTTCCATTTGGCTAACAATTGTTTTGAAGCTATACATATAACAGCTCTTGTATCTATATATGCATTTATTTTTTATTCTGAATGATTACTTGAATAAAAGTTGTAGTCGGATTTAGTTGATGATTTTGACCCTTGGGATTCATATTGATAAATAGATGAAATTGTTAAATTAGTTTTAGAGTCTGATTCGATTGGTTCTAAATCTTCTTTAATCGTAGAGTTTAATATATTTATTTTTTCTTTGTAGTGGTTTTGATTTTTCTTCGGACAATTATTAGGATAATGTCCTTCTTCTTTACATAGCCAACATTTACAAGATTTTTTGTTTTGAGGGCAATATTGATTTTTAGGTTTAAATTGTCTATAATTTTTGCATCCAAAAAACTTTTTATAAGGTCTAAAAGGTTGTTTTTTATAATATTTATGAGGATATTTTTTCCACCGATAATTTTTTTTGAAAATATGGATGCTTTATTCGAGGATGTTTATATGATGTAAACTCACAGCCATATTGTTGTGGTACTTCTGCATATTTGGAACAACAGAGTTGAATATCATTATGTCATAGTTTTTTTTTTATGTAATTTGGCTTCTAAATACTTTTGTGCTAAAACGTCTTTGGTTATTGTAATAGCTCCACCGAGATTATAGGCTACTATATTTTTGCTATTTCTATCTTTATTGTAATAGGTCCACCGAGATTATAGGCTACTATATTTTTGCTATTTCTATCTTGAAATTGTTATTCTACTGTTTGATTAAGGCGATGAGGTAATATTTGGACGAAGATTTGAATATATATCATCTGAAGAGGCATCGTCGGTGACTTTGTTGTTTTGTGAAGTAGAGGGGCAATGCTGGCAATGATGCTGCTCATAATGTTTCAATTGTTGACACAGTGCGTGCCGCCGTTGGGTAGATAAGCCAGTGAATAAAGTATCAAAACTTGCTTCTGCTTTTTTTAAAATTTGGAGTGCATCTGGAGTGATAGTTGATCGGTATGTGGAAGTCATAATGAGATTAGGTCCATAATAACTGATCTTGATCATTGATTCTGCAGTGACTTTAAGATATTGCTGGTAGACTCCTTCTATGCAGTTGAGATTAAATTGATTGACGAAATCCTAATTGAAATCATACTTGGGTAGTGTATCAATGGGTGGATACATGTCATTGCTAATACCGAGCTGGACATAAGCAATTCGTGATAATAATACTTTGGTGTCTTGTAAAGTATCTGCTTTTCTAAAAATGGGGTAGGGACCGAATACTTTGACGAATATTTCGCGATCTTTTGCAAACCGATCTTTATAAATTTTAATAGCTTGAATAGAACTAGTGGGAAATTCTGAAAGCATATTTAAAGAGGTTAAATAAATGGTATCTATTAAACCACTTTGAAAAAAGAGATAAGTGGTTATAGGTTATACATCAGGAAAAATAATGGCTTTAGGGCCATATCTACCTCTATTTTGTGGATAGTATTGGAATATTTTCTGAGCTTTAGTCCATTCATTAAGTGCTTGAAAACAGTCGACAAATCCTTCAGAAGTTATTTTCTTCATTTCTTCCTTAATGGCTCGAGCTAGAACAACATTAATCTTGTCAAGATTGATAGGTTTGCCTAATGATTTCATGTCAGAAGTGCTGTGTTGTTTTTCAAGTACTTGTTTATATTGAGGTTTCAAAGAAGGTTCCTTAAATTTGGATAAAGCTTTTTCGACTTCGACCCAAGTTTTATATCTATGGTGAATAATAGATGGTTTGTGATTGATATGGATTACGGCTTGATGCCATTCTTCATAAATGCCTACCATAGGTCCATTTAAATTGACTTTATATTTGTCTTCATGATGGTCTTGTTTCTTTTGGGATTGTGGTGATGAAGTAGTTGAAAGGTTGGATTCAATAGGGGGTTGAATGTCTATTCTTCCCTTGATAGTATTGAACTCTATGCCTAAGTTATGAGCCATATATAAAAGCATGACGCTTGCTTTAGGATTAGTCTTGGTGGATGTGGAATGTGCATATATATGCTTAGATATGGATGCTCCATGCTCATTTGTTATATTAGGCAATGGTTCTTCACTATATAACAAATTTGTTTTTAGATTTTCCTTTACTTCCATGGTTATATCTTATCTCATAACTATCATTGAAATTCATTTAAGCTTTTAACATATTCTCTAGTTTTTCTCTCCCTTTAGTAAACTTATATAATGAGTTTTTGATGGAATCTACCTCCTTTTCAATGTTTCATTCCCATGCCTTATTGCATCTAAGTCATAATTGTCATCAATGATCATAATTTTTTATGCTTAAATGTTATGCAATTCACTTTTCATCTTTTCATTGTCATTAATGTATGCATCCACCTATTTTTGAACTTCCTTAAGTTTGGAAGATAATTTCTTCCTTTTCTTACTCATGATTTCTAAACTTGCAAATAATTCATCACATGTCATATCAATATCACTATCACATAAGTTAGGGTTAGATGTTATCTCATTATCATCCATAGCAGTAAAGCATATATAAACTATCTCTTTTTTCAAATACTCAATTTTAGATTCACTTATTCAATCCCAAATTGATGCATTAAGTGCTTTTATATTGTCCTTCTTCTCCTTTTTATAGCTTCTTTCATACTTCTCATTATGCTTGAGTAGAGGACATTGTGACTTTATATGACTAAGTTTGCTACATTCAAAGTAAATAATGTTAGAGAATTTATGTTTTAAATCACTTTTACCTTCTTTGACGTCCTTTCTTTTGGAGAATTTCTTCTTTAATAATTTCTTAAAATTTCTGGTGCGTAAGCTAATGTCTTCTTTTTAACTTTCATTAGTTGTTGTCTCGTCCTCTTTGCTTGATTCTTCCTTAAAGCTTTAAGTGCTAATTCTTTTACTTTGGAAGCTTATTTCTTCATATGGCTCTTGGAGCCTCTTTTCATATGTGAGGAGAGATCTAATAAGTTCCTCCAATGGTAGCATTGTTAGATCATTATATCTGCCACTTTAGCTTCCCATATCTTTGGATGTGACCTAAGCAACTTTCTATTCAACATTAGTATAAGTCATTCCAAGACCTTTAAGAGCCTTTATAATATCTGTAAATCTGGTATACAAGCTAGATAGGCTTCTATCAGGCTTCATTTGAAACAATTCATATTGATGTGTTAGCATCCTTTGCTTTCCTTTACTGATTGGTTCTCATATGTGTAACTTATAAAGTATGTCAAATTTTATGAGTCATTTTGTATATAGAGACCCTATTGAATATAATTCTTCCTAATGCATAAAAAAGAATGTGTATGACCCTTTTATTTAAGAAACTAATCTCTTATCTTGAGGTTCCCATTCTTCCTTTAATTTGGATATATTTTTTTTATTTATAGTTTTTGTAAGAATAAATAGACCATTTGAAACTATTTCCTATAGGTCTACACTTTTATCCATTAAGAAGAATCTTATCCTAGTTTTCTAATAAAGGTAATCATTGCCATCAAAGAAAGGTGGTCTACTAATGCTTTGTCCATCTTGATTGAATAATGTTGATGATGCTTCTAAATATGTCATTACGATCTTTACTATCGGATTTTGTTAAAAAATGCTAGCCTAATAGACTTGTTATGATTCTACTTATTACTTCCTAATGGCACCCAAGAAGGAGGTGAATTAGGTGTTTAAAAAATTTAACAACTTTTCTAGCTAATTTACTCAATTAACAATAAGCAATGTAAATAAAGATGAGGAAATTGATTAATGTAATTAATTTAAATAATTAAATAATAATTTAAAGAGGATGGGGAAGACAGACTGTAAACTGATTTATAGTGGTTCACAAAACAATCCTTTCCTACGTTCACTCCTGAGACTCTTCTTGAAATTTCACTATAATTCTTCTCTTAAGGCTAAGAATAACCTTTGTACAATTTTTTTAGGTGAAGAGCAAATTTGCTTATATTCTTTTTCCAAGGTAAAAAGGAATCTCAATCTCACTTTGGTCATCACCAAGTATAATAATCTCACTTAGAGCATCACCAAGTACAATAATATATTCCTCAATCCAAATATTATAGCTTAAAGTTCTTTACTTTATCACTTGACGACTCCAAAATGGCTCAGTTACACAAATATGAAAATTTTAATGCTTTAATTATTGAAAAACACTTTGAAATATGCGTATAACATACCCTAAACCTTCTTGATACTAAAACCAATGAGAAAATGCCTATTTATAGTGTTTTGCGATCTTTCCTAGCCATTGGAGCTAAGAATTAGCTATTACAATGTCTATATATAGAGCATTGATCGACTAGTATACATTAAAGGCACCAGATTCATTGACGGTTGGAATATTAGTCAACTAGTAGGCATATTGTTCAACCAATACATTAACCAATGTTACAACAAACTTGCAGTATATCAAATTTAATGACTTTAACTCATATTAGTCAATCACTAACTAGGGGTGCTCATGGTAGGGTAACCTGACCCGTTCATAAGTAACCTGAACCTGAACCTGAATGTCAGGTTCAGCGATTTCACGAACCTGAACCTGAGCCTGAACTTAAAGAACCTATAGGATCGGTTAACCTATTTTCAGGTTCAGTTCTCAGGGTAACCAGAACCTATTCATATCAATATATATGATAAAAATTATTAAAAAAATTGACGAAAACAAATACAAAATATTCATAAAAGTATGCATATAAAATCTATCAAAGATTAATCCAATATGTTAAATCCAAGTAAAGTAAAAATAAGCCAAACAATGTCTTATAAAAGATCCATACTAAAAAAAAGAGATAAATTATTAAACAATTATTC
>JAOSBL010000007.1:13119543-13141855 GCA_027568915.1 Erythroxylum roraimae
TTTTCACTCAAGAATTAATATAGTAAATACTAGTGAATTTATTATTATTAATATCCTCTTAAATTATATCTAAATATCTGATAGGTTTTTTGGGTGTTTCAGGTTCAGGTTTAAACCTAAACCTATAAATCAGGTTCGGTTTGGTTAACTGCTATAGGTGCGGTTTAGGTTCGGTTAACTTAGAACCGCAAGTTAGAAACCTGAACCTGAACCATGAACCTGATTTTTCATGTTCGGTTCGAACCGAACCTGAACTCAGGTTTGGTTAACCTTATTTACAAGTTCGGTTCATACGGTTTAGGTCCGATTCACAGGTTTGCGGATTTTTTTGAACACCCCTATCACTAACCCATAAAAGTCGACCAATCACTCTTAAAACATGATTTTTAACAGCTGCAAATGCTTAAACTCAATTCAATTAATACAATTACGAATTAAACATCCCAAAATGTTCCCTAGAATTTTATTTGAAAGATTGAGAGGCTTTTATATTGAACAGAAGTTTCAATTTCTCTTTATGAATGTAAAGACTCATGCAATAAAGTGAAATGAAATGTTAACAATTAATAAAATAATTTGATAAACCTTGATCTTCTTTTGTTCTTGTTTTGATTTTCATTTTAATGGTTATAAAGTTCAACTTCTCTTTATCAACTTCATAAGCTATCTTCTTGAGTTTATGACTTTATTTATTCTTATATTGCTTTTCATCAAAATAATACTCATTGGTAGTAATTATGTTTTTTGTCATCAAAATACTGATTAGAACCTTCCTTAGTTCAACACTTTTATTTTTATATGTTGCAATATTTATTCTATATTTTTTAAAAAAATAAAATTGTCTTTTTTATGATTCCTTTTCTTTCTATCACATCGTATTCTTATTTTTAAAGTTAAATTAAGTTATTTCATCTTCTTGTTTTAAGGTTTGTCTATATCTCATGTTGTCTTAGAGTTTTTTCTCTGTCAACTCATTGTTTTATGTCTCTCATATCTCATCATTTCAAGCCGTCAAATCTGCATTTTTGTTATAAAAAACCACATGGTTGTGAAAAGAAAATAAAAGAAAGAAAAGGAAAGTTGTGTAGGTTAGTTAGTATTAAGAAACTATTTTAAAAATGAATTTCTTATTATTCTTTCTTATTTATTCAATTTTTATATTTCTTGTTTAACCCATGATTTATATTTTCTTCTCAACAAATAATGTTTTTAAAAGTTTATAAGATTGAACACTTATTTAAGTTTTTTTTTTATCTTTTTAAATAACTTATGAAAGAACTAAAAGTGTAAAGTTAAAATAGCATGAGATTATCATCGAGAAAAGCTAAAAAGAAAGATTGAAATACGAGTGGATTGTCATCTTTAAGAGTAAACATGTGGGCAATGCATGAGAAGATTTCCTTTACTAACTTTTTTTTTTTTTTTGCAATTTTCACATATGTCTTATAAACGAGTTTCATCATTGAAGAGGAGTAAGAAAACTCACATTTTGTATAGGCTATGTAACAATAGTTTGAGAGGATGAACATGATGCTTAATTAGGTGAATAACATATACGTAAGGTGATCCTATCAACTTGTGAAATTAAAAAAGGTAAAATAAGCTTAAGTTTGTAATAAGAGGAGGCATGTTATCCAATACGTTCGATAAAAATTAATAAAGATAACAATGATTTAAGTGATGATAAAATTTATCTAGCTTTTAAGGTTAAAGGGGGAAGATTTAGGCCTAGAAGAGGAGTTCAATGTGAATAGATATATAGGAGGGAGCCTAAAGGTTGAGATAGTGTGGATCAAAACCTAGGTAGTATAATGATAAAAAAAAATAACCCATACTAAAGATAGAAACAATATAAATGAAAAGAAATCTATGTCAATACTTAATGACTCTAATGATGGTGGAGTTGGGTATGTTGTTAGAGGTGATATGCTTGTTATTCAGAGTTCGTTAAGTTTTCAAATAAAAAAAGAATGAGGTGAAGCAGGAAAAGGGAAACATGATGCATATTATATGTCATATTCATAACAAGTTATGTAGTATGCTTATTGATGAAGAGAGTTGCACAAATATAGCTAAAACTACTCTTCTAAAGAAATTTAATTGGTCTAATGTGAATCATCTAAAGCCATATACACTATAGTGGCTTAATGAATGCAAGTAAAATAAAGTGAACATGTAGGTGCCAGTTTCTTTTTATATTAAAAACTATAAATATGAGATATTATATAATGTAGTACCTGCACAAGCTAGTCACATATGGTTGGAGAAGCCATTTAATAAACAAAAATATTATGGGTTAAATGGGTACATTGTACCAAAATGAAGAAAGATTATGAAGCATCCAAATATCTTCTTTCTTCTTTTAGTTATGGAGAAAGTATCATTATATCTAAATTTGAAGATTCAAGGAAAAATCCTCTTAAAGAGTGGTGTATAATGCAAGCATTATTAGCCTAAATAGAGGATCTATTATATATATTTTTGGGTCAATTACAAGAGTTAGCAAGATTTTGAGGCAAAACACTAATCTCTGGCTTAATATAGTCTCACATATGAATGCACCCATCTATGTCCCTCCTTAAATATATGAGTTAAAGTTAGAGTGGAAGGCATAACCTACAACAAGATTTTGTCAAACTTAACAAAAATTATAAAAGGATCCACATGATGGTTTATGTCATATAACCAATCAATTGGTTATAGTTCAGTCAGGTAATTATTTAAAGGCAATCTTTATCTTATATATTTTCAAATGTATATGATAAAGTCTATGGGATAAATGTACATTACAAATGAAATTATGATGAGATCATAATTATGAGATTTGTATTGCATTTATGTATTATCCTTAAACGTTTCATTGTTCTATTAAAATTGGATATTAATAAAGCGTAAAAAGACTAACACACATTACATTTTTCCTTATGAAAGAAGTAGTCGATCTCATAGACTAAAAATATAGAGATA
Source organism: Erythroxylum roraimae (assembly GCA_027568915.1). Classification (NCBI taxonomy): domain Eukaryota; kingdom Viridiplantae; phylum Streptophyta; class Magnoliopsida; order Malpighiales; family Erythroxylaceae; genus Erythroxylum; species Erythroxylum roraimae. Next base: position 13,122,511 of record JAOSBL010000007.1, read on the forward strand.
CTTAAACAAATTAGTAAATGCTAGTTAGACAACAAATTTGCTAAACTAACCCCATATGAGAATTTTATTTAGAACATTACTTGTATGTCTATGAAAATTCTTATTGTGATGATTGTATAAGTAGTCTTTTGACTTGAGATCACCAAAATGTCTCATATAGGGATTTCTTTGTTTTAATACTCTTATGACCTATTTTAGTTAAAGATAGCTCAGTCAATAGTTATTAGAAGTAGCATGAAATATATAAAGATAGTTGAGTGATCAATATAGGATTCATTACCTTAAAGTGATTAGGAAGACTGTTCTACTATTCCTAATTAGTATTGATTTTGGAAATCCTTAACCAAGATGGAATGAACCTTTGTAAATAGTTTTCAAATATCATTAGTTAAATCAATTGCTAATAGCAGGCAACTAACATGATTGGACATAAATAGAGTTGACATTAATTTTATACTTTATGTATAATCGAAACATTGTATGATGAAAGGAATGAATTATACCAAAAAAACATGCACGAAAAGGTTAGTTAAAATTACTTTGACATTCTTAAATATTTGGTTAGTCATGATGTGTTACTAGATATCAATCTTGATCTATGATTATAAATTATTTAATTAGAGAATTTAAAGATAAATTGAAGGAGATTATTTTATCTAATCTTTAATATGATCTAGGTTTATAATTCATATTTATTGCCAACATATTTGAGAACCTAATAGGTCACACATAAAGAACAAGTTAAAGAGAGGAAAGATCTTTTGATCAAGTTGGATTTGATTGTAAAGTTTGAGAAACCTTATGATTAAATATGAGGTATTTAATAAATAAGAATCAATATGAGGTGTTGGATCTTATTTAGGCCTAATTAGTATTTGATTAAAATTAATTATAATTCTAATTAAAGTTTAATTAAATATTTTATTTTATTTAAATTAAACTACTAAATTGTTTGATACCTATTATAAATAGGCTTGAGCTCTAAGGGAGCTAGCACTTCTTGCCCAACCCTTTCTATAACAATTGTATAGTTTTTTCAACACATTATGTAGATACCATTAGAGGTCAGAAACTTATGCGGTTACAGTGGTTGAGATAAGCCAATTTTAGAAACAGTTTGAGGGAAACGACAAGAAAATGATCAAGCTTGAAAATAAGATATAACTTAAGATTCAAACTTTATTATGATTTATTTGATAATTATTTTATAGAATTTTAGTGATCTTAGCTTTCGAAAAAAAATTGTATTTATTTCACTAAACACGAGATGAAATCTTGCCCTAATTTCCCAACACTATAGTTTTTAACATGAGTGTGTCTTAGATTATGTCTATCTTCACAAACTTATAAAGAGTTCCTCGATCTCAAATGCAAGAATATCCTAGATTATACCTAATGGCATTAAAAATTTAGTAACTAACATGGAATGGCTCATAATTGTGTCTTAGGTCATGCTTACTCAAAACTGTATTTCTTTTCTTTAGTATTTAAGACATGTTTCTTTTTAATTAGAACAACAATAATGAACCAATAAAAATCTTGCTAAATAGAGGTCTAGGGAGGTCCAGTATATGTAGCTTTACCCCTAACTAATAGAAAAGTTGTTTTTGAGCGACCCACAAAAAAAATCACGATGATGATGATAATCATCATAATAATAATAATAATTACATCAACTTTGGACATATTTGTTATTTTGGAGTTGTTAGAGATTCTTTTACTTATTCTTAGAATTCTTTCTTTATAATGTTCAAACACTTGATGAATTTGGTTCTTGAGTTTTTATAATTGACAAAATAATTCTTTTAGACATCTATTTTAACTTTCTTGGGTTTGATTCAAACTTTTTTAATGCATTCTATATGGTACTCCTAAGTAGGTTCACATTAATAAGTGATGACACCTAAACATTTTCATAAATTAAATATAGACGACCTGCACTTTCGAGAGATGTTTGGAAAAATGGGAGCGCCTGTGGCTCTTATTACGTTGACAGGAGTTGCAAATAAAGGATTCAAAATTAAAGGACACACCTAAGAACATTGTTACCAAGCTAATAACTTTTGAAGATGGATGGCGTAATCTATTGTGCCATTCAGATATGGAGTTCTTACGACTAACTTATGCAACTGTTGAAGTTTTTTTCAACATCTAATTAGGGTGTGGCCACTCATAGCTATCATCCTATTTTGTCCTCGAGTGAGTAGTGCCCCGTTAGTGAGATTTTTTACAACAAAAAGGAAGGAAAAAAAATTCAAGAGATACATTATTCGACTTGTAAAACGTTTAAATTGAGACTAATTTTTCCATAAAATAGACACAGAAAACGTTGTTAATACAAAAAGAATTGAGTAGAGATTAGAATGGTAAAACCTGTGGGTGTGATCGATGTACCTTGTCAATATCTTATCAAGACTGTGTTGGGCCATCGTAGTCCGATTGAAGAGACATATTGTTCAGGTCTGAGGTTACAAGATGAGAACAACAAGAATAAACAAATCATCCTCTCTCAAATCCACGCGTAGAAAAGCTATAATTGACTGTTTTGGATTATTCTGTGGCAAGCATGATTGAAGTTATAACATTCTTTTTCAGGTGGCCATATTGGTCACAAAATTGACATTTGAGGCTACAAGGATGTACATGAGCGCCACCTTAACTTCAAAAGAGAAAGACACGGTTGATATTCTCACTAGAGATGTTGCTTTGATGCTATAAAGAGAGGTAAAGATAGTCAAGGTATTGCTTCTTTTTTTTACGCAAAGCAACTATATATTTATACTGTGTACAAGATTAATTATAACCCTAATTTATTGGAATTACAAAAGTTGATTTACACGAGATGAATAAGCTAATTTGCAACTGCAGCAATATATGACTAACTTGTTAATTTGGTCAAATGTACAATGCTGGAATTTTTCTCTAATCTAGGGGAAGTTTTCTCCTTTATAACTATGTCTTTCGATAAATGTCTTATGACGGTGAAAGATGCAATCACTTTTTATGATCGATCCATATCTATAATTTTCGATAAATGTTTTATGATTGATCCATATCTACAATGTTCATATAGGCTAAGTTAATTATAATTTGGCATTCATATGATTTATTTTTTATAGAATTATATGATATTTTCTTATGTTTAATTCATATTGTGTAACCAACAATTTTGAGGAGAGATCATGTGTTTAAGCTTAAGTTTCTCCATACTTGTCTGATCAAAGTGAAATTGGAGTTATTTGAAAGCCAGCTCAAAGATCAACAACTTTGTGGAAAGATTATGGAGATTTATTTTAGCTTGAAGATGTCAAAAACTTGAGGAAAAAAAAATGAAAGAAGTGGTCAACACGGGACCAACACAGGTATGTGTTGGACTTGTATTACTCATATTTTTTATCCAATATAAAATTAACATTAGACTAATCACATTGCTCCTAAAATGTTTCAAAATAAATTTGATACCTTTCTAAAAGTGTAATAAGTGCTAGTTCTAGCAACAAGCACTTTTAAGACATACAAAATTATAAGTTTAATCACCTAAAACTCTTTTTTGTAATCTTAGCTCATAAATACTACTTAGGATTCTTTATAGGGAACTTTAAGGGCTAATTATAACATCCTTTTTCACTAAGTTGTTAGTGTTAGGGTTAACACTAAGGAGAAATTTATAGCAAGATTTAGAGAAGCCCATGACAACTCTTCTAGTTTTTTCTTTCTCTTCTTTCCTTTATGTTAAGATTTTTTGTTTTACTTTTCTCTTTGTATTGTTAAAATCCTAGTTAGGTTTATGGATGCAGCTTGTGATGGATTCTAAATTATTAGCGCATGTTTTATTGGTTTGTTAGTTAAATTTACTTCTCTTCATTCTTAACTATTCAGTTTAGGCTTGATCAACATATATTCAATCTTAGGGACTGTATGAAAGATTGAAAGGAGAAGTATGTTGTATGCACTATGAGAGCAGACATCTTAGATCTAGAGAGTGCAAGTATCCTAGACCACTACGATAAGAAAAATATTAATTAGGCTTAATGAGTTTAATTATGTTTAATTATACATCGAAAGTAGGTAATTGGTATTTACCTAATTGGACATATCTGTGTGCCTCGAGATAAGACATAGATACTTTAGGTTAATTGTTATTTTGACCTATATAACTAATCTTGCATGATATTGGAATTCCATATAAGTAAACCATAAAACCCTAATATTTGTTATCTTGATTTTCCTTCTCTATTTAATTACCTTGTTTTAGTTATTTCATAATTTAATTAATTTTGATAATATCTTATTCTTTTATTTTCTTAATTTGATTAGGATTAATAAACATAGTAAAAGTCTCTGTGGGATTGATATTCTAGAGTACTCCAGTTTAATTAAGTTGTTACAATTGATTATATACACTAGTACGTAAATTTAACCAAGTTTTTAGAACCATTATTAGGGACTATTTAGTTGCCATTTTATTAATCTTATTTTTATTTTTATTTTCTCCATTTATGTATAATTGGCACTCTTATATGTGGCATCTTTAAGATTGGCAGCAAAATCGTGCATTTTTAGAGTTGGTGGTACAAATTAGTATTCTTTCAAACTAGATAAGGATGTTAATGGGTCATAATACGATCTATGGGGGCATTTTATTATTATGGTATATACGAGCATCGTTCTTATGCTTGCATTAACATAGAGCAAACCCCTTAAAACTATGAAGATATCGTTTATGGTTATCTATGCGGGGAAATAGCATGAATGATCCCTTTTCCGATATGTATCATCGAGGATGAAGTAACCATCCAAATATCTTTTGGAAGGAGCAGTGAGATGAATTAGCTGGCAAACCTATGGGACCACTTAAGTTCCAATAACAACTTTAGTTTCAGCAACCACCTTCGTTGGGTAATGAGATAGAAGAGATGATCCTACAGTTTTTATATTCCCGCAATTAAAGATTAAAAAGATGAGATAAACTTGTGGAATTTGAATCTCATATAGACCTACTTAAATATATAGAACAATCTAATTATGCAACCATTCCCAATTTAGAGATATGGATGGTGAAAGAAGTCATTTTTCATAATAATATAAAGGTAAAACTAAGAGACGAAGTATTATATCATATCACTTATGAATGAAAAAACACTTGATGTTGAAGATGTTAAATAGGAAGATGTGCAAAAGTTAGACAAGCATGAGGAAGTGAGCGAGAAAGTGACGAATAGAAGTAAGTCGATGCACATCATAATTTAGAGTTAGACAAAAATTTAGATAATAACAAACCAATATTTATTTCTTCCACAATAGGGGCTAATTTGGAGCAATAGACATCTCGACCTATAAAGACACTAATTTTATACCTGAGTAGGTTTTAAATGGATGGAAAGGAAGATAGATTTCAGTCAAAAGATCTCCTTTCTAATAAGAAGAATTCCAATAAGTTATTGGTCGCTAAGTTAAGCAAAGAGGGCTCCTATATCTCACAAGGAGAAGAAGGAGAATGGGGCAACTTAATCCCAATAAAACATGGTAGAGGTATGGAGCCGTTTATTATGAAGAAATGGAACACGATGGGGCTAGGGAGCCTTGGACTCTAAAGAAAGCTTGAATAAAAAGTCAAGCTAAAAGACTTCTAAAGAAGCGCTTATTAGAAGGCAAACCATCGTTGTAACTTTACTTTGATTTTATTTTAATTTCTTAGTTCAAGTTTTCTACTAATATTTTTTATCTCTTATAGGTACTTTTCTAGAATTTTTAGGATGTTTACTTGCCTACTATACATGGGATTTAGGGGAGATTTCTACCTTAGTTGTCTCTCATACTTACTTTCATTATTATTAAGTGTGGGGTGAATTTAAGATTTTTCCTTATGTTTTTTTGTTAGCTATCATTTTTTAGTTATGTCTTCAGTGAGTTTTAGGTTTAGAATTTTCTTTATCTTTCTTTTTCTTTTTGTGTTGGGTTTAGTTTCTCATTAGTTACTTTATATTGATAGCATTAATGCATATATAATTTAATGTTGAGATTGTTTATTAATGGCTAAATGCATAATATGATTAAGTGATTGCAAGCAAATTTGACTTTGTGAATGCTAAGAAACTGAATTGGTTAATTCAAGATACTTTGATTTAACTTGAGTGATCCCATGAGAAATTGGGCCTTTATACAACATTCTTTGTTTCGAATTTGGATATTATCTTTTGTTTTGGATTTCTAAAACTTACCTTTCATCTTTTTGAGATTATATATATGTACAAGCATTAAAATGATAAAGACACTTAGGATTGAATTTGAGCCAAATTACCTACCTACCCTTCATGCAATAATCCATTAGTGAGATCTTTTTAGCTTGTTATAAATTTTTAGCCTTTTTCTTTGTTAACCTTTCCAAATAATCTTAAGGCTAAAAATAAAAACAAGTAATTGTATCTTAATTCATAATTGGTAATGTTTTTACTTATAGTTTGATGTATGTATTGGATATGATATGTAAGGGAAAAAGTGTGAGGAGATAGTAATATGTATAAAGAGGCAATGGAAAAGGGAAATTCATGCCAATTGAAAAGAAAAAGAGTAGGGAATTTTTGTAAAGAAATGTAATTAATATATAAATAAAGTGTAAAAAAGCATTAAAAAAGTTATTGAAAATTGATTTGCATGGATTCTTATACTTGAAAAGCATGAATGAAGAGGATGTTTTTTTGCAAGATATACAGAGTTCGTGGAGGTTTTTTTTTAGCTTCTTGATTTATTTGCTATAATAATTATGAATATTTTTGTTTCTCCTATTCCCTTTGTTAACTTACTTGCCCTTTTGGCCATATTACAAACTTGTGCAAGTCTTTTTGAGTTTTAATCATACATGTCTATTTGATTAGTGGATATTGGATGATTTTCAAACGTATGGTAATTTCAATTTCATAAGAAGATGATGAGCATACCTCACCTAAATTTTAAACATTTGTGTGAATGAGTGATACCTTATGAGGAACATGTCAAACTAAAGTATTTGAACTTGATTTCATTGTTTAATTTGTATAGTGGTTTATTTAATAAATATTATGTGTTTGAATTTTGTAATTCAATTGAAACTTGAATGCCTATATCTTATGTTATTAAATATGAAGTTAACTAGTATTTGTAGATTGATGTTTGTGAGTATCATTGTAGTAAATCCTCAAGAGAATATAATTCCTACACTAGGGATACTTTGGGATTTACAAACTTGTGGTATATGCTAAATGACATCGAAAACCTAAGAAAATGAAATTGATTCCTATTTTAGTTGTGAGTGTTTAGTTAGTTAGGTTTATGGTTATTAGTTGCTTGAGGACAAGAAATGAGTAAAGTGTGGGAGAATTAGTACTTATATATTTTGAATATTTGTAAGGACTAGGTTAATTGTAATTTAGAACTTCTACGATATATTTTATATGGCATTTTATCATATTCTCTTTATTTTGATTCAATGTCTTATAGGTGATGATTTTGAAGAGATATCACAAATTTGATCATAACTTTCTCCATAGTTATGTGATTAAGGTGAAAAATAAAGTCCATTGAAAGCTAACTAGAAGAGGAAAAAAATTTGTAGAATACATTAGAGATTAATTTTAACTTAATGATGTCATAAAACTGGGGAAAATAAGAACAATGGTTAAACACAAGACTAACACGGGTCAATGTTTGAATCATATTAGTCAAAAAAAAATTCTTGAAGAAAGTTGACACTTGAAATAAAGTGGAATCAAAGCCAAACTCTTCATATTACATTTGAAAATTTTCAAAATAATCTGGAAGTGTAATAGGCATTGATTCTTATAATAAGAGCTATGAGGACTTTCAAAATTACAATTTTAATCACCTTAGAAATTATTTATGTATTTCTAGCTTATGAATATTCTTATTAAGTTTTTTGTAAAGGACTTTAAAGGTTGTTAACAATATCCATTATCACTAAGTTGTTACGCTTATGTCTTCTTACCATTAAGGAGGGATTTTGAGTAAGATTTAAAGGAGTCTATGACAACTCTTCTGGTCATTTCTTTCTTTTCTTTCCTTTATATTAAGATTAATTTATTTTAATTTTTCTTCTATTATGTTTTGTAGTTAAAACCCCAGTTAAGATTAGTAATGTATCTTGTGATGAATTTTTAAATTATTAATGCATGATTTGATGGTTTGTTGATTGAATTTATTCTCTTCACTCTTAATTATTGAATTTAAGCCTAATTAAAATTGATTCAATCTTCGGGATTGTATGAAGGAATAAAAGGAGAAGTATGATTTGTACATTAGGAGAACAACTACCTTAAATCTAAAGAACAAAAGAAGCCTAGACTATTGTGATAATAAAAGGATTAACTAGGGTTATTGAGTTTGATTAGGTTGAATTGCACTTAAAGAGGTGGTAGTTACCTAATTGGATATAATTGTGTGTCTCTAGACATAGATACTTTAAGTTATTTATTATTTTGACCTAGATAACCAATCTTACATGATTATTGGAATTCCATATAAATGAACCTCGAAACTCTAACATTTGTTACCTTGATTTCTCTTATATATTTAATTACCTTATTTTAGCTAGCTTTATAATCTAATTACTTTTCATAATGTGTTGCTTCTTTTATTTTCTTTATTTGGCCAGGATTAATAAACATAATAGTGTTGTCCTTATGGGATCGATACCACGTAGTTCTCTAATTTCACTAACTTGCTATAATTGATTTTGTACACTTGCAAATTGTAAGGCCCTAACATATACCCTCAAAGAATTATAGCATGTCTAGGGCGTATTAGGAAGTGAACATAAAGAATTAAGTACATCTAAGCACAGTAAGGGACATAATGGTAATTAATTTAAAAGACGAGGTAAATTGGTAATTTGTTCATTTCAGCATAGACATGCATAATTAAACGTGAAATATGGATTAGAATGAAATCAATTGATGATATTATATGCGAATGTGGGAAAGAAGGATTAAATGTTAAATTTGCCTAAAGTCAACACATGGTCTAATAGGATTAAAGCATGTGTGTAAAACTAGATATTTCATGAGACGGAAATATAAGAGAAGAGAGGGGGACGGTGCATTTAGGGTTTTAATTCCAAATTTTTCTCTTCTCATTTCCTCTCCATTTCATCTTCTTAATCACATTATTTTTGCATGTATAAGGAGTTAAGCTAATTTTAAGGAGAAATCAAGGTAAAAGTTAGTGATTTTTCTTCTCATCTTCATCTTTTCTTGCTTTGCTCATGAAGAGTTGAAATTATAAGGTTGGAATTGTGATTGAGATATATATTTGTGGATTTTCTAGTTAGTAAATTAAGTAAAGTTAAAAGGGAAGAGAAGGAAAAGCACTAATTTTTACGACTACACTTAGTTTAATTTTTGTTTGTGCATGTTTGAATGTGTACAAATATTGATTTAGACAAAGTTACTTTGGAAAGGCATAAAGTTCGAATTGAAAGATATATGCCAAGCTAGTTTTGAGCAGTTAAAGAAGATGCTCACTGAAGCTCCAGTGTTGATATAGCCAACTCCAGGCAAAGAGTATGTCATTTACAGTGATGCTTCAACAGATGGTCTAGGTTGTGTATTGATGCAAGATGAGAAAGTGGTGGTTTATTCCTCGAGACAGTTAAATCCACATTAACAGAACTACCCTACACATAATTTATAATTGGCAGCAGTGGTGTTTGCCTTAAAAATATGATGGCACTACTTATATAGGGAAAGATGTAGGGTATGCACAGATCACAAGAGTCTCAAGTATCTGCTCATATAGAAAGAGCTTAATATGAGAAAACAGTGTTGGCAAGAATTATTTAAAGACTCTGATTGCAAAATTGACTATCACCCGAGGAGACCTAATGTGGTAGTAGATGCTTTGAGTAGGAAGTCTATTTCATCTCTATTATTACAGCATGGTAGATGGAGATTTGCACCTTTGATAGCTCAGTTAAAAGCAAGTCTCAACTTGAGATAGATGATAGTACATGCACAAAAAGATGATGTCAAGTTGCAACAAATTGTACAAGCAATATAAGAAGGGAAACAAATTGATTTTGTATAGGACTACTCCTCACACAAAGAAATCATGATGCAGTGTGGGTTATAGTGGACATGTTCACCAAATCAATTCACTTTATATCAGTCTGACCTAACTATCCTATGGATCAATTAGTAGAGTTGTATGTGAATGAGATTGTCCGGTTATGTGAAGTGCCATTGTTAATTATTTCTAACTTAGACACATGATTTACATCGAGATTTTGGAAAAGTTTGCAAGCAGTTTGGGTACTTGACTGAGCTTCAGCACAACCTTTCATCCACAAACAAATGGGCAATTTGAGAGAGTTATATGCATGTCTTCCAGCAACTATATAACTCTCTCAAATTGCCCATTCGTTTTAAATCATGTATCATGGAATTTCCAGGCAGTTAGGATACGTACATTCCTTTGGTGGAATTTGCCTACAATAATAGTTATCAGTCCAATATAGACATTACACCATATTAAGCATTATATGTCAAAAAATGTAGAACCCCAGTTTGTTGGACAAGATTGGTTGAGGATAAGATGATTGGGCCTGACATAATCAAAGACACAGAAGAGAAAGTGAGGGTTATTTAGCAAAGATTGAAGGTTGTAAGTGATAGAAAGAAATATATGTTGATTTGAAGAGGAAAGATATTGAATATCTAGTAGGTGACAAAGTTTTCTTAAAAGTTTCGCTTTGGAGAAAGGTGTTAAAATTTGCGAAAAAGTGAAAGCTTAGTTTGAGATTTATAGGACCGTATGAAATCTTTAAAAGGATTGGACCAGTTGTATATAAGTTGGCTCTTCCTATGGAACTACCCAAGTTGCAAGATGTATTCCATGTCTCAATGCTATGGAGATACCGACTAGATGATTTATGTGCTACCGATATAAGAGATAAAGGTCCAACCAGACTTCTCATATGATGAAGAGCCAAAGGAAATCTTGGCTAGAGAAGTGACACAATTAAGGAATAAGCAAATTTCTCTTGTAAAGTTGTTATGGCAACAACATGGCATTGAAGAGGCAACTTGGGAACCCGAATTGATGATAAGAACCCAGTGCCCGCAGTTATTCAATACAGGTATGAATTAAGTGGACGAAATACTTTTTAAGGGGGAGAGAAATGTGAGGCCCTAACATATACCTTCGAAACATTATAACATGTTTAGGGTGTATTAAGAAGTGAACATACAGAATTAAGTTCATCCAAGTGTAGTAAGGAACATAATGGTAGTTAATTTAAAAGATAAAGGTAAATTGGTATTTTGTTCATTTGGCATAGACATGCATAATTATACGTGAAATATAGATTAGAATGAAATCAATTAATGATATTATATGTCAAAGTGGGAACTAAAGGAAGAAGATGGATTAAATGTGAAATTTGCCTAAAGTCAAAACATGGTCCAATAGGATTGAAGCATGTGTGTAAGTTTAGAAATTTCATGAAATGGGAATATAAGAGAGGAGAGAGAGACGATGCATTTAATTCCAATATTTCCTCTTCTCATTTGCACTCCGTTTCATCTTCTTAAGCACATCATTTTGCATGTATAAGGAATCAAGCTAATTCTAAGTGAAAATCAAGGTAAAAGTTAGTGGTTTTTCTTCTCATCTTCATCTTTTCTTGCTTTGCTCATGAAGAGCTAGAATTATAAGGTTGGAACTGGGATTGAGATATGTATTTGTGGTGTTTCTAGTTGGTGAATCAAGCAAAGTTAAAAGGGAAGAGAAGGAAAAGCACTAGAAGAGCTAGTAGGCCAATTTCAAGGTTTGGGACTACAGTTAATTTAATTTCTATTTGTGCGTGTTTGAATATGTAAAAAGATTAATTTGGACATGGAATGGTTGCTGAAATGTTGTCTCGATGTTACATAAATAGATACAACTAGCTTATAAAGAACAAATTCTACTAGTGACAAACACAAATTTTATCATATTCTTATTTTATCGTTAGTCAGTGTTCACTAGTCACGTGACCATTTCTAAATGTTATTTTGATGTTAGAGGCCCCACTAGGTATTTTATCATATGTAAAAGGAATTGGGATAGAAATTAACTACAATAGAAACACAAGATGATTATCTTATAAATTTGATAATTTCTCTTAGCTGTTAAAAATGAATTTGAATTTTTAAAAAATATTTCTTAGCTGGTAAATGTATGAGTCTCTAATGTGCATATGTTATAATGCAGCATTTGAAGAATATTTTTATCCAAATTATTTTAAAAAGTTCTTAGCTCTTTCCCTAATTTTTTTAAAATAAGCTAAAAAAAGGTGTACTTTTAACTATAATGTTTGTATTAAAATACAGGTCATATCTAATGTTTCAGAGCATTTAAAAAGAACCTCAACATTTTAAAATTGTTCATGTTCAACCTTAAATCAATGGAGCTTTTGATGAGATTATATTTTCGTCAGTTAAATGTCATATAATTGTGAACTTGGCACTTAACTTATATTTTTTAATTTTTAGGTTATAGTGCATGTGGAAGCCACAAGGCTTTGTGGAACCTACTCATATAAATTAAACCTAAATTTTTATTAATTTAATTATCCTTAATTTTAAATTAGTCTTAATTAACCCTAATAAATCATAATCTATCCTAATTAATATTAATGAACCTAAATTTCACATTATCCATAAATAAACTTAAATTAAACAATAATAATTTAACTTATCAAATCCTAAGTTCTTTCCAATTTAATAAAAAATATAATTAATATGAATCCTAATTTTTAGGCCATGAAAATTAAAAGAACACAAAGTAAAAAAGAAACCCAAAGACACCACTCTCTTTGGGGGTTTCTTTTTTTAAATTCTTACAACATTAATTCATTGGAAAATATAAAGGTTATTAAAAGAGAGGTCACAAGCAATCTAAAGAGAAAATGACCACTTCCTCTCTCTATAGCCCTATTAGTTTAGCCATCTCTCACCATAGCTTAGCTTAGTCATTTGACCAACACTAACTCTCACCAGAATCCACCCTCTCCCTCCCATTATTCTCTAGCCTCAAACCTACCACCTCTATCACGTCGTCCTTGTGTAACATATCTTGTTTAATTCTAGAAAAAAAAAATTTGCTCCTAAAAGAAAGATTGGCCTTGGCCTTTCAAGTAATCTAATTTGAGTTGGTAATCGAATAATAATTAGAGTTTTGCCGCGGTAAACGACATACTTTAACAAAAGAACATATCCTGTAAAAACCACTATATCACTATAAAAAGGAGATGCAACCTTGGAAGAAATTAGGTTAAGAAGGAAAGTGATCTAATTGTGTTATTTATTGGTTATTGTGAGAATTAAAAGAAACTCAAGGGGAATAGTGTGTTTAGGTTTCTTTTTATTTTATTATTTTTTATTTTGATAGCTCAATTATTAGGATTCATATTATCAGGTTTTTATATTAGGAATTTTAGAAATTAAGGCTTGGCAAGTTAAATTAGGGTAAATATTAAATTATGATTATATAGGTTTAATTAAGGTTAATGACAAATTATAGTTTATTAATGCTAATTAGGGTTAATTGTGATTGAACAAGGTTAATTAGGGTTAATCTTAACTTAGGGATAATTAGATTATAATAATTTAGGTTTAATTATTTAATTAAAATGAGTGTATCTCACAAATCCATATCGCTTTCACGTGGCACTATGGAACCCACGTGAACAATAAAAAAATTAAAAGTTAAGCGCCACACCAGTGATGATGTGACATTTAATTGATGGAGACATAACCCTATCAAAAGTTTCATCAATTTAAGGTTAAATTTGAGCAATTTTAAAACGATAAGATTCTTTCTAAACACTTTAAAATGCTAGGGTTTGACTTATATTTTGGTACAAACACTAGTATTAAAATTGCAATTTTTCATCAAATCTAACATATTTTAAAATGTCAAGAAATCCTAGTTATTCAAATACTTGATTTACCGATAAATACGTTTAAATGGTCAATTTTTTATAAACACTCGCACATCATCCTCATTCCTCCTTTTGAGCTAGAAAGAGTAAATAAAGTGTCCTAATATTATATTAAATTTTTATGATTGATATGTTTTGTGAAAATTTAACAAACTCCTTTTAAGACTATAAGGTATAACTCATATTAACTTTGTTTTTGGTTTAGTGTGTGTAAACATGCTTAGACGTACATACGTGTATGCTAATTAGTGGGGGTACCCTTGCACAACTAATGCAAGGTCTCTTAGGGAGTTATTAGGAATTGAACCCAAGGGTTCTTACACTAAAGGTACTTAAAAAAAAAAAAGGAAGTATCGTGTTTTGTATTCCCTCACCATTTTTATTAATATGAAGACACTTGAAGAAAGAAATATAACAAGATTAAATAGATTAAAGTTTATAATATCAGAAAAACATGGCAGAGCATCTAGCATTTGACTAACCTAAAATAAAGATTCTTGGTTAATAGTAAATGAAAATCAAACAAGAAAGTTAAAAGATATTGTGGCCATAAAATAGAAGAGAGATGTTCAAACTTCAAATTGCTAACAAATATTAGGCAAAAGTTCTTTTACTTCATTAAGAGGGATTTTATGTTAAGACTTAAAATTAAATTAAGTGTTAACAATTTAAAAGGTTATTCTGAAACAGTCTCTTTACTAATTAGGAGTAAGGCTACATACACTGAACCTCCTCAGATCCAACATTTAGTGATTTTCACTATATTGTTGTTATTGTTGATGATAATGTTGTTAATGATTTAAAAACAATTATTGAGTCTTTTGGGTTCTTTGAGTTTAATTTTTACTAGTTATGTTTTTGAAAAGTTGTTTTGTGTTTAATGTATAAGTATTTAAAGAGTCATACAATTATGTATCTATAGCTATATATAGCCTTATTACTTCATACGAAGATGAACTAACTATTCCAAGTTTTAGGATTTTCCTCTTCTTATATGACCCATAAAATGGTACCAAAGTTATACATATACTCAAAAGAAAAAATTGATGAATGGAGCCTTATTCCCTTTCTAATTTTTAAAACTCGCTAAATAAATCTATAATTACTAGTATATCCAAAAGAAAGCCTTTCTAGGAGCAAAAAACACATGGGCGATTGATAAAAAAAGGTTTAGAGTAGCCTACAGATGAAGGATTTTGGACTCAAGTAAAGAAAAAGCATTGTAAAAAGCAAAAGAAAAGATCAACAAGCATTAACATTAATTCATATGTGCTTGGACAAAACTACGTTTAAAAAGGTTTCAGAAGCATCAATTACGAACCAAGTATAGGTGATCTTACAAAATTATTTCAAAGGAATCAATAAGGTAATAAATTTTCGTCTTCAAACTATAAGGGGAAATTTTGAAAACTTAAAATTGAGAAATTATGAGTTAATGTCAAATTATTTCGCTAGAATGTTAACAGTTGCCAATCAGTTATGAAGATATAATAAGAAACTAGAAGATGTTCAAATGATTTAAAATGTTCTAATCACTTGATTTAAAAATTAGTTATATTATTGCAACTATTAAGGAATCAAAAGACTTAGATTCTATTTTGGTTGATCAACTCATGGGTTCTTTACAAGCTTATAAAGATAACATGTATAAGGAGTCGCAAACATAAGTTCTTCTTCAAAGCTAAACTTAAAAAGAAAATAACAACAAAAATAATAGCAAAGAATAATTTCAAAAAGCAAGAGGAAGAGGTACATGCTATAATAAAATACGTGGAAATCTTTGAGGGTGTGGAAGAGGATGTTTGACAAAAATTCAAATAAATATATAATTGTAAAATAGAATCAGCCCGTGAGAGGAAGTAACAAAAGCAACTGGTATTAAAAAAAGTGTAAGAGCTTATGTACAATGTCACAATTGTGATAAATTTGTCCATTAAATAGAAAATTTACAATAGCATAGAGTAAGGAAGAGCAGATTTATAATATAAAAGGAGGGAAAATGAAGAGTCAACTTACTTATTAACATGCAATGGAGATGCCAACGGAGAAAATGATCAAGAAACATAGTTTTTAAACACAAGTGCAAGCAATTTTATGACTTACAAAAAGATTTTATTTTATCGCTTGATGAGTCTTTTGCAGGTAATATTTCCTTTCTATACAATATAAAAGTTATTATTAAAGGGAGAAGTAGCAAAAGAATTTATTTTTATAATTTTATGAATCTTTTGTAGGTAATATTTCCTTTTTATACAATATAAAGGTTATTATCAAAGGCAGAAGTAGCATTTTATTCAGAAAAAGAATGGGTCTTGTCAATTTATCTCTCAAGTTTATTATGTTTCACTCCATGAAATCTAATATTTTTAAGTTTGAGAAAACTTTTGTATATAAGGTAAAGATGAAGAATAAAACTCTTGTATTAAAAGGTGACAAAAGCAAGTTGATCACAAAGATGAAAGTGCCTAAAAATAGAATGTTCTCTCTCAAAATACAATTTGATTATGTGCAGTGATTAAAAGATTATACAACAAATCTAGTTGACTTTAGCATCTTTGAATGGGTTACCTAAATTTTAGAGAATTAAGTCTTTTCTAGGGAAGAGATGGTACATGGGCTACCTCTTATTAATCATTATAATTAATTATGTAATATGAAAAAAAAATAAAAATTTCCTTTATAAAGGAATCACTTTTAAGAGCTTCAAAGCCACTTCAACTTGTGCATGCTAATATCTACAATCTTTTATCTATTTCACTTGGAAAAAAGCAAGTATTTTATGTTATTTATTGATTATTGTAGCTATAAGACATGGTTGCAATTCTTGAAAGAGAAATCTAAAGCCTTTAAAACTTTTGAAAATTTAAAAGTGTTGGTGGAAAAAGAAATTGTATATCTAATAAAAGAATTAAGAACTAATTGAGGTAGTGAATTCACTTCTAATTAGTTTAGTTATTTTTGTGATTATCATGGTATTTGCAAGTTTTTAACATTACTAAGATCACCTAAACAAAATGGTATTGTTGAGAGAAAGAATAAAAGTGTTCTAAATATGGTTAGGAGTATGATGAAGAGTAAACAAACCCCTAAAGAATCTTAGGTTAAAGTAGTGGCATAGTCTCATATTCCAAACAAAATAAGAAGCCAACTTGAAGCCAAGATTGAGAAGGGAACAAACATTGCAATCTTGAAAGCATGAAGGTTTTGCCTAGTCAAGATGTTAAGTTTAAAGAAAATGCTTTTTAAATATAAAGGAAATTTAACAGTCATAAATGAGAAATACAACACGACAACATGAATAATTTGTACTGATGAGCTTTGCATATCAATATTTGACTTATAAATGTGCATTTTGGTATATGGATAATATATTGAAGCATATTTGCATTATGTGCTTTGCTTAATTATGCCATCATTGTTTACATGAGTTATGATATTCATGAATGTGTGTGTGCTTGGTGGATGATTGTCGTGAGCGGTCATTCGAACTAAGTGTTTCCTCACTAAGTTTTCAAGTTTAGTATGGATATTAGTTCGTATAGGTCCAAGTAATAGAAGTAAAGTATAGGGATCAACTGCAGGGACCAAGTCCAACTGTTAGAAGTAAACGTACCTTTGAATGTGTCTTTTAATTAAAGAATGGTTGTATATGTAATGAAGGAAATTTTAGTTTCTTAACAGGTTGTAATTAAGATTTTAAGTTATGTGTAATATCTCTTTTGGATTACCATATAAATGTAATGATGTAATACTGCTTTTAAATGATAATGTTAAGGGATATGAAATTTTGTAATATATATATGTACCGTATTGAATAGACAAATGAGTGATTACAATCCCTATAAATGAATAGAATTGTATGCTATGAATGTATGTACAGGAATTTAGGTATCATGTATGTAGGTGGTTGTAGGTTTCGTATAGGGGTGTTACAAGACTCAAGTGCTTTATTGAATTCTCATATTGAAAGTAAAAAAGACAAAGTGGAATAAGGTGATTCTATAAATAAATCATTTGAATTTTTTCATAATCAAAAAAATTTCAAAGCATTGAGCTTTTGGGCTTAAGTTATTTCATTTGGAATTTAAAACATTTATATTTCTTTAAAAGGGTTGAATTTTTAGGCTTAACCTAACCTAAATGGACTTTCGACCATTTAATATTTTTCTAAAAGAACTGGACTTTAAGCCTAATCCAACCTATTCAGACTTGACCCAATCAAATTAGGCTTTATTCTAATTAAAGCTTGATTACCCCTAAACTTAGATAAGTTACTCAAACTCGATCAACTCTAGCTCAATAAAGTTTTAGGTTGAGTTCAAGCTTTAAAATAAAATTTCAAGTTGGATTTAAGTAAGAGATTCATAGCCTTTTTCTTTTTATACAGGATTGTCAATAACAAAGAGAGAGAGAGAAGTAAAGAAAAATAGATGATTGTCAAGTTAATAAGCCAAATGTAAGTTTTCCTTTTAATGGTTTTATCCATAAACCATTAAAAAAAAGGAAGTTTGAAGACATAAAAATAGGTTAGTAGTATAAATAATTTAGTAATCTTTAAGAGTTAAAAGACTCTTATTTGTAATTGTGTTAAAAATGTTCTAATATAGAATTCAATATAATGTGACAAACTTGTCCATTATATAGGAGATATTATGTGAAAAAACTTTGGATGATAATTTTTACATTTCTATTAAGCCTGACTAGAAATCATTTAGAAAAAAAGTACAAATATGTGATTAATGTTTTCAATTTTCGATACATAAATTCTTTTAAGTTTTATATTAAGATGTTAGATTTTATTGTCAATAAAAGTTAGTATTGTACTTCTTAAATATGTTCAAACTTAATACTAAACCCTAAATTTTTTATAGCATATACTAGTTGTTATATTTTGTAAAATGATATTAACATTAAGAACTATCTTATAAATTTTAGAACATTAGAAACTTATTTAATTTTTTAAAAAACTTTTAAGGGTGAATATGACTTTTAACCAAATCATTTAACAACCACATTTCCAAACATCAATATCAATTGTATAGGTCAAGCCTAACGTTGTGGTCTTAAAAGTGCTCAAAACCTCTCAATAAGCAAAATAGTTGGAAGTATAGAAGATTCAAAGACAGAAATGCTAAAATATAAGCATAATATAAGATGATGACATCAAATTGAAAATGTATAAATCTTTTATTTGGTAAAATCTTGCTACGTAACAATATGCAAGTCATTCTTAATGTTTTATAAGCCCTAGATAAAGTATTAAAAGAAAAGAACTCTTTATGAGGGTCAAGAGTGACACAGCGGAAGTAATTAGGTAGAGATTTTAGGTTAATCTCAGAACCAAATCTAAGCATAAAACTTAGGATTTAA
>JAOSBL010000007.1:13141955-13168583 GCA_027568915.1 Erythroxylum roraimae
AACCCTCCCTTTTATATCCCTAATGTGGTATAGTATATAAGAGTCCTAATTCTAGTAGGAAAAGGATTGATTGAAATCCTTTCCTAAAGCTAACTTATTTCTTTTCTTTATTGAAATCCTTTCCTAAAGCTAACTTATTTCTTTTCTTGCTGGACAAGAAAACCTTCCTAACTAGAAAACTTAAAATAAAATTAAACAGAAACAAATCCTAATGGATATAGGAATCATAACAAATCCTTATCCTAATGGGTATATGACAACATAACATATCTTTATAGATTCAATCCTTTATTAGTAGTGGGTCTTATTTTATCTCATTTTGTTTTTTATAAATCAAGAGTATAATATATTTTGTCTCATTTTGCTCTTTATTAAAGATAAAAAATGGTTATATTTTGTTTCATTTTGGGTTTTTATGAAAGTTAAGAGTGAACCATATTTTATTCTTCAACTCAAGGCCGAACTTGACAATACGTTTGGAACTTTTAATCTCAGATGTAGATTCACCTATTTGTTTAAATTTATTGAACAGTACGAATGGAATGAGATGATGAATTAAAAAAAATAGATTATCTCTAAAGTTTAATCAAATGCTTGTTTATGAAAGAAAAAAAGGCATACTAAACTTTGAGATGATGGCAATGTGAAGTAGTCTTTTGAGTACTCGGAAAGCAACGTAGATAATGATTATTGATGCATGTGAAGGGTGGGACATATGAGGGATATGTTTACATATGTTGTTAGGTATATGGCTTTGTTTGATACAGTTAAGGTTTCAGATGCTTTATCTTTGCGTCAATCGTACATGCTTTCCTTTCTAAATCCATGTGAAGATGTTCTTATTCTTCTGATGGATATAAAAGGTGGCTTCTTGGTCAATATGTATACGTAAACGTTTTCGTATAATTTGTCCATGTCACTTTAAATGTCCTACTCTTTGCATTGCTTATCGAGTTATGTAAAGAAGAATAATTGAACTTCATGATTGTAGGAAATTCCTTGACTGCCTAAATATTAGCTAAAGGAAACAAAAGTTCTTGCCTTGTTAAAGCAACGAGTGAGCACTGAAGATAAAGTAGTGAACAGAAATCCGAACGTGGCATTGCTTACGAATGTACATCATTCAAAAGGAGAATAGTTGTAAGTTGGAGAAATGCTCTCCGATGGAGACAGCACCAGCGATCAGCAAGTCTTGTGAGATCTTTGACTAAACGTGTAGGGTTTAGCTATCTGGCTATGATTTGTTTGCTTTTTTTTTTCCCTCACTCTTAATATCTTCGTAGATTTGCAATTTTCTTTGTTCCTTTCCTCGACTCATCCATGTGTGAACTCAAATCTGTCTTAATCCTTAATTGATAATGATAATGACAATTCAAGAAGCTACCAAATAAAAAAAGAATTTCTTTATCAGAAAGAAGAGAAGTACAATTAGGCCCTCCAAAATAAGTTTGAATTAATCCGAATTTGAATCAGATTTGGGTTTAAAAGGCTTGCTTGAAACCTACTCAAGCGATTCGAATGAGTGAATTCCTCGCTTCATTGTAACATGATCTTAAGTTAAGTTTAAGAAATACGACCTCCAAAATAACTTTAATTAAAAAAATTTCTCTAAAATAAGATCATTACAAATAACTTGTATTTACGATCTCAACAAAACTTTAATTCCGGATCAAAATATACCCTTTAAAAATTAGATCAAATCGATGATAAACTCAACCTAACCTATATCAATTATTATTAACACTTAAATAATTTTCATTAAATATTTAACAAACTTGTCTTCAACTTATAATTACATTACAAATGCCAAGGAAAAGTCAAATTTTTATAATTACCACGTCATGTAAAGCTCTGACAAATTTCAAATTATATGAAACTTTTTAGAAAAACATAAAATATAAGGACCCCGCGAAGTAATAAATTAATCGGTAAAATGATTATAATTCTTAAGTACTAAAAAGTATAAAGTTAAAGTAGAAAAGAAATAATTTATTTTCAGCCCACACAAGGGATATTGACAAGGCTGATCGGGTAAGTATCGGTTTATAAAGAGAAAAGAAATACCAAAACAAGGTTTTACCCAAAACATTTTTATATTAATTTTCCATTATCAGTATAAAAATCCCACACAAACCGACACCGTAACTCTATTAGGCCCTGCCTATCCTCGCCTTGGTGACCGCCCTGGCGTCATCCTCCGTGCAATTATTGCTCCGGTTAGTTAAACTTATAGTCGCCTGATGCAGAAACGACACGTGATTGTTACCCAATCCTACCCACTTGTACCATCAATCTGCAATTTATGTGTATGAGATCCAAGTAAATAATTTTCTTTCACAATATTTGCCTACTTGAAGACAAAATTCACGAAATGCCCATACGAAGTTGCTGTGTAAGTCCACGAAATTTCGATATAATTCGAGTTGGATATATATACAAGACAAATTAGACGCAGCCCATTGTTAATTGAAGACAAACCAGTAAGCCAAAACGTCGAGTTCAATCACAGTCAATGAATTGATACAAGCCAACGCATCGACATGGGACAAAAAGATAAAAACAAGACGCAAATGGATAAACGTGTCAAAATCTGATTTAATTTACCGACTGTTCAATGAATTGGAGCAACATGGCACGGCGATGTAAGGATAGTGTTTAGCCTCTCTCATTCTAATTGTTCCAATGTGAAAAAAGAAGTCATTCACGTATCCACTGAAATATCTATTTCCTCCTTTTACTACTGATGTTAAGTATGAGGAGAAAGAAGGAAGAAAAATAAACAATTGAAGTCACTGAAGAAGAAGCTGAAGATGCTGAGATGATACTGAAACAATAAACCAAACTCGTAAAAGACTGAATTAGAAGGTAAACGAAGCAAGGCCGACCCAAAGTTGAAAGTATCAATACAACTGGGAATAACAGTTCAGTCCCGCAAAAGAATTGTTGACCAATAACACATATTAAGCAATAAAACAGCAGAGTATCCTTGACTTGCTCACGTTTCCCATGATCCTTACTTTTGAGGTTGATACATATGTGCTCTCATAAAAATGGCTTTTGTAAGTATTTGGTTGGTCCACCTGTTAGACTACAGAATCATTTTTGCAACATAACTGATTTTCATTCTAATTTTTGTATGAGGAATTGGATTCCAGGTTCCAGTGAGCACATAATAAAATCAGCAGATTCTCTACACAACTTGGTACTCTATAACTGTATATATCCTTCACTTGCATCTAGCAACGAAAATTGCATGTCTCCCCACTTGAAAACACCTTTCAAAGATACTTTTTTTACTTTACCATGAAAAGAAACAAGTGCCTACTTTTTTTATCTGCTCCAGAAAAACGATGTTTTCTTGACAAAAAATTATTTCCCATGAAAACCTCCACAGCCAGAAAACTGTACCAATTAAAATAAATACCATATTTTCTCCAATTTTAGGGACCAACATAATTCGGGGAACCACTTGTCAATTCTGATAAAAAGAGTATCAACAAAGTTTTTAAGTAGTTTCCAGTTAATCACTCCTACAAGTAATGATATCAGAATGCTCTTCCATCATCTTCCAACTAATTGCATAACAAGCACACATAGTATTGAGCAAAATTGTGCCATTACTAGCACAAAAAGTCAGTGAATAGAGCAGATATATATTCCAAATTGGAAAATAAGAACGATTGGACGAAAACAAGATAAAACTTTTAGTGGTCGATCCAAGGGGCTGGAAAATTTCTTCTTAGCTAGAATTTTGGAACAAATTGAAGATCCGATTTCAAACACCATAATTAAAGAAGCTCCACTACAAGGGAAATGAAGCAAAAGGCTTAGGTCAGAAATTCAAAATCAGTCTAAGAACAACCGCTATAAAGAGTAACCTCACATCAATGGTAAAGAAAGCTAAGCATCCCAATTGGTTTTCCATAATGCAAAGATCTTAACAAGAAAGCTTGATCACGTCTAAAATACTGGCACTGGAACAAAAAGTAATAATAATAAAGCCCAGCCCCTCATAACATGCAAAGAAATAAGAGATAAGGAAAAGCGTAGAATTCAGCAAGCAGATCTGCTCTTGTTATTACCCACTCTTCAAAATTAAGTGCTAAAGGAAAGATAAAAAAATCATGATGACACCTATCTTAAAAAAAATGACTGCAGAAATCTAACAGATGAAAACAAAAATGGAGGTAGCCAGATCATTAAAAGTAAAATCTGACAGCTTTGCATTGTGAAAAAGTACCAAAAAAACAATTAAAGGTAAGTAAATGACCAAATGAAACCAATTTGTGTTAAAATGAATTTGGCACTATATTATAATATCCAAGAAACCAAACAAACAAAATAGGTATAAAGGAAGAGGGACGGAAGCGCTGGATGCAGAGGTTTATCGATCGATTCATGTCTTCTTTTGTGACATTCACAGGAAGAGATCGATGAACCGCTGCCTCCAGTGACTTGAATCCCTTTCCCACCACCAACAATTCCTTCTATATCAAACAAACAAAAGAGTCAACGGCAAATACCAGTACTAATCACACAGCAGTAACAACAACACAGATCCAAACGCCCACACAATCTATAAACCAAAAAAAATCCCCACTCCTTAATTAAACACATAAACCACTTGAGTGAGACAAAGAGAACTAGAATGGAGCAAGAACCAGAAAGCAAGAGAGACCATTCGCGTACGTCTCTCTTAAACTCTAAGTTTTGTTGGTTTGTTTGGGAGGAGCTGATTGGTGATGATGATTACGATTACGATGGATCACGGACACACTCTCACCGTTAACTCCTCTCTCTCTCTCATTTAGTTATTTTTGGGTCCCTAAGCCAGAAGTCTGTTCTTTCTACTGCTGTTTTTGACGAATTATATGCACTATACACACCCATATGCAATGAGCGATGATTTTACCAACCTATCCCTCATCCGCATTTCCGTGTGAACTCAGTTTACTTTTATTTAGAATTCTAAATTACCTAATATATATATATTTTTTTTGGGTTAGTTACTGACAAAATCTAAAATTTTCTGTAATTTTTCACTATTAATTAAAATTAGAACTTATCAATAAAACTTCAAACCTTATCCGCTAATGCATTTTAGTAATAATAATTAAATATTTTAAAATATTTTAAAATAAAAAATTTATACAAATAAATCTTTAAAATAATAATTAACGATTATTTTTGCCTTGCTTGTAACTTATATCGAACAACATCTAAATAGGTTAATTCAATTTATCGTAGTAATGTATATGAGCATTGTTAATTAAATGCATTGAAAGATTTAATGTTTAATTTATACTTAAAACAGATTAAAATTTGTGTATTTAATATTAATTTATGTTCTAAAGTCAATCAGGTAGTTGTAGTTTAATGATATAATTATTTAAATATATTTTTACTTTACATATTTATATATATGATAAAGTTCATGAGATAAATATACATTTTAAATGAAATTATAATGGGTTCATAATTATGTAATTCATATTGTATTTGTATATTATTTTTTTCTTCATTCATAAGTAGTTGATCTCATATACTAAATTATAAAAATATTTAAACAAACATGTGAATGCTTATTAGATAAGAAGTTTACTTACTTGACCCTATATGAGAATTTCATTTAAAACATTACTTACGTGCTTATAGAAATACTTATTACAATGATTGTATAAGCGATCATTTGACTTGAAATCTCCATAATATTTCATATAGAGATTACCATATTTTAATATTGTTTATGCCTTATTCTAGTTAAAGTTAGCTAAATCAATTATCATTAGATATAACATGAACTATATAGAGATATTCAAGTGATCAATATATGATTTATCATCATAAAGTGATTAGAGAGGATGTTATATCGTTTTCAATTAGTATTGATTTGAAAAATCTTCGGCGAAGGTAGATTGACACATTGAAAATAATTTTTAAATATCATTAATTGAATCAATTACTAATTGTGAAGAATTAACATAATTAGACTTAAATAGAGTATACATTAATTATATGATTTATGTCTAATTAGAATATGTATGATGAAATAATTGAATTATACAAAAAGTCATGCACGAAAAGATTAGTCAAAATTACTTTGACATTTATAAATATTTGGGTGGTCATAATGTGTTACTAAATGATAAATTATTTAATAGAGAATTAAAGCTAAATTAAAAAAGTCCATTCTATCTAATATTAAATAAGATTTAGAGTTATTTTTTATATATATTATCAACATATTTAGGAATTTAATGTATCACATATAGAGAATGTGTTGAAGAGAAAAAAGGTATTTTATCAAGTTGGACTTAATTGTAAAGTTTGATAAACTGTAGAATTAACTATAAGATATTTAATAGATAAGAACCAATATGAGATATTGGATCTTATTCGGTAAAGTTTAATTAAAATTAAAGTTTTGTTTAAATTAGATTTATAACTAGTCCACAGCTTATATATTATAAATAGGCTTAAGTTCTAAAAGAGTTATCACCTTTTTCCTAACACTCTCCTTACCATTTATAGAGTTTTGTCAACACGTTATGTGGATATCGTTAGAGGACAAACACTCGTGCAATTATAATAGTTGATATGAGCCAATTTTAGAAAGAATTCGAAGGAAGCAACAAGAAAAGAATCAAGCTTCACAATAATATACGAATTATAATTAATGATTTTTTTATATTAATCATGTTGGAACCCAATTTTTTCTTTTCTTTTATTTATTTATCTATTTATTCATTGATTTATTTTATTTTATTTTCTTAGAATTTAGTCATTAATTTATTGAGCATGAGTAGAAATTAGAGTTATTAAATAGAGATGTTAGAATTAAATTAGTGTAATGGTCATAAGAGACAAAAGAAGGGGCAAAATGGACATTACATTAAAAGAAGGGAAAAATTGGAAGAACAAGACAAATGAGGGGTATAATTGGAAAGACGAGAATAAAATGTTGTCTTGAATTAGAAGAAGAGGAAGAAATCGTGGGAGAGAAGAGAAAAGAAGAGAAGACCCAAAAAAAAAAAGTGGAAGCTAGGGAAAGAAGAGAGAAAATCGTGGAGGAAGAAGAAGGAAGAAGATTTGGGCTAAGCTTAAAGTAATTTTACCATCTTTTCTTCTTGTTTGGGTAGAAAAAGAAGTAGAGAATGAGTTTGTGTAGGAAGAAAGAAGAGAACTCATTTTGATTTTTCATAGATTTCTAAACTAGGTTTTGGTTTTTCTAACCTAGAGGGACTATGGGTAGGTTAAGTTTAAGCTCAAATTTATTATTTTGATTATTGATATGAATTTCTATTTGAATGTGGGTTGAATGAGAATTTGGTTTGTTTTAGGAAACCAAGAAAACCTTATCCAAGAGCAAGAGGAAAGGCACAATTGAACTTGGATTTTCAAGCAATTTAGGTGGGTAATATGTTTATAGTTATTGTGATAATGGTTAAATTTCTTGTTTGCTTGTATGATTAATTGTTGTCTTGAATTATTGTGATTGTGGAGAAAATTTGTCATGAGTTATTACCATGTTATGCATTGAAAGATGCCATGACATTTTGTATGAATCAAAGGAGGAAAAAAAAGCATGAGAAGCATGAAAATATGAGCATAAGATGAAATGAATTGAGCATCAGAATTTGCTTGTGTTTAGGCAAGAGAGAAACCATTTCATTTGTCACGTGCACATTGACCTAAAGCTTTCTCCCGGCTGCCTTCTTGTGGCATATGAGATCCTAAGGACGGACTCATTTTGTTCATGGTGTAAACTTCAGTTTCTCCATTTCAACTCATGGGACTCTCACACCATTTGTTTGTGCATTTCATCATTGATTTGTCAAGTATGACACATTTGAGTGTTATGTTTGATGGTTAAATATACATGTTATGTGTTATGTGATAACTTCCCTAAATCATGAGTTTTGAGCTAGAATTGTTAATGATTGAATTGCTAGACTAAATGAGATATAGTTGTATATATACATTGATATACATATATATATGTGCTTGATTTGTGTGGCTCGTTACTAATGGCTATAGATATATTAGCCACTGAGCTTATAGCTCAACCCATTATTTTTCACTCCTCAGGTGCAGAACGAGAAGATCGTTGATGCTTGCGAAGTTTGGCAACTCCGAAATAGAGATGGCAACTTTTGTAACTAAGTTAGTGTTTATTTTTTTGGATAGCTTTATAAGCATATCAAATATGAGCATCCATTGTATTTTGTATCAAGTTAGTGATGTAGTTGTTGATATGTAACTAAAGCTTTGTTCAAACTCTATTTTGTCTTAGTAATGAGATTGAGAATTGAAGAAGATTCTTTTGCATATGTTCATATTTACCTTTTGGTTGAGTTGTTAAATTGTTGGGGTTGGAAATGGAAGTGCATGATAGAGCTGGATTGTTAGGTTCTGGGTTGTGATTCGGAGGTTTCGCCGCAGTGAAGGTGTGACTTTGGTCGCAGCAAACCTTTCTCGAAGGGTGTTTTGTGTTAAATTTTGTAACTCCGTCGCGGCGTATTTTTCCCGAGAGGTACTTGGTTTTGATATGGGTGAAGTCCGACTTTCGTCCCGAAGGGTACATGGGCTTGACCTTGAACCTTCGCTGTGGTGAAGCCAGACTTTCATCGCGGCGCATTTGTCCCAAAGTTCAACATCCCACTACCATAAGGTATAAACCCGAACATCCATGGACATTCAAGTACATATCCTATGATAATGGTATGTAGGAGAAAAACAAATCCAATTTACACATGGCATCAACTAACTTATTTAAAAGTCTTCAAAAATTAAAAAAAAAAAACCATTCATTGCATTCATTCATAAAAAGGTTACATTGTTTTCCATTAAACAAATATTTACAAAACCTCATACAGGCTCTAGAAAAAACTACAAAATAAAAGCTATAACTCTTCTGATGTCAACTGACAGACCTCTGAGCCATAACTTAATCCAAAGGGGTCCTTTAGTCCTGTCTAAAGAACTAGGTCTCATGTCTCGTATCTGAAAAGCCATGTTGCAATTTTTGTGAGTTTTGCAAACTCAATGAGTAAACCATCATCGATGATTTCACCCAGGTCATATACACGAATCACATAATTCACAAATATTTATTCAGAACATGTATTTTCCAAATACTCACATTAACATGGCATTTTATGTAATCATTGCGAATCAGAACATATTTATAACAATACATATGCATATAAGACTCCACATTCGTTATTATTATTGTGACTGAGTGCCTTTCACATACAGAAACAAATACTGGCCCATTGGGCTTGGTTAGAAATATATATCATGGAGTATAGCTCTACGTGCAGAAATAGAAATCATGAAGCAAAGCTCTACGTGTAAGTGCTTTCATTACTAGCAACTCTGGTCACAACGCCTTTATCTAAGCATGCATTTTATGAAATGCAACAAATACTGAATATGTCATACATAACGTACAATCATAAACCCATAATCATCGGACCTAAGTCCGGCATTCAAATTTCGTTGAGAATTCACATGTCATATAGAATTACACATCAAATCAGAGCACTTCCAATACATACCCAACTATTAAACTCCTCGAACTTCGAGTCCGGAATTGATAAACAAATCACAACAGATCAATAATATTGGAAGTTTAAACAAATCAAATCAAATCAATCCTAGGAAAATCATCTAGGTTGACTCACAGTACGCTCCAATATGCTATTGCCTGGATGGTCTGGCAATGTCTGACTAGCGTCCAATGAGCTCCTCTATATCATACAAAACATATGTATAAATATCACACTTTTGCACAAATGTATAATTATTCCTTAATGCACATCTACTTATATAAAATATGCACAATACATGTTCAATGACAATTCCGAGGTGTCTTATTATGATCCTTATCATCAAATCATTCAGATATCAAATCCCTCATTAATATCATTTGTATTTATAATTTGGACCATAATAAAACAATATGAAATTAGTTACATAACTTTATTGACCTCTTTAGATTTTTCTAACAACATACTTACGGGTCAACTTTGTATAATTAATCTGGTAAGGTAAATGACAAAATTAGGTAATACTTCCTCCTAGAAAGTTGTTCTCCAGTGTCTTAAGTTTCTAATGACACCAAAATCATTTAATTTGGTTCAATAACCTGAACGTTATACTACAAATATTCTCAAACTGTTCTCATTCTGAAACAACATACTATACTGAATTTTCATCCAGAAATTGAATATCTTAGAGACTAAATTACAATTCTACTTTTTTAGATAATTTGTATCCCTATGTCTCTACTTTACTTCAAATTAAAGATCACCTCATTTTGATATCTAGAGAAGAAGTTATGGTCAAAAGAAATAGGACTGCTCAATTTGCAATTTCTCTCGGGTGCATATACCATCAAAGAACACTATATCACGATGTAACAATTAAACATCGTCCAACCATTAACACTCAGGGCATGAGGGAGAAAACTCACAGGTGTGAGTGACTCACGGACGTGAGAGGGTGTGAGAGAGAAGAGTCATGGGAGTGATAGATAAGGATAAAAATGTTGGACTATTTAAGAAGACCCTCAATCAGACCCATCGCACGTTTTTCACTCTATCTCTCCCAAATGATTTCAGATGGCTAAGATTTTTTAGTGGAGATGAAGATCATTGTCTTATGAATCTATTGGTTCAAGAATTAAGTCATTTAAAGGTCGGATGACAAAGTTATGGCTAAAAGAAACAAAAGTGTTCAAGGTGAGTCAACCCTTCAAGCACGAGGGTGACTTTTAACTCACCCATGCAATATCACCATCATGCTTATGCATGAGGGTGACTTCCCTCTTGCTACAGGACACCATTTTCTGCATGTTTCAATGTCACCGTCATGCTTATGCATGAGGGTGACTTCCCCCTCTTCTTCTTCTACACCGAATTTCTGCAGACTAAACATAACCCTTTTTCCAACTTAAATCCTTCTAACTTATAAATCGTGCATTCCTATACTCACCATAACTTGCAAATAATACATAACAATTTTATACATCAAACATCATAAATATGAACCTTCATTTCCACTATCTCACTCTATTATAAATTTCTAACTCTCATACTATCAACAGACACACAACTTTTCACTTTCACTACATTTAACTCCTACCACAATTCAAAATCACCCACAACAGATCAAAATTTAGGACTTCACACTAACACCAAAAATAGAGCATATTCGAATAAACATTATTCCAACACTTTCATTTTTCTGAGTTACTCATTTACAGCAAAAACTTCATTTCTGTATAAACTTTGCATTTACGTACAGTTTCCCTTAACACTACATCACTTAAACTTTTTCTTGAAATCCAAACTCATTCAAATTCACCTAAGTTAATACTTCATAAATTTTTCATGCATGAACAGTACCTCACCAATTACGTAATCTTCTAAACCATAATAGAAATACATATTTCTTCATCAGCTTTACGTAAATTTTCATATTTCCCTAATCCAAAATCCATTCAATACAGTGTTAAACAATTCCTAATTCTTAAATTCATCATCAAAATTATTCAATACCGCAACTTCAATTCTCAAACCCATGCATGCATGTATATTTTTACACCATAAAAACATCATCAAGTTACTTACTTGATTCAGCTACAAAGACAACCAACAAGAACAATTCAATATTCGATGAGGGACAAAAACACAAACCAGAGAATACTTTCGGTGATCAAAAGCTACAGTAATTCTTTTCTCATAACCAACTTCGTGGGTATTTGCATGTATTACATCCGTCATAGAACCCAACAACCACTTATCACCACAAATATAACCCATTTGTCACAATACAACGCAGCCATTTGTCACATATACATGCTGCCATGTGTCACTCTATAATTGGCCCAAAAATTAATAGTTTTCTAAAATTCACCAAAAATTTCAAAATACCCGAAATAAACCAAAATTTTCAAATCACATTTTAATCACATTTAATAACTCAATTATACCCGGAAAATGTCAATAAATACATGTACAATCATATGAATGTGCAAAAATGTGCGTGACATATTTAACTTCTGCATGACGTGCATTTTCCTATTTTCTCAATACTTTCTCATAAATTACTATTCTAGCCTTAACATAGATAACGGGATGTTACACAAAGGGTGCGTTCGCTTGACTTTAGACCTTCATCGTGACGAAGACAGGCGTTGGTCGCGTCGAACTTTTTCTGAAGGGTCCTTGGAAATGATTCCTCAGTTTTGCCACGGTGAACATATATTTTGCCACAGCGAGCCCGCCAATGCTGACGCTGAAATTTTCCTTACAAATTGACTGCTTTTAACTTCCCGCTTCCATGATCTTGACCTGACCATCCATTTTGTCGTCTTGTAATAAGTAACAAGACTTGGGCCCAACAGATCATGTTATAGAATTTAAAGTGATCTTGACTTTCAGTAAATCAAATAAAAAAGTTTAGTTCTTATTTTGCTTTTTTGTAGGATTGGATCTTGTTCCAATTTTTCAATATTTAAATAGCTTTTTAGTTGTTTTATTAATATTGAAAATTTGAAGAAATTTCCATATTTAACAAGAAATCAATGCTAATTTTAAATTTAAACTAAAATGAATAATAGGTTCAAATTAAACGAAACTAATTCAAGAAAATTTGATTTAATTTAAGTTAATTGGATCAATATTTAATAATTTATTAGCGATAAAAAACAAAAAAAGCATATCAACAACTTTTTTCTAATATAATATTTTAACAGATGAAAATTTATATATAAAAATATAAGAACTTTAATTATGTTACAAATAATATTTTAAATAATTTTTGTAGAAAAGTAATATTTTTGACTAAGCCAATAAATTAAAAGAAAGTAAATAGTTTGATATTTAGTATGACAAAAATATTGAGCTTGTAAATTAACAGGCATGATATTTTACACTAACTATACTCTTCATAACGAGACATTTTAAAATTTTCAATAAAAATAAATAAAGAAAAAACTATGATAGAAAATTAAAAATATTTTAAATTATATCAAAAACAATCTTTAAATCAGATTTACTTTGAAAAAAATATTATCCAAAGAGATTAAAAGGCATAAGATTTCAATGTTCAAAATAAGTAATTTAAATTTTAAATATTGTACAAAAACAAATAATTACTTTATCGTTGGCCCAAGTGGAGTTTAATAAATAAAAGTAAAATACAATTTTTATTAAAGAGAAAACTAATAGTAATTAATCAAAAGGAAAAGTTTGAATGAATTATTTAATAGATAACTGATAGGATATTATTTGATTATATTAATTGGAATTATCTATTTTGTTGTGACTATATTTTGGTGCTTAAATAGGAAAATTAATATTATTTTGTTTTAAGAGTGGAGATTACATCAAATTGAAGCATTATTGGTCAAAATCACTAATTTTAGAAAAGTGGACATATTACTGTAATAGATAAGGCGACATCATGCTTAATGTCATATTCATTCCAAGAGTTTGAATTCAAAGAAACTTATTTCCATTCCTATTATGAAGGATTTAGATTTATTTTAGATAGGAATCTTTGCAATATATAAGGAGGCTAGGTTTTGAGTAGGAAAGAAGACAAAACATAGCCAACACTTCTACATATTTTAATTCAAGTATTTTTTGTTTTGTTTTCTTATATTTTATGAATAATTAATATTGATTAATCTAATAAATTAATTTAATGTTGGTTATTCTATAACTATTCGTAAATTTAGTAATCCGTAATCGTCATGAAAGATTGATACAAGTAGCAAATATGTTATTTATAAATTTGCATATTTAACTTATGAGAAATAAGAAAACTAAATGTAACTATCTCAATTATTTAATTTAGAGTTTAGTATTTTTTATTAAGTTTATTGCTACCATTTAATTGATATGTAATGTTATTATACTCAACCAATTGATGGTAATTTTTATTATGAATGTTGAGTTTGAACTAATGAATTTAGTAAAATTTGAGACTTATTATGGTTGTCCTAATATGTTTTCGACTAACAACTTGAATTGTGAAAATTATTCTTTTTAAACCAATGATTAATGTTATAATTAGATGAGATATTTCCTTTGAATCGAAGTTAAGTACTCTTCAATTTTACACTTTTATATTTAGTTAATTATTTTGATTTCTTGTTAAATTGAGTTTATTAGTTAATTAATCATAAACCCCACCTTGGTTTGTCAATTGAAATTAAGAAACTAGTTTTTAGTTCTCTTAGGATTAAACATAGTTCCACAACTAAAGTTATGAATACCATAACAGTACCAATGTCGAATTTGGTTATGGTACAATATTGTATCAGTACCGATCAATACTAGGTACCATTTCTGGTAATTTTAAGATTTATAAAATAGTTTCTAAATTTTTTAAAATTGCAAATTAGTCCCTTAATATGTTGTATTATATAATTTATAATTTACATCAATCATGTCTCCAAACATCATAATAATATAAATTTGAAATAAAAATAATCTATTTATTTTTATTAGTATTGCTTTTCAAATATTTCATATATAAATAATAACCATAAGTAATATAAAAAAGATAATTTAATTATCATACAAATATAAAATTAAGTACAATACAAAGTATTTAAAATGTTACAATTTCATTGTATAATAAATAATATTTACATGAAATTATCAAATAAAAAGAATAATAAAAATTCATACCTCTCTAACTATTACAATTTACAACAAGAGCTCGTGCCAAAGAAACAACCAACTAGAAATAAAACCTGAACCAAGAACTTTTATAATTATATTTATATTGCATATATAGAGTTTAAAATATACATCAAATATAAGTGAAATTAAAAGAAAGGGAGAAATGAAAACCTAGAACTTCATTCAATCGAATGCCTACTCAAATCACGTGGAGCCTAATTCTCATTTAGTACAAAATCTTCATTATTGAGAGGAGCCTCATCATCACCGTCATTTAAATTTTTTGTACCAAATAACATGTCAATACTTTCTTATCCAAGATTATCTTCCAAGTCACTTTCATCTATCAAACTCAGTTTCTTATAAGCTCGATCCACCAAAAAATTGATATGGTCAAGGTAAATTGAATCTACGTAATTACTTGTTATATTAAGAGTCATAATAAACAAAATAAATTAAATTACTAAGAAATTATATACAACTTAATAATGATAATATCAGACCTTTCTAGAAGCTTTAAATTGTATTGAACAAAGATCAAGTTGTTCAATCTTTTGTACACCAACCTGTTCCTTTTCTTGGAATTGATGAATTTAAATGTGTTCTAATTCCTTTCATACTATGTTGTACTTACACATTGACCCAAAATTTGAATTACGCAATTCTGAAACACTGCTTTCAAATTGGTCCCACTAAGCAACTGTAAGACAATAAAAGTAGCATTATAAAGAAAATAAAGTGATGATTAATTTTCAAGAAGTAACAAAAGTGAAAAAAAATATACCTGGATTAAGTTTGTCCCATTGGCGAATAGCAATTAACATCTCAGAATCACTAGAAGTATCCTTATAAATCTCCATTTGTGAGCTCATGAGATCTTGCATCATCTCATGGGCAACACTTATCATAATAGTTAATAGCATTCTCCTATTAACTTTAGCTTTCTTTGTAAAACTTGGCCTGAAATAGATACTAAGATTAAAAAAATGCCCCATGAATAAACAATGGAGAGTAAAGTTGCCTTTCTCATCTCTCATTGATGACTACAAGATAAGCTGTGCATAAAGAAGGTTTATTTTTTAGATTGTCCTCGATTGTTTCCTACACCCTCTCCATTGTATCATAAGAATAACCTATTGCTACCTTCTCATTACTTTCAGCCAGATGAAGTACACTCACCAAAGGCTTGCACACTTTAATGACAAATTGACATTAAAACTAAAATTCGTTATCTTTAAGTATAATTTTAAAAACCTCCAATCCAGCATTAGACCTAGCATGCTAAGATGCAACTCACTTGTAAATATTTGTCTCAACTCCTTCTTTATTAGAATAAAACACTAAAGTGATAAGAAAATAGTTGCAAATCTTGTAATAGTAGGACGATACAAATTCTCACCATTAGTGAAATCCTTTTTTATTAAATTCAGGACCCATGTACGATTGTTGAACTTTGTCACCTTTTTTGCTTTCTATATAGTCTCATCAATAATACAAAAATACTTAACGTCTCGTATATTTTCCAACATCAGGTTAATGTAATGTGCAACACATGGAACCCATTAAAAAGAATTATACTTGCTTACAATCTTAATCCAGCTATTTTATAACTTGAATCATTGTCAGTAATGAACTGAACAATATTTTCAGGCTCAACTTCATCAAATATTTAAAATAGAATATCAATATTCTTAAAAAAAAGCCAGATGCATCAATAGACTTTAAAAATATTTCCTTTTGCAGAAAAAACCAAAAAATTAATAATAGACTCATGTTTTCTATTTGTCCAACCATCACATATGATTGAGCAATCAAAAGTAGACCAAGCCATTCTTCTTTCATTCAAATAACTTTTTTTCTTAAACAGAGTTGATTAGAAGTTTACCTCTTTAGTTATCAATTGAGGGAGTTTTGTATCCTAGAATGTAAGAGGCAATAGCATCGACCATAGGCTGATAATAATAAGATTGGGCATCATTGAATATTATACTTGAATCATACTACCATCTCATCTGTCATGCCCACATTATGAGTCACTCCTCTAGATTGTAAGGCGTTACAGATTGAAGGTTAAGCTCCAGGAGTTGTTTATGGCGCAAAATATTTGATAGTTGTCTTCCTCTTTTCGTAACATCAGGTGTAATAATTCCTTCTTATTGGGTAGGAATACTACCACCGTTATCATCCCTACTATCATCCTGAATACTAATAAAAGAAATTCCATTACCAATTTCGTAGTTCAATGTATGTCTTCTATCTTTCTCATGTTGATACTTTTCAAGCAAAGTCTTCATTTTTCATTTCACATCTGACTCATTTTTTTTCAAGGATCCACATCACCTTTTATCCTAGCTAAATGCTTCTTTAATTTGGTGATTCCCCCACCTTAAATTTTTGTTATAATAAAAACAAATAGTATGGTTTTTCATTCCAGAAACCAATCTAGCATGAGCCCAAGTTGGATCATTGAATCTTCCTATACTTGAAGCAACTGAATTATTAGGTGTACTTAAACTTTCCTCCATTTATCTGTAAAAATAAGTGAAGACACGTATTAAAATTAACATAATAACTTCGTATCAAAATCAAGTAGTGTATAACAACAAGGAAAAATAGAGCAACAATAGTTTCTTAACAATAGTATGATATATACATGCAAGTGACCTTTATAAACTTATATGAATCATGCCTTTAGAAAATTTGATAAGAAACCAAACTTTAAATATATACATTGATTGCTACACTTTCACAGCTATAATCCATTTAGTGTGATTACATAATTTAAACATAAAGTCACAACTCGCAATTATATCCCATTTTGTTTAATTACATAATTCTACCATAAAGTGACAATTATAACCATTTTGTATGATTACATATTTCAACCATAACTCACAACTATAACTCATTTTGTATGATTACATAATTTAATCACAAACTCATAAGTCATATATATAGCTGAATTTGTGTAATCACATAATTAACTATAAAGTCATAAGTAAAACTCATTTTGTGTGATGATATGATTTAAACATAAACTCACATTCATAACCTATTTTGAATGATTACATAAATTTGTAACTATAACTCATTTTATATGATTATATAAGTTAACTATAAACTCATAACTGTAACTCATTTTCTGTGATTATATCTAACTATCATAAACTCAGATCTTTAAATTAATTCGTGCAATCACATAATTCAACCTAAATTAACTAACCTATTTGTATATTACAAAATCAATTTATAATATATAATATAATTTATAATAAAGACCAAAATTTAATTCAATATTTCTTAAACTTCAAACACTAACACAAACTTCAATTTTGTATTGAATGATTGAATCCCCAATTTCCAGAATTCAACAACACAAATGATAAAACACATCCAAAATTCCAAATACTATAATTCCATATACAATCCTCAATTTAATTCCTAAATTTCCAAAATTCAAACAAAACCAACACATCTATACATTCTAGTATCCAACAAACTGTTATCCTCAATTTCCAAAATGCAAAGTTTAAACTCATAAGTCACAACTACTCAATTAATTTAACACTTAACAATCAATACAGCACAACACAAATCAGCACACTACACACAGTTTAATTGTCAATGCTGATTTACATTTTATAATAACCTTGAGGCTTGAAGTTTACGGCTCCTCTCAGTGTCGGTAAGGTTGAGGTAATAGTGGCAGAGGTGGGACTTTGAGGCAACTACACAGTCAAGAAAGCGTGAGGTGAGGCGAGGTGAGTAAATGGCTGCAATTTGTAGGCAAGGCGAGGTGAGTAGATGGCTGCAGTTGGTAGGTGAGAGAGGTGATTGGTGAGTGGTGAGAGCAAAAGCAGAGGTGTAAGCAGCTAGGAGTGGGTGGGATAGCTTAAAATTTAGGGATAATGTTTTAAAAATTATAATTTAATCCAAATTTTTAAAAAAATTACAATTCAGTTTGATAAGTCACTGATATTTCGGTACTAACTCATAGTACAAAATTACTAGATATTGTACCATTTCTAGTTAGTAAGGTAGGTATCGACCCAGTATAATATAATGCTCGAACCATTTTCTACAACTATTAAAACAATTTAAATAGTCATAATCAATTTTAAGGGCCTCAAAAATCTGATTAAAATTTTGGCATCATTGTTAGGGATTTTATTTTCATAGTTTTCTTGTGTTATTTTATAATTTAGTGTTAATCTCTTTTCTTGTATAACTCCTTAGATAGGTGAATTACAATATAACAAAGAAATTGAGAAGACAACGTGTTGTTTAAGGAAAGAGATTAAGCAAAGAAACAGTCATTCACCTTCAGAAGTGAAAATTGAGATAGATCTAACAATTAGTGAAGATTTTAATTTCTGAAAAGTTGAAGAAAAGATGTAAAATCCTAATACTAGAACACTAAGGGAGTTAGTGGCACCAATTTTGAATCAATAACACTTATGCATACGATTTCCAAATGATGAGGTAGATTTCAATTGAAATTTAGTTTGACTCACTTACTCACTATTTTTCATGGTCTAATAGGTGAAGATCCACTGAAACTCTTGAAAGAATTTCTTAGTATTTGCTCTAGAATGAATTGGAGTGCCTAAAGAAAAAATTAATCTTAGAGCCTTCTCATTCTCATTGAAAGATAAGGCATAGGATTGGCTATATTATCTTACCTCTAGCTTAGTGACAACATGAAATGAGATGAAAAGTTTATTCTTGGAGAAGTTCTTTCCAACATAACAAGCAGTTAATATCATAAAGAAGATATGTGGGATAAGACAACTCATTGGAGAAACATTGTATCAATATTGAGAGAGGTTCAAGGAGTTATGTGCTAGTTGCCTATACCATCATATTCCTGACCAACTTTTGATTATGTAATTTTATAAAAGGCTATTACCAATGGATATAAGTATGATAGATGCAGCTGGTGGAGGAGCTTTAGTAAACAAAACACCAAAAATAGCCAGACAATACAACCAAAAATTCTTAACAGTTTAGGATTAGGATGAATGGCGTTATTAAGTGTGTGAATGAGGAAAGTAATACAAACCTTGAGGGTAAAATTTCAGATTTAGCTACTCTAATTCTTCAAATGGTTGTACGTCAATTACAATTGACACGAGTGTGTGGAATAAGCTCACTTTCTAGATATCCTATAAATAAGTGCTCTAAATTCCAACAAGGCTCCTTTTAAGAAGCTAACATAATAGAGAGATTTCCTAGTCAACCTCAACGAAAATATGATTAATCATTCTAATCTAGGATAGAAGAATCATTCAAACTTTATCCATGAAAATCAGGAGGGCAATAAAGATATCAACCTCACAATTTCAATAGACAACCTCAAGCCCCTACATATACTCAATCTCAATCTTCAAATTCAGGTGTGTCTTTGGATGAAATTGTTAAGGTAGTTGCTACTAATACTCAATAATTTCAACAAGAAACAAGAGCAAGTCTTTAGAACTTAAGAAAGTATATTACTAAATTAGCCACCTTAGTTA
Source organism: Erythroxylum roraimae (assembly GCA_027568915.1). Lineage (NCBI taxonomy): Eukaryota > Viridiplantae > Streptophyta > Magnoliopsida > Malpighiales > Erythroxylaceae > Erythroxylum > Erythroxylum roraimae. Next base: position 13,162,174 of record JAOSBL010000007.1, read on the forward strand.
GTAAATTGGAAGGGCAAACATCAGGAAAATTACCTTCACAAATGATGGTGAATTCTAAGGAGAATATGAGTTCAATGACAATGAGAAGTGGGAAGGAAATTCAATCCGAATCTTCATTACCAATGGAGGTAGAAAAGTATGAAGAAGGAGAAAAGAAAGATGAACCTCTAACTCAAGAATCAATAAAGGTAAATTTTTGATTTATCTTTACTAATATCAACTCATGCACGTGTATCTCCTTTCCCTTGCAGGTTGGCTAAATCAAAAGAAGAGGAACATGAAATAGAAGTCTTAGAAACCTTTAAAAAAGTGGAAATCAATAAACCACTTCTTAAATCCATCAAGCAAATTATAAAGTATGCAAAGTTCTTGAAAGAAATATCCATAAAGAAAAGGAGGTTGAAGGATAAAAAGATAATAATTTTGTGTAAAAATGTTTCAGCTATGATAAATAGGAAATTACTAGAAAAATGCAAAGATCTAAATATGTTTACACTTCCGTGTGTAATTGGTAATAAGAAAATTGAGCGTGCCATGCTAAAATTAGGTGCATCTATTAATTTCATGCATACTCCATTTACCAAGCTTTAAATATGAATTTTTTGCAAGAAACTAATGTGATTATTTAACTAGCTAATTGTTTATATGTGTGTCATATTGGTATGATAGAGGATGTATAGTCTAAGTTAACAGTTTGGTATTTTTAGTGGACTTTTACATCTTGAAAATGGTTGGGGATAGTGTCGACCATTTGACCTCAATTTTGTTGGGAAGGCTATTTACAAAGACAACCAAAACGAAAATTAATGTGGATGAGGGTACTCTTTTTGTTAAGTTTGATGGAAAGATAATGAAGTTTAATGTTTTTTAAGTAATGAAGTACCCTAATGATTTTCAATCCATCTATCATATGGATAATATCGATTCAATTGTGCAAGTTATTTTTAAAGAAGAAAGAGATGATGATGAGTCAATGTTTAATGCAAAACTGGACATGAATTAGCAACATTTGAAGATAGAATTGAAGTCCCTACCTAATCACCTGAAGTTTGTTCATTTAGGTGAAGGAGCGTCACTACATGTAATCATCTCAAATGGGTTAACTAAAGGACAAGAAAAAAATGTTAAGCCAATAAGGGAAACACTAGGAACACTCAATCCAACAATGAAAAATGGATTTGTAAACATGGATTTGACAAAAGATAGGAAGGCAAGGAAATTATAATTGTAAGAGCTAGAGGAACTAAGGTTGGATGCTTACCAGAATTTGATAATCTACAAAGAGAAAACAAAATTATTCAATTATAATACGATCATGAGGAAACAATTTGAGGTGGGACAAAAAGTGTTATTATATTTATATAATTCTAGATTAAAGCTTATGTCAGGTAGTTAAATTTTAGTTGTCTTCGTTCTTTTATTGTCACTAATATTTCCTCATTGTGCAGTGGAAATAAAAAAGTTTAAATACCAGGAAGATTTTTAAGGTGAACGGACATAGATTGAAACCATTTTATAAGGAGATGACACTTTCAAATGTAGTGGATATTAATTTGAGACTTCTCCAATAAGTGAAAGTTTGAGAATAAAAAGTTTTATCGAGCATAAAAATGTTAAACAATTGTGCTTTTTAGGAGGCAACCCAAAATATGATAGTTTTCATTAGTTCAGTTTTAGTTATATATAGTTTTCATTTGCTTGTTTTTGAGAAGTTAATTTATTGGCTTAAGGGAGAAATGGGTCTTAAAATTCCATAATACTAAATTTTATAAGGCATGATCACACTTATGTAATTCAGTTGTCGGTATCAAAGACTTAAAATTCTAAAATACTAAATCTCATAAGGCAAGATCATGCCTTATGCGATTTAACTTTTTGTAATGAAAACTCCTAAAATTCAGTAATATTAAATCTCATAAGATGATATCTTGCCTTATATGATTTAGCTTTTTGGATTTGAATGCCTAAAATTCTAGAATACTAACATTCATAAGGCGAGATGACACCTTATACACATTAGTAGTTTGTTTGATTTTAAAGAAAATTGTAAAATTTCTAATAAAAATAAAAATATTTTAAAAAATTAAAATTTTATTTATAAAATAATATTTTAAAAATATTTTAAAAATCCAAAAAAAGCAAAACCTATATTTATTATGTTTCTTTTTCAGTAAGCAACCCCATGCCTATCAGACGCACCAAGCCACCCATAGCATACTCGGCAAATGTGGCCATACAGATACATACATCTCATTTCAGTTGCTCACAACTCAGGGGAATATTCTACTTTGTGCTTTATTTTTTGTTAATTATTTTTGTGACATGTGAGCATCTTATGCATACATTGGGGACAATGTATGATTTAGGAGTGGGGGAGTAAGAAAATATATGATGATGGACTTTTTGAATTGTGCTTGAACTCATGAATATTATGATTCATATATTAACTATTCCTTATGATAGCCTCGAAGTTTTATGATTGTTATTTAGAAATAATTCCCAAGTTAGGATACATTTTTTTAAAGTTATAATGCATGAGAGAGACAAATACAACTAGTGTTTTCATTAAATTACTTTTAAGTATCTCATTGGTTTTGTTGAATGAAAGTGAACAAGGCTTAATGCATTTTGACACCTATGTAAGCTTTGAGCCTATGAGAATTCATCATATTTGTGCTCATACATTTCTTTTTGTTGTGTGTTATCAAACATAGTTTGTTTATGCTCAATTTGTGTTTGAATACATATTGAGACCACATTGTTTTATGATTTTGTGTATAAAGATGATAAGGGCACTTAGGATAACCATTGTTAACCTAAACAAGTCTACCTTACTTTTTATCCCTAAAAAGCTAATTTGAGCCTTAACCTTTCTTTTCTTGTATACTAATCTTATTACAAGCCAAAGGTACCCCATTTTTTAATGTCTTTAGTGATTTTAAACCCCTAAATTGAAGGAATTGTATCAAGCTGATTTGCATAGAATTTTGACTATTTCCATAAAAAATAAATTAGTTGATTCAAGTTGCACTGTTTTAATTTTTTCCAATTATTTTTAAGAATGGGGGAGAAGTATAAAAAAAGAAAGAAAGAAAAAATTAAAAATTAAAAAGAAAAGAAAACAAAGATGAGGTGATTGAAAAGGATGCTACTTGAATTAAGTGAGTTTAAGATTAAATTAAGTTGAAAGTTGTATGGATAAGTTTATTAATTTCTTTCAATTTATCTAACCTAAAAACTTCTTTTTATCATACCTTACCTAAGCCACATTACAACCCTTATCAAGTCCTTTTGATTTATGCATTAAGTTCATTTTTGTTAGCAGTAGAGATATAATTCATGAGCAAGTTTAAGAAATAACTCGCTATGCTTTAATTTAAGAGCTTAATAAATCATAAACACTTGTATAAAATAAAATCCATAAGAGGGTGTAGTAAAATCCATAAGAGGGTGTCAAGTCTTGTGTTACTTAATTTTAATGGAATTGATAAGATGTTATGTTTTAATTCTAAAAATGTGTCCTATAAGTGTTTGTTCTCTCAATTGTTGTTTTATCCTAAACCTTTAATGTGAATTAGCTTTCAAAATATTTCTGAATAACATGAAAGAAGATGAGAGGTTATTATAAGAATTATTGATGTATTGAATTGATGTATGCTTGAGGACAAACATGAGCCCAATGTAGTCGGAATTTGATAAGATATTATTTGATTATCTTAATTGCAATTATATGTTTTGTTTGGACTATATTTTGGTGCTTAAATAGGAAAATTAATATTTTTTGTTTTTTGAGATGACAAGTGGAGGTTGCATCAAATTTGAGCATTATTATTCAAAATAAAAAAATTTTAAAAAGTAGACGTATTAATGCAATGGATAAGTTGAGATCACGCTCCAAGAATTTGAATTCAATTAGGAAATTTATTTTCATCCCTATTATGTAGGGATTTAGATTTGTTTTAGATAGGAATCTTTGCAATTAGGAAACTTATTTCCATCCCTTAAGGAAGATGAGATCTTAAGGCTACTTTGTGCTAGTCGTTCCATTGGAAGACTTGGAAGCATAATCTCATTGCTTAAGAAATGAAGGATGTACATGAGAGATAAGTGAGCAGAAAGTAAAGAAAACCATGGAGAAATCAAGACGTTAGATGCTTCTTCTTTTTGAAAGTTCTAGAGAAATCAAGATGTAGCCACATGGATATGTTATTGAGATGTTAAATGTTTTTAGGTTATGGAGGGACATATGGTTAGTTTACTTGTTTTGTAAAGCATGTACAAATTTCCAATATCATTAATATAATTTAATTTTTCAAAAAGAAGATAAGAGGAGGCTAGGTTTTGAGAGTAAGAAAGAAGACAAAAACATGTCAAACACTTCTACAAATCATTCTCTTTCATTTCTTCGTAGTTTTCTCTCAATCTTTCATCTTTTCTTCTATTTTTGGTGTTGGAACTAAAGATGCGTGGTCAAATTCAAATATTATGATTTAAGGAGATTCAAAACTCTAGTTGTAACCTTACGAGGTTTTTTTCTAAACATATATTTATGTTTTAATTCAAGTATTTCTTATTTTGTGTTCTTATATTTTATGAATAATTAATATTAATTAATCTAAAAAATTAATTTAATGTTGGCTATCCATGAATTCAATGATTTGTAATTTTCATGAAGGATTGGTACAAATAGCTAAAAAGTTATTTATGACTTTGCATATTTAACTTATGAAAAATAAGAAATTAAATTGAATAGTTATAGTTACTTCAATTATTTAATTTAGGGTCTAGTGTTTTTCAATAAGCTTATTGCTATCATTTAATTGATATGGAATGCTATCATACTCAATCAATTGATGATAAGTTTTGGTTTGAATGTTGAGTTTTAACCAATGAATTTAGAAAATTTTGAGACTTATTATGACTATCCTAAGATGTTTCAAATTAACTCCCTGAATTGTAAAAATTATTCCTTTTAGACCAGTGATCAATGTTGCAATTAAATGAGATCTTAAATTTCTCACTTTTATATTTAGTTAATTTATTTTGATTCTTTATTACATTTACTTTATTAGTTAATTAATCATAAACCTCCACTTTGTTTTGTCAATTGAAATTAAGAAATTGGTATTTAGTTCTTTAAGGATATGACTTGGTTCCACGAATACTAAAAGAGTTTAGAGAATCAAAATTAATTTTGTAGGCTTCGACAACCCGATCAATGACGTTCTCTTAAATAATAATATCTCCCATACTTAGATTATTTATTAAATAAAAATAACTTATTTAAGAAAATTTAACATAATAGTAAACTAGTAACACCAAAAATCCAAATAGTAAACTTAATAATATTTGTTAGGTGTGCCTATGGTTCAAAAATGAAATTATAATTTACTTTTCTATTCTAAAGTTAAATAATTTTATTTAAAAAATAGTAGTTTCATTTTTTTTAATAATTTGATCGGGGCCGGTAGATTTTAACGTTTTGTACTTAGTGCATGTTTGGATGGACTTTTGAGAGGCCAACAAGCACTTTTCTCTACCACAAAAGCCTTTTTTTTTAACGAAAAATGGGTATTTAGCTATAAAATAAAAAAGTACTTCTTTAATATATAAGACTTTTTTGGCAACTAAAATACAACTTTTTAAGAAGCTCAAATTTGAAGCTTCTAAAAAATGCTTTTTCAGTTAGATTTTTTAGATCAATTAATGAGCCTATTTTTTAGCCCCTTTTGTCCATATGTTTTACACATAATTTTCACAATACCCACAAACTCATCTTCTCGTCCCCTTGACATTCCCTTGACGTTCGAAAGTTGTCAGTGAAGGTGAAAAACACGTAAGAAGCGGCGAGAGATGCCCAAAAAACACCCATTAACTTATCCTCCCTCTAAGTGGTTCTCTCTCTAGCTCTCGTTGCTTTTACGATTTTCATTCTGTATGACATATGTGCACACTCTTGCTACGCAGAAAAGTAGTGTAGAAAACATTGCACAGTTTCAGGTAATGACATACATTCACACTCTTGCTACGTCGGCATTCGATGTCCTCTTCTCTATCACAAAACGGAGGTTGGTGCTCTTCACCGTCTCGTGAAGTATATATGTCACATGTTTTTTGTTTATTTTTGTACCGTTCAGTTCTCGAGCAAAGAGTGCGGACAGGGTGGTATTACGAAATAGTTAGAAATGGCTGCATCGCCAGAAAGGGTTGTCGGAGAGGTAAGTAAACTCAACCTTATCATGATTGTAGATATTCCCGAAGCTCCTTTCGCAGGTGGCTGCTCCTCCACTGTTTGTTTGTCTGGAACAATCAAAGGTATTTTGAACAAATAATCAGTTACGTGTTGTCATGGAACAAGTGAGTTTTCTTTTCTCCCTCTACTTACTATCTCCAAATAATCTAATACAACT
>JAOSBL010000007.1:13307688-13320414 GCA_027568915.1 Erythroxylum roraimae
ACCAGAAGAAAACTGAAAAATTAAAGGAAATTATAAAAGACAAGCAAAAAACTAAACTGGACAGATACTGTATTTAACAAGAAGAAGAACAACGGTGAGGTGGGAAGAGAAGATAGTCAAGATTGAACAGAACTGAACAATGTTAAAATGGAAAAGAAAAGAGAGTAAAATAGCAAGAACCCAGAAAGAAGAAAAGCTATTTCAATCTAAAACTACCAATTTTTATAACACGGACTAGATCCTGTATGGAGCAGAAAAAAGTACTGAAGATGTTTTTGTAATGGTTAATTTGTAGTTCAAATTTCTGGTGACCAAGCAGCCATTTCTTACTTTTGACTTCTGGATAGAAAAACAAAGGCAGCACAAACATAACATAACATGGATTTCAGGCTCCCTCTCATCTAAATGTATACTAACCGAGACTCAACCAGCGTCATTATAACAAAAATAGTAGAAAAATCAAAGCCCCCACAAAGTCTTTTCATTAAAAATTATACCAGTCTCCAAATTTTAATTCGAGTTTCAACTGCTAAAAGAGCAAGTCGACACATTAATGTTAACAGATAAGTTGGAGTAGGAAGCAAGAATCCAGTATGTCAACAGAGGAAAAACAGGATCTAACGGAACAGAGAGAAAGGACGAGGACGTGGAGGGCTTTACATGATTGATTGGGGTACATGGTCAACCGGGTAAACCAGTAGGTGTCAAACTAAGGCTGCAGGTAGGTTTACTTATGTCATCATGTCATAAACAAGTGCATAAGCACTTACGTAGACAGAAAAGGTCGCGAACTTGTGTTTCCAAATTGATTTTTATGATTCTTGATATTTACTTTTCTTTTATTTCTGTGATCAGAATCAATAAATAATTTGTTAATTATAATATTAGTAATAATGAAACTTAGCAGTCAGTGTTTGACTCCTTTAACGTGTGAACCTAATTAAGTGATTTGCTTCTCTTTTACATATAAAAAAATATATATTATTACTTAAATAAGAATATATGTGCTTAGTGTGTACTATAGAAATAAATATTTTTCCTAGAAAATGACCTCAGAATAAAAATATTTCCAAATTTTTAAAATAATTTGATAGAAATTCAACAAAATATTATTTTTAATATTTTTAAAAACATATGGGTTGTGTTTTACGTTAGAAACCTAATTCAATCAGGGTACTAACTAAGGATTTATAATTACTAATATTTTCATCTGTATCCTGCATCATTCTTATATATTGTCTTATTTGCATGTGGATCCACCGAAAACAGCCTCTCTATTATGTAAGAGTAAGGCTGCGTACTATTGGACCTCTCCAGACCCTGCTTCATTGCGGAATGTCGAACTGGATGATGATGATGATGATGATTTTCATGTTTGGTAATATAGTTAGTTGATATATCAAAGATTAAGCTCGATAAGAACGGTAAAGTGGCTAAATGAGCTAGTTAAATGAATAAAGCAAAGTATACATGTAGCTTGAGAGAGTTTTAAGAGAAATCAAGAATATCAAGATTTAAAAATCCTTCTTGTAACATTAACGAATTAGCAGTTCGATCATTGCATTATTATTATTTTCAGATGTTTTAAAGAAAACCCTCTTGATACGTCAAAATAATTTTATGAAAATTTTAAAATGCATTGTAAGGTTCGTGTTAACCTTAAATAAGATTTGTAGAGTTCTTTACCAAGAACGAAGAAGATATTGTATGAAGAATTCTCCTTTACTTGTGAAGGAAAATGATAATACTTATGTTTTCTCTAATTGTTGTATATGAATTTTTCATGACCATTTATTAGAGTAACCAATTTACTAATCAACTTCAAGTTTAATAAAAAGTGAACTAAATACAATTCACCTCTTCACCCTCTCATTTGTCATTTGGGGACAAACCTAAGATAGTAAAGACTCTTAATTAATTACTCATAAGTAAGAAAGTAATATATCATCATTATCATCACTCAGTCCGAAGTCCCGTAATGAAGCGAAGTCTGAAGAGATCTAATAGTACGCAGCCTTACTCCTACATAGTAGAGAGGCTGTTTCCGATAGGAAGATAATATATCTATTTCATTAATTTAGGTGCATGATGAATCCTACAAAGTAAATTAAGGGTTATAACTACTACAAGAATCAAAACATAAAACAATTACCTGAACCCATGTCGGAAGTATATTATTGACATGTTTAGGGTTACATACATTAGACTTTTCTAATTATATACTTTAAAATTTTAATTATCAAATTTAAAAATATTATAATTTACACCTTATATTTTAAAATTTTGTTATAATTTATCATATTATTGTTCAATATATGTTAGATATAAAATATAAATAATGAAATTTAAAAATTAACCTAAAAGACATTAATCCGTAAAACAACTTTACTTATTTAATCTCTAACTTCTAATCTTCAATTAATCAATTCTTATTATTTTTTATACATGCATTACATATAATAGATCATGGTCATACATAAATATAGCTCCAAAGATCCCAAATACCTCAATAATGACTACATTCACATAAGGTCTTAAATAGAAAATTGTACTTTACAATGAATACTTATAGACAATCGAATATATGTATCGAATGTGGCTAATAAAAAAAGAGAAGTCCTTCCCTTGGATGGAACATATGTTGTTAGTTTATATTTTGCAGTCAATTGAGTGATTATATGTTTATAGTATAATTAATTAAAGACATTTTTATCAAATGCATGTTTTTTTTAACTAACTAAAACATATAAAATAAAAATTCATAAAATGATTATATTTTACAAATAAAATTATGACGATATAACAATTATGATATTCATATTACATTTAATTATTATCTTTAAATTTTCTTAGCCATTACTATGTGAAGATTAGACACTAATAAAACAAAAAGAATAACACATGTTATGTTTCTTCCTTATAAAGGAAGTAGTTGATTTTAAAGGCTAAAATATGAAGATACTTAAATAAAGAGATCAGAGCTTGTTAGGAAATAAGTTCATTGAATGGACCTTAAATGAAAATTTCACATGAAATATTACTTTTGTGTCTATAAAGATGCTTATTGTGATAATTAGATAAGTAATCTTTTAACTTGAGATCATCAAAATATCTTCTATGACTGATATTATTTTTTAATACTACTTAAAGAGATATTATACCCAAGGATAAGTAAATTAGTAGCCATTGGATACTGCATAAACTATATAGAAGCAGTTGATCTAATATATGATTCATCAACTTAAAGTAATTAGAGAGAATATTTTATTGTTCTTGATTAATATCTATTTGAAAAATCTTTGACCAAAATGAAATAATACTTTGAAAATAGTTTTTTTTTTTTGCGTACAAAGGGAAAGAGAAAAAAGCTATCGCTAATGCCGGGGGTAGCCCACTCCACGCATGTCGCTGTGAAGAAGCTCCCGGAGAAAAGCCAGTGGCTCCGGAAGGATGTGGAGACCTGGTCGTAAAAAGCGTGCAAAAACTGCCAGTCTGTCCGCACACTGATTGGCCTCGCGAAAGATATGCTGCAGCTGGACCTCCCAATCTTGGTGCAAAAAGTCGTGGATACCTGCAACGAAAATAGTTTTTAAATATCATTAAAAATTAATTGTTAATGGTAGAGAACTAATATGATTGGATTCAATAGAGTAAATTATTAATTTCATACTCTATATATTGATTAAAACACTATATAATAAAATGATTGAATTGTATGAAAAAATATGTACGAAAAGATTATTCAAAATTATATTGACATTTCTAATATTTGAGTAGTCATGATGTGTCATTAGACGTCAATCTCAATCCATAAATGTAAGAATTTAATTGAAGAATTAAAAATAAATTAAATAACTTAGCTAAACGTAATATAATTTGATAACATAATTTATATTTATTGACAACGTACTTAACAACCTATGAACGATTAAAGAGAGATGAAAAGCCTAAAGGTTGAGTGAGATATAGATACCTTAGAAAGTAGAAAATTCAAGGTGAGTGCATTTCTTTCTGTAATTACTAATTCTTTTGACTATTTTCAGGATTCGCGTTCTGGATTTTTTGCAAAAAAAATTAATAAATAAACTCGATTCTAATTTGATGAATTAAATACTTAAGCCTTTGTTTGGATCCTTACTTGCACAAGGGAAAGAAAAGGAAATATTGAAGGGAAAAGAGGAGAAAAGAATGGAAGAGAAATGAGATTTCCTTTCTCTTGTTTGTTTTCCTAATTTATCAAATGAGGGCACGGAAACTTGTAAACCTTTATTCCCTTGATTATAAAACTTGTTTATTTTTTGTTAAATAAGGATTCAATGGTAATTTACTTATCTTACCTTACTTTGTCTTGAATTTCTCCTCCTTTCTCACCAATTTGGTGGGAAATACATTTGGTCCAAATTTCTCTCTTATTCCTCCGCATTCTCTTACTTTCCCTTTACTTATTTTTGTTCAAACAATAGAAACCAAGAGAAATACAATTCTCTTCCTTTCCTTCTATCCAAACAAACGCTAAATCTTTGAAATTGCATCCTAATGTTAAAGTATTTGATATATTAACTAATAATAATAATAATGGCACATCGCCCTCTTCTAATTAATAGTAGGGTCAAATACAGCTTCCATATGATAAGTTTTAATTAAAGCCAGAAGTTGACGGTGGATACAACAAAGTTATATATGTTAATATACATATATTTCACAATTGTATTTATGTTCACTGTTTAGATTAGCTAGTAGGTTATAATGTGTGTAACTTTCTTTTTATATTTTTATAAAGAGACTATTTCCGTGACCTTATGGTCACAAAAGAACAACTTTATCAATCACTCTCCTCAAAATTGTTGCTTGCTTTCCCCTGACTTTTGAATTTTGTAAATTTTGTCTTTTTTAATATGCTATCTTTAATGTTCGCATTTTGTAGTTGTATGTGAATTTCTGCAATTTTGCGAAATAATTTTAAAATACAACAAAAGAGTAAATAAAGATGTAATAAGGTTGATCTTATCCAAATGAAGGACCAACACTATTAAATAGATTCAAATCTATAAAAATGAATCAAACAGAACTTCGCCTGATACTCTGTTTCGATTCTTATTTATGCTAAATTGTCTAACTACACCATTGGAGGCACTGCCAATTGATACGATGGTCAAATTCGAATTATAAAAATTAAGTGAAAACATCTGACCATTTATTTAACAATGGAGGGCATGCAGATGATATCTAACGGAGTGTATTATACATAATTTTAAAGTTAGAATCGGTCCAACATTTTACATCCAATTGACGGGCAAGGACCGTCACCATTTCCTTCAAGTTCTTCTGAAGAATATTATGTTCTTTAGGAATCTTCAAAGAGTTCAAAGTTCCGGGTTCAAGTCACATGCCTCAAACTTGATGTTGGTGTGGATCTCATGCGGGTACTAATTATTTTAATTATGTTAAATTATTAAATCATTAATTTAAAATTCGTTATTAATAAAATATTAAATATACATTTACAAAATAATAAGTGCAACTTAATTCGGTCGGACCATCCAAGTCCAGCCTTAAACCAATGACACAATAATAGTAGTAAGAGAGAATGGGACAAACTTTTATGTAGAGAGCAGCCAAAAATGTTAAATAAAGCACCTGCTCTTGCGACTTATCTACAGAATGTAAGCCTTAAGCCTTTCGGGAATCTTACGTTTAAATTTTCTCTAAATCATTGTCAGTTGAGAACAACTTTAGCATCCCGGCAAGGACATATGATGGATACCGACAAATTTGACTTTGATTGGCTGATTTAAGGGATCAAATTCTATCCATATTCTATTAAATTTTATCCACGTATTTTTGTAAGGTCCGTATAAATATATAAATTAGATTTTAAAAAAGCAAGTTTAAAATACTCTAACTGAATCAGGATACTCCAACCCATCATTTAAGGCTAATATATATTGAATATGTATATTTTCTTAATTACTCATCGAAAAGAAAAAAAGGTATGAAACGAATCAAATCGTCGTTCCACATCATGGTCGCATTCAAGGTTGACAAGAAAGCTTGTTTTATGTTTCCATTTAACGTCACGTCTGATTGTGATTGATACCAATCAAATGGGACTGCGAGGACGCGTAGTCAGCCGATGCTTATCAGGACACACAAAAGAACATGAGGCCCAAACCGCTCGCAACAACCAAATTAAGCTCCAAGACAGTTGGTTAAGCTGTTATGCTAGCTAAGAAGAGGGTATAAAAATTGCAGACGCAAGGTTAGCTACCAGAACATGTGCATTCTCTCATCCCTGGAATGTTTTATATATCAAATCGTTAAGATTCTAAAACGGTAAGCTGATTTGGAAAATCATAAGAAAAAATCTGGAGGCGGAAAGGGAAAACAGGCACGGCGGAAACTTGGCAGCCAGACAGGAATGGAGAAAAATTCCCTGCTCATCATGCTCACGTTTCCAACAAATTTGTTAAAGTGGGAATATCTTAACAATTTTCATAATGTGCTTGCCCAAAATCTTTAGCTGCAAAGAAAATATACGGGCAACAAATTAGTATTTACTTAGCATCCCCCTATCAAACCCTTCTTTTCCCTTCATCTTCTCTTAACTCGAACGTTTTGTAGATGTAGAATATTGATTTGTGTCAGAAGCCTTGAGACGAACACTGAGATACATGAACATCTTCATTCACTAGATCATGGCAATGCCTAGCCAAAAGTTACAAAGAAAGCACTATACAACAGGGTCAAATATGGATCCTTCTGCGTAATTCTGCCTCAACTCTCACCATAGGCGCAAAGAAGAGGATAGCAAGGATACCCCTATGTTCAATCCCTTCTTTTTCGCTTCTCTCTCTTTGCTTCTGCAAGTTCTTTCTCAGAAGCATGATAGGAATGTCTTCTGGGAGAATCCCTGCTTCTATGTCTATGATGTTTTGAGTGTTTTCTATGGCCCCTCCTCTTTTCTCGAGACAAGTGCTTCTTTCTTCCCTTTGACCTAGAGAGATGGCCACTGGAAGAATCACTATATGAATCAATGCTTTTGGATCCACGTTGCGTATATCTTTTCCTATCCCTTTCATCTTCTGATGATGAACTGTCACTCCAATTATGGTGGTGACTAGGGGATGATTTAGCTTTCTTTTCCTTCTCCATCGTCCTGTTAGCACCAACTTTACCAGGCTTATTATCAGGAGGTGAGGACTGCGTATATCTGCTGCTACCATCCAATGCACTACCATGAATAGTTTTATCCTTACGGGAATTTTCCTCCATAATTTCCTGGTGAAGAAGCCCCCCTTGGTTTGAAGAACTTTTACCACAGACATTAGGGGAGGAAGATGACTTATTTTCAACTGGGAAGACATTCAGATCTCCAGCATTGGTGATAGCAGTTTCTTTCTGCAAAGTTGACGTCCTGGTTTTATTTATCCCATGGGGCACATCAGGAGGAACTTCTAGCCCTAGTTCTTTGCCCAGTGATTCTAAAAAGTCGCCCGTTATCAAGCGATTTAATGCCGTTTCTGCCACTTCAACCTTCTTTTCTGGATTGTCCACTTTGCTCACATTAGAAGCCTCAACCTCATTCTCAGAATCATCAGAGAAAATGGCCTGTAAAGGATAATTAAAAACAATATTGAATTAAATGTACAAAAGATTCCAAGAAACTAATGGATGAGAAAATTGGTGAGCCACATCGAGATATCTAGATCTTTAGAGAGAAATTGGCATCTGAGAGACATACTCCAGGATATGTTCATTAAACAGGCTTTTACCACCACACTGTATTTTCATCATGCAGTTGCTGTAGAACTGCTTAAAATAAGTTGACATTTAAAAGAAAGACGCATTCAACATTTAGAGACTAATTTATCAATCGACTGATCAAATATATTCAACAAAGTCAATACCTTGTAGAGGTCAACCGGCCTCTCAACATTCTCAACTTCAATCTCATCTTCGCCGTCTCTATTATCTACATCTTTTTTTGTTTCATGAGTACTAAATCGAGGAACAGAAAGTTCAGCTTTATTTGCACTAACATTTTCTCCAACTTTTGAACTTTTCACAGAATCTGACATGAATATCAGAGAATCAATCTTGCTTTTGGCCCGCCGAGGTGGTGGTGGCTGCATGTCAGACCCTTCGAGTTAAAATAATATATGACAGTAAAAAGTATAACACCTTTTAGTACCAATTTACTCCTTCCGGCACACCTCTAGAACAGAACAATACCCACAAGCCCACCAAGAAAAGATCCCTTTTTGAGAGGTCAATCCACCAAAGAGATAAAACTCAGAGAATGAAAAATAAATACATCAAAATCAAAATGAGGAAGCATTCATGTTAAAGTAGAGATAAAGTACGATATTTGATCCTAGTTTTCTAAAAGCACTAGTCATAGGAGGAATTTTAATACAATGTAAGTCTCCTGCTTTTCCTGAAACAATTCTCCATTATAAAGGATTTCTACTTATTAAGCTATAAAACCCATGGGATAATTCTTATCCCAGGTGAGAAATCTCATCATACAACTAGAGATCATCAAAGCATGATCCAGATGGGAACCTTTTTTTTTTTTTTGGGAGGGCAATCAGCCAAAGAAATAAAACTCGAGAATGAAAAATAAATACATCAAAATCAAAATGAGGAAGCATTCATCTTAAAGTAGAGATAAAGTACGTCAGCATTGGATATCTATCCTAGTTTTCTCAAAGCATTAGTCATTTTGAATCCAATAGTGCATGTTATGCCAGTAATCCCTGTGCTCTTTTTTCTATTAGCCTTTGTTTGACAAGCTGCTGTAAGTTTTAGATGAGATCTTGAATAATGTCCTTCTTTACTACTGTCCGAAAATAATAAGTGATTTTTTTTTAAAGGAACTTTAATACAATGAAGTATCCTGCTTTTCCTGAAAGAATTCTCCATTATAAAGGATTTCTACTTATAACTACAAAACCCATGGGATCATTCTTATCCCCGGTAAGAAATCTCATCATACAAGTAGAGATCATCAAACTATGATAAAGGAAGTGGGGGTGTTTTGGTTGTACTGGCAACTATCAAATTTGAGCATTAACCACCTTATTGCAGGGTTGCTTTTGCTAAATAACTAACAATTAGAAAGCATGTAAAGAGAGGAACCAAAAGGAGCTTTCCGCAGTTCAAAAACTAGAGCTTTATGTATCTTTATCTGCTTGTACATACTATAAGCAAGAATAAGCTGTCAAATTTTTAGTAATCTAATTTTATTTTATTCAATTTAACCTCTAATCTTCGATTTTATAAGATATTAATTCAAATTGGCATTAGTAACAGACAATGATTAGAGACGTTAACCCCAGTTCCTATATACTAATTCCAATGCTCACTCCTAAAAGCTTACATCTGCAACTTACTGTTCTAGCAGTAACTTTCTCTTATTGGTATATTTCACAATCTCTATATCTAAGTTTAGGGACTAAGATCATACTCAAAAATACTCGTCTGCCGCTTCAAAAGGAGTTTTGTAAGCTTGGTTGAAATTTTATTCACTATCCGGATTCTTCCATTAAATTTACATATTTCACTATTTATAGTGTTTGAATAGTATAATATCTGTTACAATGTCAGTTTGGTTTGATTTATCACAAAATTAAGAAAATAAGCTAAAAAGAACTTAATTCAATACTAAAGCAAGTTGGACCCATACTCAACCTTTTTTTTAGTAATACATATAAATTAGCAACAATACCTCATTAGAAAAGCAAACTATAAGTCCCAACCAACTCTTATGAGTTAAAAAACAGAAATATTAAACCAATCATAAAATAGTACCTTTCCCATAAAAGGGTCAATCAGATCAAATCGTTTGCACAAGATAGATGAAGGGCGCCATGGAAATTCTTCTCTTCTGGGATAAGTTGTCTTTTTTGACAGATCTTCACTCTGAGTATTTTTTCCTTGCTATTTCAGAAATTTTAGTTCAGACTAATCAGTTAGAAATGATGATAGTCGTGAAAAACATAACTATTGCTCCAGCTACATACCACCAATCCACCAGAAGTGAATTGCAAGCTTTCACTGGCTGAAAATTCCACAAACTGTTGATTGAGAAGAATATTGCCTTTGCCCCCTTTCCCTTTTTCTATTGCTTCAGCTGCAGCTTCAAAGTCTAATCTCTCACGCGCACGAGCTGCTTCTGACATGAGACCAACTCCACCAGAATCTGTAGGCCGAAGCCCTCCTTGATATTTTTCCTTTAGAAACCTCTCAAATCTTTCTTGCTTCGCAGGGTCATGTTTAAAAGGTTTTGTTTCTTCAGGCAACTCACTCTGCATATACTAAGTGTTTTACAAATAAAGCAAGGACAAAAGGGCAAAATTTATAACAGAAAATACTGAACAACTTACGAAAGACGAGGGCTGTGTGAATGTATCTGAAAGATTAAATTGGAGGTTAACATTTGCAGAACCAAGAGGCATGCTCAAGTCCTTTGAGCTTCTTTCCAAAGGCCTTTCCCCTAATATTTGGCCACGACTCTCTGCATTCATTTTCTGTGTAGACGACTTCCCATCTAAAGCAGGCTTCCTTTGATCAATATATTTTTGCCTTTCCTCCCACAACTTCCTTATGTAATACTGATGACCATTTCCTCCGCTAAGAAAACTGAATGGTGGGTTTGACTTATTTTTCTCTCTAGAAAGGTCCTCAAATAATTTACCACATCGAGCAACTAAAGTTGCGACTCCCTCAATTAAGATTTTCTGATTATTATCCTCAGGAGGAGGAATCTCAGGTGGAGGTGGAAAGCCTTGCTGGTCTCCAGTATCAAGAGGACCTTGAAACTTATGATGGGGCACAAAATCCTTAGGAATTGCTGGTGGATCGAATCTGAAATACAAAACAAGAATCAAAAGTTATTCTGCAGGCAAGGAAACAAAAAAAAAGGAAAGAGACTGGGGGAGATGGATACATAGCAACATCTAAAATTTCTACCATTCCCCGGAGTACAAAAATCAACAATGACAAAATGAGACTTATCAATTGCAGATTCTCCTAATCTATAAATTGGTAAATTGTTTGGCCAGTATAACTATTAATCCATCACATCAACAATAATATCCTTTGAGCAATCATAAAGTCATATTTATAACATTTATCTAATAAGACAATGATTTCCCAGTCACCTCTCTAACATGAAGTCAGAAGCTGATGCAACTCGGAAACCAGGCAGAACACCCTCCTCTTTCCACACCAATCTTTTCATGTGGTCCATGCTAGTCTCTTCATCTTCTTGGACACAAGAATCTTCAAGGTCATAAGCTGATAAAAAGCTGGGATTAGTGAGTACTGCCCTCTTTTATTGGAAGATCAGAAATATGATGACAACTAGTTAATTAAGAAAGATGAACATGAATATTATATCCACTTCCGCTAGAAAAAAGGAAATAAGATTGTAATATTAAAATTGCACACTAATATGCTAATGGTTAACAAAGCATATGATGAACACACTTCCCCCTTTTTTTGTTTCACTTTTTTAAAATAATATTTTTAAATGCACAGCAGTTCAGTCATGACTGGTTGATCAACATTTAAAAGTAGAAAAGAACATCATCCTTAACATACTGAGTGATGTTGCTTTTTAATTACTTCTATAACCTTTTGTCTCCGGACAATTTCAGAGGAAAGAGTAACAACTCATGAATATCCAGAGTCCAGTTGTCTCTTTTGTTTTCTTAAGAAATATAGGCAACAGTCCCTAGACCATTAATAGTTCCTCTCTGATCACATCTGACAAGGCGGGCACATGGCAGTAGTAATAATGTAATAACATCAGAGATAAACAAACCAGTAGTATAAATATCCTCATCTTCAGCATCATATTCTTCAAGTGCCCCAATTCCAAAGCCAGAAGCAGCCTTTCCTGCTGATGATTCAAATGATGAGTAGAATCAATCTCAAGATAAGTTCTTCAAATTCATGCAGGAAGGATGGTAAATAAGACCAGAATAGCACATATAAAATAGAAGCATAAATTACAAACTTGTCAGATAAAGTAACTTACATTTCAAACCAAACAGACTATCTTTTATTGATAAAACTTTTCTCTCTCCTGTCTCCTTCCCTGATACACGTGATCTTTTTTTTTCTGACAGAAAACAGGGCCTATATTCAGGGGGAATAAAAAAAAAGAAAGATAAATAAAAAACATTTCATTCAAGAACCAGATACCTCTAAACTCAGGAGCATGTTTATAGGGATCATACCCCAAGCCATACATGTCCTGCTTAGGGTTAAGCACATAAACCTGAAGTTGAAAGAAATGTAATAAGCCTGTTTATATTGCAAACGCTATCAAGAACTACTCAAATATCTAAACCATTATAGAAGATAAATGTAGAAAATTAGCTATTACAAGATGTCATAATAAGAATCACCACACTCCACACCCAACCATTTCTTTCTCAAGTACAAATCATGTGAAGGTGTTTAAGTAAGACATAAAGGTATAAGTGCACACAATGAACAGAATGTTCACTCGTTACTTGATTCTAGTAAAATCCAAACAATTCATAACAACAAGAACAACAACAAAAAAACAACCCAGTGAAAGTCCTGCTGATATGTAGGGTTTGGAGAGATTCAGTAATACACAGTCTTACCTCTGACTAGTAAAGAGACTGTTTCCGATAGACTTAGATAAAAAAAAAAAGAAAAAAAAAAATACATCTATATGTATATGTA
>JAOSBL010000007.1:13330751-13345678 GCA_027568915.1 Erythroxylum roraimae
CCTTTTCCCTCTGCACCTTTATTCCTTCTAGAATATACTTGAAATGGTCTTGGGCCTGCGTCTTCTTTTCTATCAGCAAACAATCACATTTGTGCAAGTGCAAACAATGTCATTATGCATTTTGTGGAGATGAAACGCTCTCCAATGTTGCTATTCTGAAACCCATAAGGTTTAGGGTGCGAATTTTGATTGTTTTTCATTCGTGTTTGATGGTCACTTTCAGTTCTCTTTTGTGGAAAGAAGTCAATGGTTCATGCTATTTGTTGGCAATTTGTCTTACTAATAGTAACAGAATTAACTTTCTTTATTTCAGAATTTATAAACCTCGTTTCATCAGAGTCCAATGAAGTGTGCAGCAAAGAGGATAAGCGAACAATTGCCCCCGAGCATGTGTTGAAGGCTTTAGATGTATTTGATCTTCTGTCCTTTTTTTCCTTTTTTTTCTGAATTTATGATGTGTGGGCCTCCTAATTTCCATGTTGCTTGAATTTTAAATTATGAGACTAGTCACTCATAGGCCTATTCTTTTCACATTCAACATATTTTAGATTGTATTAGGAAACCAATTCATGAGAAATTCTAGCCATTCATGCTTTCCTTTTGTTTTTTTTTTCTTTGTTTTTGGATGATTCGATCAACTTATTATTCTACAGATCTGATACTTTAGTCACAGGAAAAAGTTTAATTGCAAGTTGAGATTGTAGTCATCATCTTTGTAGTTGTATAGCTTCTATGGTAGACTAACTACCTAGGTTTTAGCTTGGCGACTAGGGAGGTGGTAATATCTCCTCATTAATCATGGTCCAAACTTTGTTAGATGCATGTGGTGAGGGATTTTTAAATATTTACACTTTTCAATGTATACATTTACAAAGATTTTTATGGTAGAATAGCTTTTGGTCCTCATATTTTGAGGAAATTTCACCTAACAAATATTAATGTACTGTTAACTACAATGTTATTTTTGTCAAATGTCATAAACTGTGATGTTTTCTCATGAAATCAGAAGCTTTTTCTTTCCATGTTCATCTCATTGTTGTATAAAGTTACTATTTTTCAATCCACAAACAGCTCAATCAATTTGTTTTGTTTCACAGAAGCCAAATTTGGAGCTCATCATGTTACATGTGTGCATTTAACTGCATATTAGAAATTGAGATTAACCACTCTGTTTTATTGCCTTTGATACAAACTATTTACTTGTGTGTATCTGCACCTTTGGACTGATTTCGTTTTTGATAAATCAGGTTCTTGGATTTGGAGAGTACATTAATGAGGTTTATTCAGCATATGAACAGCACAGGCTTGAGACTATGGTAACTCAAAAATTATATTAATGGCCTTATGCATTTTTGTGCTACAAGAGATTAGAAAATGGATAAGAGCTCCACATTACAATCGAGAATGTGCCTTCTCATTTTTATTTGCCTAATAAGAATAGTGAAACAGCTGTTGAGAGGCTTGGTTCCTCGTTGTTATGTTTGACATTGTTAATTTTCAAGCAGTTTTGGAAATTTACTGTTCGCAAGTTGGTACGGTTTAACTGAGCTTCTTACTTTTTTGTGGTTACCTTCCAGCAGGACTCTTTGAGAGGTGGTAAATGGAATAATGGAGTGGAAATGACAGAGGAAGAAGCAGCAGCAGAGCAGCAGAGGATGTTTGCTGAGGCGCGTGCGAGAATGAATGGGGAAACTATTCCCCCTAAGCAGCAGCCAGAGACTAATCAAAGTTTAGAGAGCTAACCTTTAGGCCATAATGAAAATGATTTTAGAAATGATAGGCAAACATCCTTGTTTTTTCCTTTTCTTTGCCTCTAACCTCCGTTTACTTGGATAATGTACAAAAGTTATTTGACGAGTGCACTGCCTTAAGCTGTGGATCGTTGTCTATATAAGTTGTATGTAAAATTAGTGCAAGTTTGTCAAATCTCTGCTATTAAGTTAGAACACTATTTAGTATATACCCTATTGTTTGTAGTTTGTACCATTAACTTGATCCAAAAAAAAAAACACTTATCACTTTTTCTGGTTATCCGTTGCAAATATTGTTTGGTCTTCTTTGTGAATAATTGATCCGAAGACAGACAACTCGTGTCATGTTGTACGGAATATATTATCTAGACACTGCTCTGATAATACAGGTTTCTTAGCAGCATGACAATAGAGACGCCTCAAAATATATTGCTTCTGATGAAGCCATGCGAAAGAGATGGAGTCATACACTGGGCGGGCCACGAAAACGCAGAGCAGAGGTGTCAGTTGGAAAGAAGGCGCAATGGGGACTATTCCTACAATTTTACTCTTTCGGACCCAACAAAGCCCTGAAGCACTTGATAAACTGGGGAGGCATCGGTTTGGTGACGTGAGCGTGTCTGATTCCGAATGTGAAAGGTGACGGCTTTGCTTATGTGGTTTGTTGCTTAACTTTACCAGTTGCCGTGCCCATGGGAATTCTAAGTCAAGGCAGTCAAGGTAAATCCGTCTCTCCTTATCCC
Source organism: Erythroxylum roraimae (assembly GCA_027568915.1). Lineage (NCBI taxonomy): Eukaryota > Viridiplantae > Streptophyta > Magnoliopsida > Malpighiales > Erythroxylaceae > Erythroxylum > Erythroxylum roraimae. The sequence continues at coordinate 13,333,246 of JAOSBL010000007.1, forward strand.
TCCTGGTCCTAAGAAAGTGAAGTCACAACCCTGTTGTCCCCTTAAGATTCCTCTCTTTTCTTTTTCTTTCAAAGCCCAAGACATTGGGTGGGGCACACTATGTTTCTTTGTCAGGATTCTCTCTGTCACTATAACAACAAAGGGCTTCGAAACAAAGAATTAAACTTGAAGCCCCGCAATCAATTAAAGACTACTACGCACCATCTATAAGGACTAGTCTTCTTCTTGGTTTTATTATGCACTAATGGCTCAAGATGACTCGTCCAAGAGACACTTCTACTGGACCAAAAAGGTTGGAACTGAAGACGATGAACAACCTCAAACCTTCAAGCCTCCACCAGAGGAAAACAAAATGGAAAATCCTAACAAATCCCATGTCCCTATCCAGACCCCAAAGAAGAGACTTCCTACTGTAGCGGTCGCTAGGCTTCGTTCAGTACTTGCAACCTTGGGCAGAAACCGAGCAAACCTCCAGGTCGGGCTTGGACGTCGAGTTATAGGAACCCTTTTTGGGTCTCGGCGAGGTCATGTTCATTTTGCATTTCAAAGAGATGCCAACTCGCCACCAGCTTTTCTCATTGAACTAGCCACCCCAATAAGCGGATTGGTTCGAGAAATGGCGTCTGGGTTGGTGAGAATCGCGTTGGAGTGTGACAAGCAGAAGGAAGAGGAAAAGAAAGGAGTGAGATTGCTGGAAGAGCCTATGTGGAGGACTTACTGCAACGGTAAGAAGAGTGGGTTCGCTACAAGAAGGGAATGTGGGCCTAAAGAGTGGAATGTGTTGAAAGCTGTGGAGCCTATTTCAATGGGTGCAGGTGTTTTGCCTGCAAGTGCAACTGATACTGGAGGTGACGGTGAACTCATGTACATGAGGGCTAAATTTGAGAGGATTGTTGGGTCCAGAGATTCTGAGGCTTTCTACATGACCAATCCTGACAGCAATGGAGCACCTGAGCTTAGCATCTACTTGCTCAGAGTCTGAGCTCTTTTTTTTTCTTTTCTTGAAGGAGTAATTGAGCTGGTTAGAATGGGGTTGGCCAGCTCCATGAAAATGGATGTCAAGCTCTTTCCAAGTTGGATGTTTGTTTTTGGGAAATTTGGGTAGTAAAAGGGTGGTTACTTGTATTTTGTTAGGTTTTAGGTGGAGTGGGGGCATACAGTAGAACACGATGAACAGATGGTGGGGTTAAGTAGTAGTATGTATATGCATAGAGTTATCTTTCCTTCGATCAGGCAAAGGAATCGATGATCGTCTTCTCATTTCTTCCATCTTTCCGGCCGTTCTGAGTTCTTATTTTATTATAATAACAATGATAGTAGGAATATGAGATGGCCATTTGTGGATCTTTCTTTCTGTTCGTGGGATAATTCAAGCATGATCCACTGACCAACATGAACATCTTAATTAATTTGTTGATTAAAAAATTGGTTTTTGTTTTAATCTCAATCTTTATGGAAACAACTAAAAGGTACAGTGTGTCCAAAAATAATGATGTGTGGATTGATTGATCCCAAGAACTATAAATGAAGCCTAATCATAGAAGTCATCAAAAGCAAAAGAATTAACCCTTTGTCATTTGTTGACTGCTTTTCTTCTCTGTCATCATCTTCTTCTTCTTCTTCTTTGGTCACCTCTCCTCTCCCAGTTTCCTGGCTTTTAGAGAGAGAAAAAGAAAAGGTGGGAGTTTGGACAAAAACAGTCCATTTTGCTCAAAACCCGAGGTTAATCTACTCAACATGGCAACGCTAAAGTGCAGTAGAGGCCACCATTGCCTTTGTGCCATTATTACTCCGCCGAATTGCAAACTGCGCCTGTAGAGTTGGCTACTTTTTCTACTTCTACGCATCGGCTTTCGCTTTATACTTGTCCAATAGTTGAAGAAATCAAAAGATTTAATAGTAACACCCACTCATCTGAATATGCACCTACATGTAGTTTTGGTACAGGATAATATCAACATTGGATATATGATAATGATAGAAGCAATAATGCTCGGAGACTGGATTATGAGATATTGCTGAGAAGTTTATACTAGAGGAAGCATCTAATGATGATGTGCTTAATTGGCTCATGTTAAGCAGGTTTAATAACGAGATAATCATTCTCTTGCATATAATTAATTGAACAAATCAGGGATAGATCATTAAGCTGATGAAATTATATGAGAATCACACAACACAATGATTGCAAGTATTTGATGATATGACCCCCACCGTTCCAATAATAAGGAATATACGTATGTATCTTTTACCACAACGCATATCAATAAGCCAAAGTGTGAAACTTTCATTCTCATTCATAAAGACTAAATTCCATTACAGTCATCCAACTTTTGGAAGATATTCAAATGAGACGAGGAGTGCAGCTTTCTAGGATATGTCAAATGTGCTGTGCATGTACTGCGCAAGATATTTGTCCTTCTAGTCAATAATGGCATACACATTGTCAATGCTGCTTGAGAATTAGGTGCTAGAAAGCTTGTATAGTAATGGAAACAACTTTGTCCCTCAAAGTTATCACTTTCCGTCAATTTGAAGGAAATAAGGAGTCTTTTGCTATACTTGACTACTCCCGCTTTTTCGTGGAGAGCAAAAAGAAAAGTAGCTCACGGTAAGTTTCTTTACCCAGATGTGCTCTAAAGAAAAGGGTTAGGAAAAAATATATATATATAAACCATCCAATTTTGTTAAAAGAATTCACTTAATGAATCAACAAATAATGACTATAATTAATGTTTTAAAAATCGAATCGGAAGCTAAACCGATAAGACAAGATGATTAAAGTTTAAAGGTTCAACCGGTATTAAACTGTGGCTAAAAATTAAATAAAATTAAGAAATTTAAAATTTAATTTAAAGAGAGCATCTTTAACTATGAAAAAATTAAAATTTAATTAAAAAATTATCAAAAAATTAATTAATTAATTTTAGTTTATGAAAACTTGTTAATTAATAAAAATGATTAATTAATAAATAAATAAATTATTTTTTAAAAACAAAATTTTTTAAATAAGTTAAACTAAAAATTTAAAAATCAAACTAAAAAATATATATTTTAAAATTTTTACGACTAAACTGAATTCATTATGATTACCTTTGAGTAAATCACGTAATGGTCTGGAAATTTAACAAAATTTACAATAATTTTTAAAAATTTTAAAATCCAGACTTGTACATCTTTATACTTCTCGATGTCCCAAAATCATTGATGGCAGCATGTATCACGTATGACTTGTTGTGACATTAATACATTCATTGATCGTAAATCAAAAAAAAAAAAGGAGTCATTGACGGCAGTATGTACCACCACCTACGACTTGTTATGACATTAATAAAGTCACGTGTGACCTGTCACGAGATTCGTAAATTCATGTCATAAAGTCACCTCCAATTATTCCATTAAAATTTTTCGCCAAGTTTAGTGTAAAATAGAATATTCTAAGAATTTTTACATTAAATTTAGTATTACTCTAACCACTCTACACTAAATTTAGTGATCAAGTATTTTCAAAGAATATTCAACAATAATTTAGTTATTAACTAAATTCATTTATATTTATACAATAATTTTTTTTGTTTTGAATCAAATTTATACAATAATTTTTATTTATTGATAAAAATAAAATGATATAAAAATCATTATTATGAATTCATTAATATATACTTCATATTAAATTAATATTATTTAACATATATAATTAATATCATTGTAACAACAAATTAATAATATACATAAATATAATATTTTTATTGCACATTTAACCTCTAATCCTTTTAATTACCATATCGTTCCCACAAATTTCAATCAGTACATTACAAAATTCATAATGAGCTTCTTTATCTTTAATTTGCTTATGTCTACTAAGGAATTATTAAAATATAATTGTATCGTCTTTATTAATATTAATTTTAGGGGGGTGTTTCACTCCAATCTTGTATGGCCGCTTAGGTATTAAGTTTGTCCTCAAATTTACTTTTTATTCTTAAAATATTTTATTAATGAATTTATAATACTTATAAACAAGAATTAAAAATAAATATTAAAAATAAATTTAATATTATATTCAATATTAGTATCATTTTAAATGTCTCAATGAGATCTTTTTAATAATATATTTTGTGTAAATTAACATATATTTTAAATTTAATTACTTAGTAAATTATGTAAATAAATTAAATTGTGATAAGGACATAAAAGGAATATGTAAGTAAGAAAATGGTCAAAGATATCATTTTACAACTTTTGGTGCATGAATTTAGTGTGTTACTATTCATCATACTAAAATGGTGTCTAATTTTAGTGTATTCCTTGTAGTGAATTTATCACACCAAAACATCAAATTTAGTTGGAGATGGCCTGAACCTTGTGGTATTCATATATTTATGTAGTAAAATCCAATACCTCTTGTCGCTTGAAACGATATTTCCTCAAGTTTCTTATGGAATCATTATTTTGGGAAACAAGTAATATTACAAGGCACGATAATATAGGAATCAAATCTTTTGTTTTTGTTCTGGTTACAGTGTTCTTTTTTTTTTTGACATTAAAATATCATAAAGCAACAACAAAGCTAAAAAGAAGAGGTTAACTAAACCCGAAGCCAAGAGGCTTTACCCCATACACCCAGGCCTAGACCTCCTCCGAATTACAGCAAACTGAAGCAACATCAGAAAGAACAATAGAAGAAAGAAAACTTGGCAACAAAGACCAAGTAAAGCGATCTGCATGTAATAGAGCTACCCTTGCTAAAGAATGAGCGGCTCTATTAGTAGTTCGAGGTGTCCAAATGAAGGACAGATGCTAAAAGTGAGTCTTAAGCTTCTGACAGTCAGAAAGCACAACACCAACCTCAGAGAAATTAGCAGAACAAGAATTAAGACCATCAATAATTTCTAAACAATCTGATTCTAACAAAACATGATCCAAATTAAGCCTTTTAAGCCAGGTTAACGCCTCTCTTATCGACATGGCTTCAGCAAGAGCGGCATTGGCACAAGACGGAAAATGCCCCGAAAAACCTGTCATAAAGGAGCCCTGATAATCTCGAAGGATAGCTCCAAAGCCTGACTTATTTCGCCTTTTATCAACCGAGGCATCAACATTGCATTTTATCCATCGAAACGGAGGTTTTTGCCAGCCTACAGGAGCCTGGGGCTTATTAGTAGCAACCTGCACCTTCCCAAATGTACATTTCGCCTCTTTCCAGTCACGCAAGTAATCATCCGCAAAAGCCACAATAGAATAAGGAGGAATGTCTTGTTGTTTCCAACAAAAGAGATTCCGATGAAACCACAAACTCCAACAAATGGTAAGGGCTCGACCTCCAAGCTCAAAGCTACCTACACGAAGCCAATCAATAATACAGTCTTTAACGTTTACACTATGAAAGGTAATACCTGAGGACGTCCATACATGGCAAGCATGAGGGCACATAAGCAGGACATGATCTATGGTCTCTATATCCCCACAACGGGAACAGGCCGGGTCCAAATTAACCCCATGAGCAAAAAGGCGTTGTTTACAAGGAACAAAATCACGCAAAACACGCCAAGCAAAATCTTTAACCTTGGGGGGAAGATTAGCACCCCAAATGACACTCCACGGACCCATCACCTCATAGTTTTGAGTTTCCGACAATAAAGATGTAGCAACCCTATATCCAGACTTCACACTATAAATCCCATTCTTAGTATGATGCTAGCAAACAATATCTTTTGGCCGGGAAGGAGAGATGGGGATTTGGAAAACTAGAGACGCTTCTTGAGGAGCTAAGATACCATTTACCAAAGCAGGATCCCAATTTAAAGTAATAGGGTCGATTAACTCACTAACCTTCATATCAGACATACCCTGTAGTGGACTCGAAAGCACGTAGAAATTAGAATCATCAGGTAGCCAAGGATCTTTAAACACTCCAATGGAAGATCCATCGCCTACACGCCACCGAACACCCTTTTGTAGGATACTTTTAGCCGAGATTATGCTTCGCCAAATAAGACTGGGATTTCTTCCTTCGCTAGCGTGAAGGAAATCAGAATTCGGGAAATATCTGGCCCTGAACACCTGGCTTGCCAAAGAATCAGGATATGTTAAAAACCGCCATCCCTGCTTGCCCAACATTGCAAGATTAAAACTCTTCAAATCCCGAAAACCCATACCACCTAATTTCTTAGGAACACATAATCTTTCCCATCTACTCCAATGGATCTTAGCACGATCAGTCGAAGACGAACCCCACCAAAAAGAGTTCATCATCTTCTGCAATTCATCGCAGATACCCAATGGCAGCTTGAAAACACTCATACAATAAGTAGGGAGGGCTTGAGCAACTGTTTTCAACAGTATTTCCTTACCCGGTCTGGACAGCAGCTTGTTCTTCCAGCTAGAGATCCTTTTCTGTAGCCGATCCTTCAGAAAAGCAAAAACTTGTTTTTATTCCTCCCAATCAATGAGGGTAAGCCAAGATAGCGCCCGTGATCAATAGGAGTGAACACCCCCAGAATATTAGTGATAGCATGTCTAACGTCTTGCTTCGTATTAGAACTGAACATGATCCCCGGCTTCTGAAGATTAATTGCTTGTCCCGACGCCGCTTCATAAGTAGGGAGGATATTCTTGATCCGACCACACTCACTGGGCGAAGCTCGGAAAAAAAAGAAACTATCATCTGCAAAAAAGAGATGCCAGATGGTAGGGGCACCCTCACAAATCCGAACACCATGTATATCGCCACGCAACTCCGCTTTACGCAATAAGGCAGAGAGGCCTTCCGCACACAAAATAAACAAATACGGGGAAAGAGGATCTCCCTGACGTAGACCCCTATTGGGGCTAATAGGCCCCACACTGTTGCCATTAAGCGCCACCGAATACCTCACAGTAGTCACGCACAGCTTAATCCAGCCAACCCATTTAGCATCAAAACCCAAACGAAGCAAAACAAATTCCAAATAACTCCAATCCACCCTATCATAAGCCTTGCTAATATCAATTTTAAACGCAACATCCCCACTTGATCCACGACTCTTGTTCTTCATGTGATGAATCAATTCAAATGCAACCATAATATTATCCGAAATTAACCGACCCGGAACAAACGCCGACTGCATAGGAGAAATAATTCTGGGTAAGATGACCTTTAGCCTGTTAGCAAGAACCTTGGCGATGATTTTATAAAGCACATTACATAACGCAATAGGCCTCAAATCCGTCATACTACTTGCATTATCCTTCTTCGGAACAAGGACAATAGTAGTGTTATTTAACCCCTCAGGAAAGTCACATTTATCAAGCCACTCACAACTCTGAGTAAAAATATCATCACCAATAAAATCCCAACACTTTTGGAAAAATGCCGGATTCATGCCATCAGGGCCAGGTGCTTTATCAGGGTGCATGTCAAAAATTGCTTTCTTAAATTCTGCCTGGGTAAAAGGAGCTAGAAGCTGAGCATTATCCCAATCACTCACTACCGAATTAATACATGAGAACTCATCAAAGTTATGACTTCCACTAGAAGCGCCAAACAGGTTCGTAAAATATTCCAAAACGATGGTCGCCATAGAATCATAGTCCGAGCATAAGTTACCAGAGTCATCCTTCAAAACAGAAATGTGATTAACACGCCTACGCTTCGACGCCTAGGCATGAAAAAATTTACCATTCACCTCACCATGATTTAGCTAGAAAATTTTAGACCTTTGTTTCCAATAAATAGCCTCTTGAGCCAATAAACTGGACAATTCGGTCTTAAGAGTCAACAAGGTTGGATCAGCTACATTCGTATTACGCAACGGATCCATCTGTTTTTTAACTTCCATAATCCGACCCCTAGTCGAGGAACCCAACGCCTTATTCCACTCAATAAAAGAAACACTACAAGCGGCGATTTTAGCCAAAACACTAGGATTGACACAGCTTGTCCACGCCCCAGCAGCAACCTCCATAAACCCAGATTCAGTTAACCATTTGTTTTCAAACTTAAATCTGCTGAGCTTTTTCACCTCGCAAACAGTTTTATGGGATTATGATCTGAATATGGACTGATAAGGCTGAAAAGCTTATGATAGGCAAAATGATCAACCCAGGCAGTGGAGACGAAAGCTCTATCCAGACGCTCCATAACAAAAGCATGCGAACCCCGCCCACGCTCCCAGGTATACCCACAACCAGTGAGAGGCACCTCGATCAAATTACAGTCCTCAATACAGTCCCGAAATCCCTTCAAGAGAGCGCTAGGATAATCATGCCCACCAAATTTATCGGAAACATTCATTAAGTTATTAAAATCCCCCATACAAACCCACGGGAGAGAGGAAAGTCGAGACAGAGATCTCAATAACGCCCAAGTGGAACGCTTGCGGTGCCTCTCGGGGAATCCATAAACACCCGTAAATCTCCATCGAAAGTTGTCTAAACAAATAATCTCAACATCTATGTGGTTGCTCGAGTAACCCAGAACAGAAATAGCTTTATTAGAATTCCAAAGGAGGGCGAGACCTCCACTACGACCGATTCGGTCTACACAGAAGCAACAATCAAATTTTAAACTAACACGAATCTCCTCCATTCTAGCAGAGGAAACAAGAGTCTCACAAAGAAAAAGAAATGAAGGCCTATGCTGTCGGACAATATCCTGCAACGCCGTGACTGCACGAGGATTGCCCAAACCTCGGCAGTTCCACGCAATGCAATTCATGGTGAATGGCGGGCCTCCTGAAAGAGACCGGCCGATTGAGAAGAAGATGTAGTTGTACCACTGTACGAGGAAGCAGAGGCGTCACCATCGATGTCCCCATCATGATGATTCAACCTGGTTGAAGACGAGCGTTGACGTTTTTTCGAGTCATCCACCTCCATGACAGAACCTTCTTTTACATTAATGGGATCAGCCAAGTTGGTGGGCCGGGTTGTAAGATCTGGCCCAATCTCTGAAGAGGCCACATCATGAGGCCCATGTGTTGGCGGAAAGGAAAACTGCCGCGGATAATAATCAAAACTATTAAGAATCTTCATCTTCGATCCTCCCACCCTATCTCCTGTTTGAAATCCCTGATTCACGGAGCTAAATCCGATGTTTCCTTGTGTGGAGGGATCTCGACGCCACTGATTTGGCCGGTTGCGCTGTTGAGCCCGAATCTCGGCGCGGATATCCTCTGTCCATCCCCGTTGAAGCTCCATCGCCGGCAACTCCGTAAGCTTTGGACAGTGAGTGTCGCTATGTCCAATAATACCACAAAGGTAGCAGAGAAGAGGGAGCCGTTCATAGCTGAAAGAAACTGCAAAATGAGTACCCCCTTCCTTTCGGATCTTCTTGGTTCGCATCAGGGGTTCTGTAATGTCCAACCGAACTCGAATACGCATGTAGTTGATCATAGAACTCCTCTTATGGCCCGAATCATAATCCAGAAACTTACCCATCAGATTCCCAAGGTTCCGAGCTAGTGTTTCGGAAGCAAATCCAGGCGGAAGATCATGAACTCTAACCCAGAAATCCGCAGCGTGGAATTCAATATCTTCTAGATTCTCACCTTCCCGCACCTGATGAATGAGCAGAAGACAGTTGTTAAAGCTCCAAGGACCACCAGCAACCATCTTTCTCAAATCAACCTCATGAAAAAACTGAAACAGATATAGACCATTTCCTCCTATCGGTTTGATGCACGCACCCTTAATCGGCCGCCATAGGTTCAATAAGGTCCTCTCCATAGCTTCAAAATTGATCATTCTTTCCCCAAGAAACCGACACACCAGGCTCAGCTTATAGTCTATTTCCAATCCTCCCACATCAGAAGCTTGAATCACCAACTCCTCGTTCTCCTTGTCGTTAAGAGACAATCTATGAAACTCCGGCTCCATCACCGCCAAAACCAAATAAAAAAATCTCTACTAGAAACGAACAGAAACACCACAAAACTTGACAAGCAAGATGGGACATGCACTAGGGCATGACGAAACTAACACTCGAGAGAAAACGAGGCAGACTATCTGTTTTTTCCGCAGTTGATATTTTTTTTTGTGGTTACAGTGTTCTTATCATGTTTTATTAAATCTTATTTACATATTTATATGGACCCCACATAAATATATAAATAAGATTTAATGAAACAGATTTGACGTGGGTAATGTAGGATATAAGATCTTAGAATCTTGTCAGGTGAGAATTTATTGGTTAGCAATATTAAGAGTTTTAGGGTAGAATTGTACAAATTGATGGAGTTAATAGCTTGATAGGTTAAACCCAAAAATGAAAGACTTTGAATTTTAAAAATCAAGTCATGAGTTGAGTTTGTTTTTAAATATTAAGTCTAAAAATTCTATAAGTATAGTTTGATTTATATATAAAAAATAAAAAAGACAAAATCATTATTTATAAACCAATATATAATTATCATTTACTAATTTCTTATTTACATAATTACGAGAGAGTATAAAAGACTCAAAATTATCTAATCAATTAGTGTATATATTTTATTTTGTTTAATTTATTTTAATTATTTTTATAATGATTCTTCTTCTTGAAGAACTATAATTTATTAATGTTTAAATAAATATTTTACTATTTGAATTTTATAATAATTTTATAATTTTATATTTATTTACTTAAATAAATAGATTTTTAAGTATATTTATTTTAAGCCAGTTAAGAATGACGGTCTAGTGTATTCTTGTATTCTAATGTGAAACATTTCCCAGTTAAGAATGACGGTCTGGCTTTTCTTTTTCTCATTTGGTCAGGCTGTAGATGGTGGAGTCAACAGAGAAGTAACTGAAGTAGTAGTTGGAGAGGAAATTGCAGCCAAGGCGGAAGGCTTGTGCTTGGAGGGTTAGTGGCTTTTGTCATTGGCGATTTAAATATACCCTCAATTCACGATTCTCCTTTTGCAATTCAAGTTGTATGTAACATCCTGTTACTTGAATTATGGTTAAAATGGTATTTATTAGAGATTAATGAGAAGTTAGGAGACATAATTCATGCTTATGTATAATATGACATATACATACACGGCACTATTGATCTTGCACATTACAATTATTTGTACACGCATTCATTGACATTTTTGGGTATAATTAATTGTAAAAAAATACAATTAAAATGTTAATTGTGAATTATTTGAGTTGAAAATTTATTTAGAGATTATTAGTATTATTTTGAATTTTTTGTAAATTTTTGAAAATTTAGAGTATATTTGGACTAGTAATTAATTGACAAATGGATCAATCATTGTGTGACAATAAGCAACATTTCGCATGAGTAATTAATTGACAAATGACAACAATGATTGAATGACAAATGGACTAGTAATTAAGTGACATTTGGTAGCTTATGTACGGAATAAGTGGCTTACATGCTTAATGACATATATTGTTATGTATGGGATAAGTGGGTTACATGCTTAAGGACATATATTGTTATGTAAGGGATAAGTGGCTTACATGCTTAAGGATATGTGTTGTTATGTAAGGGATAAGTGGCTTACATGCTTAAGGACATGTGTTGAAATAAAATAGTGTCATCTAGTACCTTAGGTGTAATGTTTCTACAGCATTGTTTCAACCTAGCTCATTCTTCTTCTCTTCTCATCTCTCACCACCGAAACTTGCTTTTATCTCCCCTTCTTGTGTTTTTCTTGAAGCTATGCTAAGTGACCACACTAAATACATGCTTTTACGCTTCACAAAATAGCTAAAAGCCAGTTGATTGTTGTTGTTTCATCATAGCTGAAAGTCATTTAATTTCATCTTGAATGTGTGATGATTCTGCATGTTTGGAGTACTAATTTAGAGTGATTTTTGAGCTGGGATTAGAACTGAACAAGTACGTAAAAGATTAGTGTTTATGGCATGTTATAATAGAGAATGATTGATGAGTTTTGGATGAAAATGAGGAAATGTGCTAGAATATTATGAACTGGAAAACTTTCACTAAACATGTTTCGATATTCTGATTATAACTTGATCTGTGGATTTCTAAATGAGTTGATTCTTAATTCAGATTAAACTTGAGACATATGTCTACAACTTTCTTGAAGAAGTTGAATTTTAATTATGTCTCTAAGATTTTCAAAATTGGCATGTAATTGAGTTTTAACTTGGGTTGTAGCACTACCAGGGACAGAAATCATGTCCTGTGGTTATTGAATAAACTGTATTGATGTAGGCCGAATTAGACCGAGGTGTCTTCACCAAAGTTGTAGCTTATTCTCTTAGCTTTAAATTGGTATAAAGTTTGGAATTGAGAGATATGAGGTGTACAACGTGAATGCATGATCATGCATTAGCCAAAATTTCACATGTACATAGTTTGTGGTATTTTGAGCATAACTCATTGAATAATGAACCAAATTGAATGATCTTTGTTGGGACCCGTCTCCGGAACCCAACCTTCTTGTGGAAACATCAGACTTGAGCGTATTTTCCTTGTAGGGTTATT
>JAOSBL010000007.1:13363449-13386562 GCA_027568915.1 Erythroxylum roraimae
ATTTTTTTCATTTTTGGTTTTGATTTTTCAAATAAAAACAAAAACTATTTGATTAGTCAGTTGAAGTATGTGTTGTGCTTAGCAAACAACACAGAGACTCCTTCATTTCCTATAGGCAATACTTGCAAAGAAAAATTAGTGTTAGAGTTGAATCACACAAACTTATGTGATTCAATTATACCTGCATTTAATAGAGATAAAATTAATTTATTACCTTCATTGATGATTATAGAAGGAAGACATATAACTATTTCTTGAAGCATAAATCTCAAGCATTTGAGACATTTAATAAATTAAAGCATTTAGTTGAGAAGGAACTAGTCAAGTTTATTTAATCCATATTCTTCATAGTAAAATAGGGTTTTCACAAAGAAAACTATATTAGACATAGTTTGAAGTATTTTAAAAAGAAGCAATGCATCAATGTCTTTTTGGCTTGACGCAATAGTTTGGATCATCCATGTTCTCGATAAACATTTATCAAGTGCTCTAAGTAGAACACCAAAGGAAGCATGGAGTGGAAATAAGTCATTTGTTAACTATTTCATGGTATTTGGATGCATAGCTTTTGAACATATATCTTGTTAGAAAAGATTGAAGTTAGATGACAAGGGAGAGAAATGTATATTAATAGGAGTTAGTGAAGAATTAAAAGCATATAAGTTGTTCAATCCAACAACAAAGAAATTAATCATCAACAAAAACATTATTTTCAATAAAGAAGAATTCTGAAATTGGTCTTCTTAAAGAAAATGAAAAAAATCTTATTCCTGATAATGATAAAGATGAGTTATAATAACAAGAAGATAGTGCAAAAGGAGTTACAATTGAAATTGACACTTTACAGATGGTGTAACACCATTCTCTATCCTCCAATGTACTAAAATAAGGCCTACTTGGATGGAAGATTATGATGTATCAAGTCTCCTTAATATTGATCTAGAATGTGTTTCTCATTTTGCTTTGTTTGTAAACTATAAATCAATTTTATTTAAAGATGTTATAGAAGAAGAAAAATGGAAACATGTTATAGTTAAAGAGATGAAGGCCACTAAGGAAAATAATACATAGGACCTGGTTGGTTTTTCAAAAGGAAAGAAGGGTATTAGGGTTTAATAGGTCTACAAGCGCAAAATAAAGCCAAGTAGAGAAATTGAAAAGCATAAGACATAAGTATGGAGTAGATTATACAAAAACGTTTACACCTGTGACAAGGATGGATATAGTTAGAATGATAGTTACATTAGTTGCTCAGAATGTCTGGTCTATTTATCTGTTGGATGTCAAATTGACCTTTTGGAATAAAGTTTTAAATGAATAGGTATTTGTTCAATAACCTCCTAGTTTTATTATGCCTGATCAAGAACATAAAGTGTAAAAACTAAAGAAAGCTCTCAGTGGACTAAAATGACCTCTTAGAGCTTAGTACAATCATATTGATGAAAACGAGCTCTTAGGGCTTAGTACAATCATATTGATGCGTACTTTTCTAAATAGGATTTTATTAGATGTCTTTATAAACATACATTATATGTTAAACATGTTAATGGCAAGATGATAGTGGCATGCTAGTATATGTATCGCTTGCTATTTAATTAGAAATAATGTTGATAAGCTTAACAATTTTAAAAATTCCATGAAGCAAGAATTTGACATGTCAAGCCTTTGAATGTTACAATAGTTCCTTGGTCTAGAAGTGTCACAAACAAAGAGTGGATTCTTTATTTGTTAAAAGAAGTAAATACTTGATGTTCTTGACATATTTAACATAAATAATTGTAATTATATATCAACACCAATGGAGAAAGGTGTGAAATTGTTGAAAGATCCTGAAGGTGGAACTATGAATAATACTTTATTTAAACAAATTGAGGAAAGCTTGATGGTGTATATCACTGCTACTAAACTAGATGTAATGCATATTATTAGTGTGATCAACAAGTGTGCGAAGAAGCCAAAGCAACAATATTTGTTAACAATTAAGAGAATTTCAAGATATTTGAAAGAAACTACATATTATGGTCTATTATATAAGAAAGTTGACAAAGAAAGTTGATTGGATATTTAGACAGTGATTTTAAAGGAGATTTAGATAACATGAAGAGTACTTTAGGTCATATTTTCAAGCTAACATCATTGACAATTTCTTGGAGATTAAAGAAGTAGCTTATAGTTATGCTTTCCTTGACATTAGCAGAATATGTGGTTGTCACTTCTAGCGCTTATTAAGTGTTATCCCCTTAACATTACAGGATCCTTCTGTCATTTTTAACACTTACTAAGTGTTAGCACGTTAACATTGCAAGGCTCTTTTTGCTAGCCATTGGTGAGCTTTGGCCAACATCTAGCCTAGATTAGGCATGCCAAAGGAACCAAAGTGACTAAACAAAGGAGGGTCAAACATGGCTTGAACTTCGACTAGTTTTAATGGACTGTGGGGGATTGACCGACTTGGTTTGACTGAGTTGAACTTGGCTTTCTTGGTGGGACTAAGGACGAAATCATGGTTAAATGGCAAACCATGGATGAGCTAATTAGACCATGGGTGCACATTGGTAGGACTATGTGCAAAGTGGCACGAAACTTGACTAACTCTCACCTTTGGATTAAGATCATTAGTGATGTGATAAAGTTAGTGGGATAGATCTTTAAAGAGGTGGGAGGACATGACAAAGAATATAGATAAGGTGTCTGATATTCATTTATTATATATTCCTTTTACTTAAAAGTGGGTTAGTGGTAAGAAATGCAAATCACCCACTGAAGTAATGTCAAAAGTGGTTGAGGATGTCGACCAACAACTAGATTAGTGATTTAGCGGCCTTATCGCCACTTTCTTGTATTCTTACCCAACGAGTCTCCAAAAGTTTATAAATAGCTCATTTGAGCAAATGATTCATCCATTAGAGAGAGTTAGAGCTTTTGTATCATTTGTATCAATTGAGAGTAATTTAAAGGTTGACAATTTTGCTATAAAAGCTTTGTACATCTTTCTCTTCTTATTTCTATACATTTTCTTGTTGTTGGCTTAGTGAATCTCGTTGATTTGCTTTAGCATTAGTGTGAATTACCTTAAACATGAGGGATTTGGTAAGGTTGAGTTGAATTGTAGATATTCAACTACTGTACTTAGACTTTGGTTCATTTTGAGTGTAGAATTGGAGTTCCTTGCAAAGTCTTTATAACAATTGGTATTAGAGTTATGTTGGTGAATCGATGGTAGGTGATAATAATCTTAATGAATGGGTTACACTGGTGAAAGTGCTCATCTGTTCTTTACTTTCAGGTGAAGAAGACTTCCTTTCTTATGCATCAGGTTTTGAAGCTTTCGAGAGGTTGATCCAAACATTACAAGATCAAATGGTTGACTTGATTAAAGCATCTGAGCAAATTTTTTTTGAGATCATAATCCTCAAATGTGCAACTGCGACTCAGTGATGCAAGATAAGCTAAAAGCACCATACTTAGGGTGGAAGAACCCAAAGTTTTCAAGGTCAAAATTATAAAAAACTTGAGAACTTCTTGCGGGATATGAACCAATATTTTGTAGCTACTAAGGTGTTAGAAGTAAAAAAGGTGAATGTTTCATCAATGTATCTCGATGGGAAGTAAAATTATGTTAGAGAACTCGAACCTTTACAAAAATCAATGTTGGACATCTTTTTGTGGATATATGGGAGAGGATAAAAAAGGAGCTAAAGTATCAATTCATTCCCAAGAATAATTATTAGCTTGCAAGAGACATCATGAAGCGATTAAAGCAAGATGGGTCGGTAAAAGATTGCATTAAGAAATTTGGTTGCTTAATGCTTGATATTGAGAATATGTCAAATGAGGACAAGCTATTTAACTTTATGTTGGATTTACAACTTTGGGCATAAATGGAGTTGCGATGAAAAATGTCAAGACGTAATGGGTGCTATTGCCGCTGCAAATGCTTTGGTATATTTTAGAGTACCAAAAAATTGAAACCTTTTCCTTTTATCAAAATTTGAAAGTAACTCACTAAGAGAAGGGTGAAGGAAAGAAGAAGAGAGACCAAGGTGAGAAAATGGAGAATGATCACAAATGGAATTCTAAACAAATTGGTCAACCTAACTAAGATGAGAAATCTTCCAAAAATAGTTATGGTTGCTTCTTATAAAGTGGACCTCATTATGTCCGTAATTGCCCAAGAAAGGAGAACTTGAATGCATTAATAACGGATATAGATGATGAAATTGATCATTTTGAAGTAGGACTTAATCCTATCTGCTTACTCTATATGGTGAGTACTGAAGTAAGTCTCTTTGAATGCTTAATGTATACAATATACTTGTTAATGGGAAGGAGCTCACAACTATAATGGATACAATGCCACTCATAACTTTGTCACAAAACAAATAGTGCAAAAGTTAAGGTTAAAACTAAGCAAGACCTCTATAAAGATGAAAACTTCCACATTAAAAACACGAGCATTAGTTGGAGCTGCATATAGTGTTCACTTGAGTGTGGAAAGTTAGCATGGAAAATGTAACATGATGGTGATACCTCCCGATGACTTTGATTTGATTTTGAGCAATGACTTCCTTAAAATGGTAAAGGTGGTGTTATATCCACATCTTGGAGGTATTATGTTGAAAAATTATCAAAATTCATGTTACATAAATTGTTATAGGTCTAGCAGAGGAGCAATGGACAAAGCAACAACAGTGGCACATGTCTCTCCCTTGAGCATTGAGAAAGGCCTTAAGAAAGGCTCAAAGGCATACCTTCCAATCATTTGGAAATTACAGAAGACTATGTGATAGAAGTCCCGAATGTGGTTGTAAAAATATTAAGGGTTTTTATGATGTTATGCCTAAAAGGTTATTGAAGACTCTCTCTTCTTATTACGAAGTTGACAATAAGATTGAGTTGGTCTCAGTTACAATTCCCCCTGTTTGTGTCCCTTATCGAGTGTCACTATTAAAGTTGGTGGAGTTACGAAAGGAACACGGTGAATGGTTAGAAACGGGATATATATAACCCTCTAAAGCTCTTTATGGTGCCTCGATATAATTCCCAAAAAAGAAAGACAGAGCCTTGCACATGTGTGTAGATTATTGAGCCTTAAACAAGGTAACTATAAAAAATAAATACCTTATTCCTTTAGTTCAAGACTTGATGGATAGATTATCAAGGGCTATGGTATTCATAAAGTTGGACTTGTGAAGTGGGTATTAGCAAGCATAGATTGCTAAAGGAGATGAGTAAAAGACAACATATGTTACTTGGTATGGCTTGTATGAATTTTCGATCATACCATTTGGTTTGATGAATGCCCCTGCAACTTTTTGCATCTTGATGAATGATGTGTTGTATGACTTTTTAGATGAGCTTGTGGTGGTCTATTTAGATGATATTGTGGTTTATAACACTAATATGGTAGAATATATACAACACTTGAGAAAGGTGTTCAAATGCTTATGAAAACATAAACTTTTCGTGAAGAAGGAGAAGTGTGGGTCTATGCAATCAGAAATCAAGTTCTTTGGACACTTAGTGAGAAAGGGCTAAGTGTAGATAGATCCAAGAAAGGTATAAGCAATTATTGATTGGCAGGTTCAAAAAACGATGAAAGAACTTATAAGCTTTCTTGGCTTGCTGAATTGCTATCATCGATTTATTGTGGGATATTAAAAGAAAACATCACCTTTGATGGATTTTTTAGAGAAGAAACAAGAGTGGTAATGGTCAGAGGCGTGTGAAGGAGCCTTTGAGAAGTTAGAAGCTATCATTTCAACTAAACCTGTGTTGAAATTGTTCGATTTTGATCTCCCTTTTAAGGAGCATACATACGCTTTAAACAAGCTATTAGTGGTGTATTGGTGCAAGAAGGACATCTTGTTGCTTTTGAAAGTCATAAGCATAATAGTGTTGAGCAACGATACTCAACATATGAGATGGAGATGTTGGCAGTAGTATATTGTCTTAAAACTTGGTGGGTATACTTATTCATAACCAAGTTTATTATCAGTACGAATATTGTAACTAACACCTATTTTAGGAATCAAAAGAAATTGTTTGCAAGGCAAGCCCAATGGTAAGATTTTTTTGTTGAATATGACTTTGTATGAGAGCATAAACTAGGGAGATGTAACAATGTGATAGATGAATTGAGTTAAAAGAAAAGAAGTTTTTGTAGCTTGTATACTATCACTCGAGTTGAATAAGATCTATTGGAGTAAATAAAACTAACAGTTCCTTTTGATATTACCTATAATCAAATTATGCAATAAGTGAAGGATGATGATGTGCGACGATTTTGACTCGATGACGATGGTTAGCTAATAAAAAATAATAGTTAATTGTATGTGTCAATTTTTGGTGCCTTGCAGAAGCAATTGATGAAGGTGATGTGTGACTCACAATGCTCACCCTAGAGTCTAACTAATTTTCGCACTCCTTTTCTGATCTTACCATTTGCCAAAGATAGAGAACGACATTTAATTATATCTCAAAACTTGCCTTATTTGTTAATTAGATAAACCTGAAAGAAAGGAGGAGGCAGGACTGTTGTAGTCTTTGCCTATTTCGGAGAAACCATAGGTGTCAGTTCAATGGTCTTCATTGACGAGTTCCCAAATATGGACAACATAACTTCAATCACGGTGGTGGTTTATAGGTTCTCTATATAACATCCCGTTATCCCATATTAAGGGTTAGAATCCTAAAATAGTGTATATGAGAGTTTATTGAAAAGTTAGAAAGTGTATTTCATACTCATGCATAATATAGCATACATATAGATGTGATTATTACTCATTGCACACATTAAAATAATTGTACATGCATTTATTGACATTTTCAGGTATAATTGATTTATAAATGTGAATATGATGTGGTTAGTAAATATTTTGTCTTGAAAATTGATTTGGTGATAATAATTGTTGATCTAAAATTTTTGGTAAAATTTAGGAAATTTTCGAAATTATAAGTATTTTTGGGCTAGGAAAATAACCAAGTGGCAAGTCAATTGATAAGTGGTAGTAGAAATAAGTGTCAAATGGCAGTTGAAATAATTGGCGAATGGTACTAGGATTTGTTGAAAATATGATATTGAAAATTGGGTGACAATTGGAGTAGAAAATAGAGACAAATTGACTAGTTAAATAAGAGAACCAAGTGAAAACATAGGAGGTGGACATGTGGCAACTGACAAGTGTCACTTGCCAAGCCATGCATCCACGCCCTACGACACTCTTTCCCAAGTGAAAGACCATCTTCATTTTTATTTGTCTTTCACTGTGTTCATTTGTTCTCACTCCTTGTTAATTTCTCTTCTCATTTTCTTCAGTCTTCTTCATCTACGATACTCATTTCTTACCCTCTCAACGTAAGCCTTGCTCTCACCTTTCACTTTTTACTTTCATTTTATTATCTTCATCATTGACACTAAAAGACCAAACCCTACAACCTTCGACTAGTGATGATCGTGTGATATTGGAAAGCTAGGGTTCACGTGATTTTAAAGAGTTTGGAGTTTTACCAAGTAAGTAACATGTTAATTCTTATGGGTTGTATGAATATGAAACAAATATGGTGATTAAGTGATATTAAATGAAAATGAAACTAGTGTTCATTATACATGTGCATCGTGAATAAAGAATGAGAATACTGGTATCTTGTTTTTATGTTTTTGATGATCAATATTTCATAAGTTGTTATTAAAGTGATTTTTGAGATAGAAAGATAATTATGATGATATAAAAAGAGTGCAGAAATTTCATGAAATGGTGATATGTTTATGTTCTGTTTTTACTGTTTATTTACGTGGATCTTTTTGGGTGTTATAGAGGTGTACTAAAATGAGTCTAGATTGAAAGAAAAGGAGTAGTGTGATGTCTTGAAATGGGAAGAATTAAAATGATAAGGTAGAGATGAAATGAAGGTGTTAACGAAGATGAACATGTGTAGAAAATGAGATGAATATATGTATATGATATGTTCGGTTTTTGATGTTTATGATTAGTCATAGATTTTGATTTGTATGTGAATGAGTTGAGCTAAAATGGAAGTAGGAATGAAGAGGAAATAATGAGGACATAAATTAGAAATGCTAAACTAAGCAAAAGAGATGATTTAGTGATGAAAATATGTTGTTACATAAAATCTGGGTAAGTTCGTCTATCACGATCGTGCATAAGCACGATTGTGATAGAGAGGAAACCTCAAGGGAGTTGCACGATCATGCTTGAGGAGAAATCAGGTAGTGCATGATCATGCTTAGAGAAATTAGGTAGTGCACGAATATGCAGAAGGGAGACCTCCAGAAGTGCACGATTATGCACAAGCACGATCGTGACAAAGACGAATCAACAGAAAGTGCATGATCGTGCATAAGCACAATCGTGACAGTGAAGGTGCTATACTTTTTGATAGTTTTCGACACCCTTCATTCTTTTGACCATAACTTCTTTTCTGGACCTCTGATTGACTTAAAATTTGAACCACAAACTCCTCACACATTGTCCTTTCTCTCCACCAAATTTCATGGCCACTTGAATTCATTAGGAAAAGATTACCAATGGTTGATTGATGAGTTTAGGATGAAAATGATGAAGTGTGCTGGAATTTGTTAAATGGAGTCTTTTCACTAAACATGCATCTGTATTTTAGCTATATCTTGATCTGTAGACATCCAAATGGAATTATTATATTAAACTAGAGACATATAGCTACAAATTTCATTAAGGAATCTAATTTTAATTCTGTCTTTAATAGTTTCAAAATTTGGCTTGAAGTTGAATACTGAGTGCTGTTGCAATTTGAGTACAGTCTGAAGTATTTTGTGTATAACTTATAGATTACTGAACCAAACTGTGTGAAATTGGTGTCCTTAGAAACTTAAGACATATGGGAGCATTTGTTTAGAAGAATGTATTGCCTAAATACTTCATTTTTCTTGTTGTAATGGCCATGCAAAATGGACCTGAAAATTTCCTATGAGAAAAGCTGGAATGATCGATTGAGTGATGAACATAGAATAAATTTGTCTTATTAAGGTGTAAACCTAAGTTCAAATTATACATATATGAGTTTTGAAGTATAAATAATCATGTGATGTGAATAAAGGGAACATATCTAGGATTGTCATTGAGCATGCATTGTACATAATCGATATATACATATGTGAATAAATGAGTACTTATATAATTGTGCAAAGTTGTGATATGTGTAAATGTATGTTGCATTATAAAGAGGAGCGATTAGAGCGTCAACATCCAGACGTTGCTGGGACTTTGAGGCAATAACTATCTGGAGCAAACAGTGAGTAACCTAGATGGTCTCACTCGATTAAATGTATGTTTTAAATTCTATATTGAATTATTATATGAATGTGATTGTGTCAATTCCGAACATTGAATGTCCAAGGTGTTTGATGCATGAATTATGTATATTAGAAGTACTCCTTATATGTGAATCTAACTGAAATAAGTGTACTTAACATAACTGTTGGATGCCAGATTTATGTTCGATGATATGTGAAAGCGAATGTGTATAGTGAATTAAAGTGACTGATTGATCTTATGTGATTTGATGCATTTCATTACATGAATACATGAACAGATAATGACAATTGTGACCTGAGTAGCCACAGAAAAAGAGCTTAAAGCTCAGAATGTGATTAAGAGCCAAAGGGTTACTATGAATAATGAGCCCTATATCTCCAACAGATAAGGGACAGTTATCAATCAGCCCAGTATCTAATACGAGACAATTATAGACACTCGGTCACAATAATGTAATAATCGAAAATGAGTCTCATAAGCATTGCATATATATTTAATATGTATGTTTCGAATGATTTAAATTGATTATTGAATTATGTTGAATAAGAAATGTGGAAATTGTGAACAAAGAGTTTTTGTGATGCTACATCATGATATTTGTTATCATATGAACTATGTGATTGCATGGATTGTGTGTTATGTGATATGAATGAACCATCGAGGATGGTTAACTCACTGAATTCACAAAACTCACCAAAATTGCAACATTAATATTTCAGGTCCGAGAGAGGATACTGGTGACAGAGAAACTCTAGAAGAAGCATTGTTCTTGTACTTTTAGACAGAAGAAATGACTCAAAGGTCGGTCAGCTAAGACTGAAGGATCTATATAAAAGTTTTGTATAAGTCCTAATGTATGTAGTGTGTTAGGTATATAGAGATGTAAACTCTGATTAATTTTTGATAATGTACATATATGAATATTTTGTAAGGCTACAATTTATATTTGGTTTTTTATGAAATGAAATAAGGAATTTTGGGTTTTTAAATGTTATGACATTTACGCTTTGAATGATGATTCCATGATTAAGTTAGAGACATAACTGCTCTAACATGCTATTATTATAGGTTATGTACTGGAATATCCTCAGAATGTTTTGGTATATACTTTATGGTAGTGGGGTGTTACACTCTAAGTATGCAATCTTTCTGCCAACTTCAGCTTTATGTCCCTCGAATGTTGCTGTGGAGCTTTTCTACAAAAATATGGTAAAACACATTGGTGTTTCGACAGACATTATAAGTGCCTGATACACTCAATTTATTGGCTGAGTTTGGACGTGTAGCGATCTGAACTTTGCATACCGGGTGGGTTTCCTGCGCACCTTAAGAGGCCCGCGACCGCTACCAGGGTGGATTTTCCCTCGGTATTGTCCTCTTTGGTACACTGCGTGAGTCACCACTTGAACGCAGGACTTCAAGGTTTTGTTGTTTTTAAGAACACGCCTCTTACTATTGAGCCAACTTGGCTCAATGGAGAGAGGCGTGGTCTTAAGACCAACAAAACCTTGAGGTTATGTATTCGAGTGGTGACTCACGCATAACCAAAGTGGACAATACCGATTAATGGGAGGGTCGGGGACCCTACAGGACGTCTCTCTTTAACATGATAGGGTGTGAATTAAAGTTCTCAACTATAAATCACCCACAAATAGATGGTCAAATGGATAGAGTTAATGGCTTATTGGAAGAATAATTATGACATTATGTTAAGTGTAAGTCAATGAAATTGGCTAAGTTTACTTGATACTACATAGTTTTGTTATAACTTACATAGATCATGAGCTATGAAAAAAAGTCCTTTTAAAATTGTTCTAGGACATCAACCTTTTACCGCTCTTGGATAGCACAACAAATATTAGGAGGAAATTGTCCAATTACTTGCTCATTTCGAAGGAAAAACATGAATTATTAGATGAAGCAAAGGATAGTCTTCATAAAGCATCCAAGTGAATGAAGAAATATGCGAATCAATAAAGAAGACCTCTTGAATTTGATATTGGGGATAATGTACTTCTTATATTTACTTCGTAGATTTAGAAGAAAATTAGTAGTAAACAGGTGCACCAAAGGTTAATGTCAAAGTATGATAGGTCATTTGAGATCTTTAGAAAGGTGGGAAATATAGTTTATCTACTTAAGTTACCTGAGTGATTAAAGGTACATCCTATATTTCACGTTAGTTTTCTTAAACCATATCATAAGAATTCAACAGATCCAAACAAGAGTTAAGTAAAGAGAGCTCCCCCTATTGTAAGGAAACAATTTGACAATCAAATTGAGAAGATTTGGGTTCATCAAATATTGGAGCAACATAAAAAGAATTGAAGAATAGAGTTTTTGATTCAATGGAAAAATGAATCAGTCTCATAGGCTACTTGGGAGAAAGACACTACCTTGTGACAATATAAATACTAAGTAAATGAGTACCTTTAATTTGTTCTGACAAGAGCGTTAGGTTCATCTTGTAGGGGTAGTTTGTTAGCTCCTTAACATTGTATGACCCTTTTTGATAGCCATTGGTGAGACTTGGCTAACATTTAGTATGGATTAGGTATGAGGAAGGCATGCCAAAGGAACCAAGGTGACTTAAACAAGGAAGATCATCATGGTTCGAGCTTTGACTATCTTTGATGGACCATAGAGCATTGATTAGCTTGGCTTGAGCGACTTGGACTTGCCTTAGACATCTTTGGTGGGACTAAGGATGAAATGATGCTCAAATGATGAACCGTAAATGAACAGATTAGATAATAGGTGCACATTGGTCGGACCATATACAAAATGGTTCAAAACTTGGCTAACTTTTACCTTTGGATGAAGATCATTAGTGATGTGGCAAAGTTAGTGGGATGAATCATCAAAGAAGTGGGAAGACATGGCAAAGAACATGGATGAGATGTCTTATCTTCATTTCTCACATTTTCTTTTTACTTAAAAGTAGGTTAGTGATAAGATATATAAACCACCCACTAAATTAGTGTCTAAAGTAGTTGAGGATGTTAACCATAAATTAAGTTAGTGACTTGGTGGCCTTATGCCCACTTTTTTTCTATGCTTTTCCAAAAGCCTATAAATATCTCATTTGAGCATACGTTTCATTCATTAGAGAGAGTTGAAACTTTTGTATCATTTGTATCAATTGAGAGCAATTTAAGAGTTGACAGTTTTATTCTAAAAGCTTTGCGCATCTTTCTCTTTTTATTGATATCTACTTTTTTGTTATTGGCTTAGTGAGTCGCGTTAGTTTGCTTTAGCCTTAATGTGAAACACCTTAAATATGAGAGATTTATTAAGGTTGAGTTGAATTATGGACGTTTAACTATTGTACTTAGACTGTGATTCATTTTGAGTGCAAAATTGGAGTTCCTCGCGAAGTCTTTGTAACACTAAGCAATGTAGATGAGAAGGGTACTTATGGAGTCAGAAATAGGGTCGAAAGAGGCAATAATAATATATTGTAATAATTCTTCAACCTTTAAGCTTCAAAGAATCATGTATTCTATGGACTAATTTTATATCACTTTCTACAAAATTTGGTAGAAGATGGTGATACAGAATTGGTCCATTGCAACATAAATAGATATATTCATTGAACCCCTCAAGATAACTTGATTTAATAAGCTAAAAAGTACAATTAGAGTTTGTAATAGAAAAAATGAGTTGCAATCAAGGGAAGAGTACTCAATACAACGAAAGAATGTCTAATATTAGATGCAACTGATGTTTTACATTAAACACAACATCATAAGTGATAACTAAAATTTAATAAAGTTGTTTGGCGTATTTTATTACATATTAAGTTTCTTATTCAATTTTCTAATCTTTAGGTACAATATCGCATCTGTTATTTATTTTATAGTAACTTAAGTGTTTGATGTAATTTGAATTTAATTTTATTTATTATGAGTTTCACTGTACTAAAATTTTAATTAATTTCAATATTTTCTATTTTATTTCTTTTTTGGATTTGATAGTTATGTATTAAAATTCATGTTAATTTATATTGTTATTTGATATTTATGTTAGAAGACCCCTCCATAAACGATGCTAAAGGCCGAAAGCACCAAGTGAATGACTGTAACAAAATTTTATATTACTTGTGATATTGGTACGTGTATACAAATGTGCATTGACATTTTCAGTTATACCTATTTTTTCATGGATTTACACAGAATTACACAACAAAATTTAAAGTGTGTATAATTATAGTGATATTTTTCTTATTTTATAAAATGTTATATAAACAAATCCGAGGCAGAGAGGAGTGCCTTAAAATTATTTACGAAAGATTATTTTCAAATTAATAAACTTAATAAATTTGCCTTTTTGCTTGGTTTTGAATGATTTATAAAATGTTTAATAAATAAAAAGTTGATAGTTCCCCTTATTTTGTAAAGGATATATTTCTCTAACCAACATAAAAAATGATCAATTTGAGTAATCTTAGAGGTGAGTTTATTGAAGTTTGAATATAAAAAGGGGTAAAGATGAATTTTAATAAAATTTGATTTTTGAAACACAAACTTCCATTAAATAATTTTACCTTTATTATTAGTTGCGTTTAGTATGAATTCATATCAACTATAATTCTATTTTTTAGTCAAATAGTGTTGACATTTTGAATGATTATAATTATAAATTAGCACATATTGTTATTATTATTATTTATTTTGACAGTTAAGTGTCTTTATTTTGAATATACTAAATAATATAGAATCTTATTACGAGGGTGAGCCTCCAATCGCTCCTTTGTGACTATAAGATCACAGGTTCAAGTCACGAAAACAATTTCTTTGTAAAAATACAAAGGAAAGATCGCATATATTATAACCCTTTTCAGGCTTTTGCAAAGCGAGGAGCTTTATGCACTAAGTACATTAACTTTAGTATAAAATCTTATTCTAAAATTAGTCTTGACTTTTTATTTTATTTTAAAAACTATTTAGATAAATTTGAATTTTTAGTCGCAAGTGGCAAATTATTTGCTATCCAGAGAAGGAATGACAATGAGCTAACTCATGAGTCTAAATCAGGCCCATATTAGTGCGATGTCTAATTTTTCTAAGCAAAATGATTATTTTAGAAGAGTTAAGTCTTGAGCAGGCCTGAGCTGAGATAATTCAATCCCGTAATTAAAAAAAGTTGCTTCACACAAGGTTTGACCATGTGCTCAATCTAATGAATTTACTATTGTTATTTATAACTAGAACGATTATTAATTGTAACCATTATTTTATTTTTCAAAATGCTAGTGAGATTGGATTATTGGTTACTTTTTGGTAAGGTTGGGATTAGGAATGTTAATTTTGGCTCGACCCTACCCACCCTGTTACCATTTAAAATGTAAAAAACTATGACATTTTCTAATTTATTTAAAAATATATATATAAGGCCACGGGCTACTTAGCAGTTACCTGGGTCAACTCATTGACATCCCTGACTAGAATTGCAAACATAAGGAAAAAGGTTTTGATTAAAAAAATCACATCTTTATGAAGAATATTTATTTTTGGTTTTATTTGTTAGAATAAGTATTACGTTAATTTATTTTAAAATTAAAATTAATTGCTTAATTGATGAGAAATTAAAAATTTTTAAATATAGTTTGAGTACTAATTTGAAATCAAATTCGTTTGTAGGCTTACGATTTTAGTTTTAAAAGACAAGTGGTTAAGTTGAGTTACATGTCTAAAAAGTTGAAAGATGTTAAAGTACCACGGTAGTTTAGGGTTGAGATACAGCATCCTTAAACCCTTTGAAAACAACTTAACGCTGGTCTGTCCTTGGGGGGACTTTGTTTTACTCCTCTTCTTCGTCTACTGTGAAGCAATCGAGGAACTTAGATGCAGTAGCTGTCTATCTCTCTGCTTAACCCTTCCCAGACCTCTTTAACGCTAACCCAGACCACTGTTTGGAGTGACTGCCAGCCGCCTAAACCTGTCAACGCCATTTGGTTTCGGTATATCTGAAGCTTTTCAGTTTCATCAAAGAACCATTAATGCATTCTGCCACCTTCAAGCCCTTGTCTGAATTGAGAGGCACTTGCTAACGCTTAGGTAATTCTATATCTTTCTATCGTTTCCCAAATCACCTCTTCATCCTAGGATCTCTGTACTAGATGAGCTTTTCTTGTTGTGGTAGCAGATTATGTCACATATGGATATCTAAGCTCTGTGCTTCAGGGAGAGTAAGCTTCTTGTTAAGGGTATCTTGTTTGTTGGGTGTAGTAACGTTACAGGTATAATGGGTCTGTTGGATTCAGACAATGAAC
The DNA here is from genome assembly GCA_027568915.1 of Erythroxylum roraimae. NCBI lineage: Eukaryota > Viridiplantae > Streptophyta > Magnoliopsida > Malpighiales > Erythroxylaceae > Erythroxylum > Erythroxylum roraimae. Next base: position 13,379,038 of record JAOSBL010000007.1, read on the forward strand.
TGTGTAGCTCTTTCAGGTACCAGTTTGGTTCATAAGTTTTCATTTGCTCTAGTCATTGCGAGACGTTTAAGTCGCTGGAGTTTTGACTGTGATATACGTGATGATGAGTGTCACTATATTGGGCAACCCCTGAATGGATTTTGTGAAAGGTCTGACTTTAATTATGATAGGCGTGCTCAAAAGAACTTGACTGATAGGCAGCGATTTTTTCTCAATGCCAAGAAAGATGCTGCACGAATTCTTGACATTTTAAAACGAGACGGCCTAGGATTTGACACCGAAAAGGGATTAGATGATTTGCATGTAAGGGTCTCAGGCCTTCTGGTGAGGGAAGTTCTTCTGGGGATCTTGAAGAGGATAAACAATGAAAATAAAACGAGGTTGGCCAAATTAGGGTTCAAATTTTTTGTGTGGTCAGCTCAGCAGGGATATTACAAACACACAACCAATGCTTATCATTTGATTATGACGATATGTGCAAATTGTGGGGAGTTAAAGGCAATGTGGAGATTGAAGGATGAAATGATTGAAAACAGGTTGCGAACTACAGCTCGGACATTTAACATATTAATATGTGCCACTGGCAAGGCTGGTATGGCTAAGGAAGTTGTGGAGGAATTCATCAAGTCAAGGACCTTCAATTATAGGCCATTCATGCACTCCTACAAAGCAATCTTGCTTTCACTTCTTCCGTTGCATCAATATGGGTTGATTGAGACGGTGCATGAGCAGATGTTAGCAGATGGTCATTCTGCAGATCTTTTAACTTATAATGTTCTTATGTGGGCAAAGTTTAGGATTGGGAAGTTGAAAGAGGTTCACAGCTTGCTTGAGGAAATGGAAACGAGTGGAGTTTGTCCAGATTTTCACACTTATAACATCCTTCTTCATGTTTTTGGTAAAGGGGATAATCCACTTAATGCACTCAATCTTTTAAATCATATGAAGGAAGAGGGTACTCTTCCTAGTGTGCTCCACTTCACCACCTTGATAGATGGACTAAGTCGTGCTGGGAATTTGTATGCATGCAGGTATTTTTTTGATGAAATGACAAAATATGGATGTGAGCCAGATGTCGTTTGTTATACTGTAATGATCACAGGTTATGTAGTAGCAGGTGAGCTTGAAAATGCAAGGGCAATGTTTGATGAGATGATCATCAAGGGCCAGCTGCCAAATGTTTTTACCTACAACTCCATGATTCGTGGGTTCTGCATGGAAGGTAAATTTAAGGAGGCATGCTCTGTACTTGATGAAATGGAATCTAGAGGATGTACTCCTAATTTTCATGTGTATAGCACGCTACTAAGAAATTTGCTGAGAGCTAAAAAGCTCTCTGAAGCTCACAGAGTTATCCAAAGGATGGAGAAGGGTCAATATGCGCATCTAATTTCCAAGTTCAGAGGATATAGGAGACGGTAAAGTGGTGGATTGTGTGCCCCTGAAATCAGCCTGAAATGCTGGGAGATGATGCTTATTGACTTGTGAAGTTTTGAAAGGTAAAGTATGCCTTTTAGCTTGGTCATTCTATGTAATGGAAAGCCAAATTTCTGAGTCATTAGGGACTAATTTCTTCCCTCATTTTGTCTCTTTTCCATAACATGCTATAATTGTTTGTTGATGAGCATTAGTTTTGAACCAACTATGATAATGCATATTGCAATAAGTTTTTCCCCAGAGGTAGAGGGTAGGGGGTTTTTGGTTTCGCAATCTGCTGTAGATATCCGTTGCTTGCTTATCCCAGCCAATGTCCTTTATGGCTCCTTTGTTTGCCTTATTCCAACCAAGAAAATAACTGATCTGTGATATCATGATGCTCATTTGTTTGCTACCTTAGTGCTGGCTTAAAGATTTTCATGTTTCATGCAGGATTACTTTTCATGTGAAACAACCAAATGTAAAGTAATTTATTCATGGAGCACAGACCAAATTGATGCTGTGTCTTCCAGTGACCTCATCCAGGTCCTGATAGCCAATGGTGTGACTTTTCAGCATCATCATTGTCTTTAATAAGCCGAAAAAGATCTCCCCAAAACTCCTGTGCAATTGCTTTTCAGCATGTTGTTGTTATGCCAAATTGATCTTGGCAAAGCACTATGGAACTCGGATGGCTTATAGAAACATAGCTACATCCCTAATTTGTGTCATGTGAAGATGGAGTCGTCCTGACTGAATCCTTTTCGTGCATGTGTTGGGTTGAAGTCTTGAATGTGCTGCAACCTTTCATTCTTGGTACTGAAGATTCCACAGGATAGAGAATGATGAAGATTTTCTGAGAGTTTCATTTTTCAGGTAAATTTTGTCACAAATAAGTTGTTTTTCTTTTCTTACTTAGGGAAGAAAGTAAAATGTATCAAAATGTAATTCCCGATGACAGTTGAAGGATAGACAAATTTTGTTTTAAGAATTGAAATAAATAATTAGTAGGCGTGTACAAGGAATATGACTATTGAGAACAATTATTGTATAACACTGTTACGCATGTATCAAACCATAAGCGTCACTGAGAGTTTGGTCCAGTAAATATTCAGCAAATTTAGCATTTATATCCTTTTTCTCTTCGTGTTCTATTATACAGGACCTCAAAGAGCCTAAATGCATTCGCAGGAATCTTGTAATCTGCAAGTCTTCCTTTATATCAAAACCTTTATCTTGCATATTATAAGATATCTTAGGGTAGTTATTAAACATACCTTTCAAGATTCTCATACAGGCTTCTCTTCTGTTATGAATCCTGACTGTCAATTCCTTCTGGAAATGTTGATCTAATTGTCACTTGTATTGATCTGGTATGTACCCATTTTATGTTCATTCATAAGTTTTTGAGAAATATCTCTTTTCGATAATAGAAGAATTATAACTTTGTTAGAAGTTAAAGTTTTGTTTACAGGAGAACAAATCATAAAGTTTGAGATCATTTATACAAGAAGAGGAAAATTTTCTAATCAAATAATAGAAGTTCTTCTGAAAAAAGTGAAGGCAATAGTCAACATAAATCTCAAGTTAACATGATCAACCAGAGAGGGAATCCTAATGAGTCCAATTTTAAATTAGTTTCAAATTTTGTTATTAATTTAATTTCTTGTAAGTATGATTGATAGTTGGATCAATGTTACGAATCCTGTACTAGACTTAGTATTGAATTAGGTTCTGGTACAGTATTGTATTAGTTAAACTGGGTACCATTTTAGGTACTTTTTTAAATATATGAAATAGTCCATGATTTTTTTTAAAATTTACAAAATAGTCCATTCACATATTATACAGCTATACTTGTACTGCATATTTTTAACCATGTCTTTAAAAATCATAATAATAAATAATAATCGCAATTTTAATTTAATTTATAAAATTAATTTAATAATTATTAATAATTAAATTTCAAATAATTAAATTTTAAATAAATTTTGATTTAATAATTAAAAATATATAAATAAATATTAGTTTATAAATAATAAATTTTAAATTATTTATTTAAAAAAATGAAAATTTTTATTAATACTTTATTAATGAATATTATATAAAATATTAAAATAAATTTAAATAAAAATAATTTATTTTTAAGTTTTATTTAATTTATAATTATTATTAGTAATAAAAATATTTATTTTTATTTTAAAAAATAAAAATAATTATAAAAGTTGAACTAAATAAAATAACTAATTAAAAAAACTTTGAAAAAAAGAGAGGGCAAGAAAAGGTGAGAGGGAGGGAGAGTTTAAATTTTTTTGAAAATTTGCAAAAAAGTTCCTTTATTTTTTTAAATTTTTGGTACCTGTATTTGGTCGATATTTTAAATACCGATCGGTTTTTAAATCCGGTACAACTGACCCTCCGTTTCATACCGATTTTCCTTCGATATGATATGGCCGGTGTGAAATGGTATTTTAGAATCCAACCTCTTAAGGCTAATGTACATGTTTATTTTCATTGGTCATGGTTTTCAACATATAGTGATAAAGATAGATGAATGATGTTGTTTTTATTCAAGTCAAGATAGAAAGTCGTCCCCAAAATAATTAAATCGTCGCCAATAGAAATAATATTTTTGCTGGTAAAAGTATTATATGAATGTTTGTTTAAACTTAATGTATTTTATATTTTTAAGGTCACAGTATATGACATGAAATATTAGGTTATATTAATCCTAAAAATATTTAAAGGCTCGCGAATGTGAATTTTATTCCTAAATCTAGTATTAGTAATTCAAAATATAAAGTGCTTGTAGAAGCTAAACAACTCAGAAAGAACCTTTTAAGTGTGGTATAAGAAATACAGATCTCTTATATTTAATACATAGGGATGTAACTAGAAGTAGAATAGTACGAAGGTATACTTCTATATGCGAGTAACATATAGAAAGAAATATACTTTAATAGATATTGTTAACTCAATGATTATTAGCTAGTATGTTCCTAGAAATTTATGTGGAGAAGCATTATTTTCTTTATATTTTGAATCATAATTTTTTTAAAATAATGATAAAACTCTTTTTGAATTATGAAAAAATTTAAGACCTCAATTGAATTACTTAGAAGGGTGCGAAATGGGAGTGATTAGGAAAAGTAGGATTTTTTTGAAGTCAAAAGAAAAAAAATAGGATTCAAACTTTCGATGCTATACGTTTGGTTATGGTTTAAATAGTAATGTGTATAGATTTTTAGTTATAAATTATAGTTATAGTGACATTACCTATAATATAATTGTTGAAGTTAGAGATGTTATTTTCTTTGAAAATATTTTTCTTTAGGATTAATTATAAAAAATTTCAATCGGTCAATTTTGCAATTATAGCCTTAACATTAAAAAGTGATAATAAAATGCTCAAACTTTCAATTTTTTCAATTATGATCCGACGATAATGCCTCCGTTATCTTTGCTGACGTAGCAGTGCCACGTATCCAAGAACTCTAATTAATAAGACACGTCAGCCTTAATTAATAGAAGTGACTTAGATTAATGAAACGATCAACAAGATTAAATCCATAAATCTGTCTGTCGATCCCTCCTCCTAAACGCAAACACCATTGTTTCTCTGTTCTATAGTTGTCGTTTAATCCCTCAACCCTTCCCACTGTCACATCGCCATTAGGTCTCATTCTATTTTCTCTCGACGCCCACACCCTTGTTTCTCAGTTTGTTACTGTCGTTTAATCCCTCAACCTTTCCCACTGTCGCATTGCCATTCATTCTCAGTCTATTTTCTCTCGATGCCCTCACCTTCTTACATCGTAAGAAGCTCATTTTGCCCTTCCCGATGCTCTCAGACCTTCACAATCAGCCACGTGAAGGTTAGGTTTTTATTACGCTTTGTTTAATTTTGTAGATGTTGATGATCATACATAAAATTAGACGCAGTCAAGATAGAAATAAATTTCTTGCTTAAGATTTTGTTGTCTTCTTTTCTATTAGTACCCATATGCCCAACTTCAATTACTAAGTACCACCAATTATTATGGCAACTGCTTCACTAGTTTGGTTATATGATCCACTTTTTTCTTTTCCTACGTAAACCTACAAAAGAAGATAACAAATTTATTAATACTGCTAGCAATAAGCATTCATTGGTTTTAGTTACACTTTACACCATATTGGATTATACCCATCAAATATAGTTTATAGGTTTACTAATGATGTGGTGTCTCTTCACCATTATTGGCATTTCATTCTTTGTTGGGTGAATTTATGAAAAGAAATCATTAAAGAATTGGATCCTTGATTCTCAAGAGGATTACTTGAATCTAATTCCTAAAATGATTCTCACCTTTCATTGTGTAGTTCCATTAGATGATTATGTCTTGACTCTACCTTTTTAATCTATAAGATAATGCTATCTCAACCCTCAAATCATTGAGGAAGAGAATCAGTTTGCAAGATCAGCTATTATGTACTGTTGATTTGTCCTAGTTTTCACAATCTTTATGCATGTAAAAGGCACCTCTAATTTTTAAGTGGTATTTGTCAGAAATATTAAAGATGAGACTAATTAAATACTTGAACGATTTAAGAATGTCTACTAAACCTTCGATTATTTAGTTTACTTCATGAAAAGTTGTTATGACTTTTTTTTACAAGCTTGAATGTGCAGGCCACAATAGTGTTGCATTTAAGGTAGTAATGAAATATTTGTATGATAATATTGTAATAAGACAAAAAAATATGGGCAGAAAAAAAAAAGTATATGTAGCTTTCGTTGGTTATGCACCTGGAATATTTGACATGGGAAGAGTGTCAAGGTATTGTTAATGAATTCAATGGTGCTATTTATTGTTCTTTTGATAGTGTAGCAAAAGATGGAAGGATATCTTATCAATTTTGTCAAGAGAAAGCATTATGTTCAATGGTAAAATAATTGTAATATATATTATTTTGATATGTCATAATTTAATTGGATTCAATTATAATTAATATTGATATTTCTATATATAATTCAGATTTTGAATGTTGATTGCCCCAACTAAAAATGAGAAGACGAAGTTACGGATATCAAATGCTAAGCCTAACATTGGTCAACATTTTTATGAATGTGTTAATACAGAAGTTAGTATTTCAATTATTGCTTTTAGCAATGACAATCGTATAAAGTCATGTTAATAAATATTCAAATTGAAGTTTTCTTATAAGTACTTGGTATTTGTAAAAGACATGAAAGTTTGTTATTGTCAGAAAATATGTCAAACATGTTTTGATCGTTGGGGTAAGAGTCTTGTTCGGAAGATGTATTGCTGTTAGCAAGAAGTAAGTAAATATATCTGCATAATGCATATTTTTTATAAGTTCTAATATTTGTGTTTATATCTTTATTTTGTAAGTTCCATGCGATTTCATAGCTTGGGCATCAAATGTAAGTACGACAAAAATAAAGACATTATAATAGTTAGAAGAGCAAATGTAACTATTACGTTTACTGGGGCTCTTGATTTTTATTCAATCACTTGCCACTATAATATTCAGTTGTAAGCTTTTCATGTTGAGTGTTGTTAAGGAAAAGTAAGCGTATATGGTTTCATTAAGTTGCATTCTCAATGGTTCATTTCTTATACAAATTTAAATAAAACCATTTGTAATTATAGTAAGAACTTATATTTATTACAGTACTTGGAACAATATAGGATTATTAGTTCAGGAGCCATAATATGTTCCTATTTTTGAGTTGTTTTAGACATTAGCTCAAAGGAGTAGTTCAGGAGACGCAATCAAAACAGAAAGAGCTATATCATCTAGACTTTCTAGAAAAAGATAAATATTATCATAGGATAAAAGAAGACAATGAAATCTTTAGCAAGAATTTATTCTATATCTCGATAAATCAACTCTTTGTGGAGAAAAAAAAAGCTTAATAAAAACCTAACTTGTAAACATAAACAAACCTATAATAACATGTAACAAAAACCTAACCTTCACGTGGCAGATTGTGAAAGGCTAAGGATATCGAGGAGGGTAAAATGTGTTGGACCAATGGTGGTTGACAAATATAATTCCACTTATGTTTTGATAATAACAATATGTATAGAATTGGTAAGAA
>JAOSBL010000007.1:13390932-13406116 GCA_027568915.1 Erythroxylum roraimae
ATATATCATGGACTTCATTAATTCGATTCAAGATCAAAATCAATTCATAACAATGAATATCAAATTAATGAAAAATGTCTTTCTTTATTTATACATAAGTTTGTACAAAACGCGCTAAAGGAGATTGCCTTTAGGGCACTACTCTAACAGTAAATGCAAAAGACAAGGTTTAATATAACCTACGAGAACACGAATGCCCTCTTTACGAGAGACCATTTACTTATATCCTAGTATGTCAAAATTTTCTATTACAAGCCAAGTCCTCGGTAAGATTCAACTTAGTATATCATTCTTGATCACTTCCTCCTAGTTCTTTTAAGACCTTCCTTTTTTCCTCTTACAGTCTCTAAGTATTATTTTCTCGCATCTTCTCAGGGTCAAGGTGTCTCCTTTTAATGTGTCTGAACCACCTATACCTTGTCTCTCTCAATTTGTCATTAAGCCCCCTTTAATTTGTCTTTGACCATTAGATTCCTGACCCTATCTCTTCCAGTAAGGTTGCATATCCACCGGAGCATCTTCATCTCTATCACCAAAGGCTTATTATTGTGTATTTGTTTGATGGGCCAACACTCAGCCCTATATAACATGGTTGGCTTAATTGCTAAGCGATAGAATTTGCCTTTAAGCTTAAGTGTGGTATCTTTTTGTCACAAAAAACTCCCGATACACTTCTCCATTTAAGTCACCCTAATCTGATACGATGAGCTATATCTTTATCAATCTCTCCGATGCTTTGGATGATATACCCTAGGTATTTAAAACACTCCTTCTGTGATATAATTTCTGATCCAATCTTTACCTCCATATTGATAGCCACTTGACGGCCCAAAAAGTTGCATTATAAGTACTCAGTCTTAGTTTTGCTCACTTAATAACCCTTTAAATCTAACATTTCTCTCCAACATTCTAGTTTGACATTGACCCCCCTCTCTTGTCTTATCCACTAAGACAATATCATCAGCAAACAATATATACCAAGACACATCTCCTTAAATATTCTTGGTAAGCAAAGAAATCATAATATATGGAGGAAAAATAAAATAGAAGATCTTTATAACATTTGTACTAGTCGACCACTTTTGGTCATTGGTTGACAATTTACTTAATATAGTCGAACCATACTTATCAACCATACTCATTTAACATATGTTGTTTCCTTGGAGACATTAGTTGACCAGTACTTAATTTTGGTAAACCATTGAGTAACATTGATCAACTAATATGAGTGAGTGATTAACCTGAGCTTCATCCAAACAATGAACAAACTCACAAAAAGTGAGAATTTGGTGAATTTGAGAATAGTAGTTGACTATACTAAGATATTGGTCAGCCAATAAGACCTTAAGACTTATGAACAAACTTAAAACTCAAGCTGAAACAATTAAACTTATAAGTTCAAATAAAAACCATTCAAGGTAGTTAAGTATGAAAAGAGACATTAATCATATATAATTTTCATTAATCATGCTTAACTCTCTTTTAATTGTGCAAAATATACCCTTATTCATTAGTTTAGCGAAACTATCCCCTAATTACTGTAGTGTTTAATAAATTTTAATTCAATATCTCTATTTTGCAGATAATCTCTTGTCTAAGTACTAAGGTCCATACTATAATCTTTTAAAAAAATTAATCTCGTATCGAAATTGTAAACCTAATATTCATCATAAGGATTTAGATTCAATTTGATAAATAAATGCAAGATGTGATAAATTTCTAAAATATGAACTAATAAATACCCCTTTTTAAACATTACCTATGATATAATTCAGATAATGATTCTCCTTAGTTTTTGAATCTATTGGAAGCATCTCATCCTTTTCATCTCTCTCATTTAGTTCAACAATTGTCTCTTTTAAAAAATCTTGATGATTATTCTTTTTCTCTCTAAGGGCTAAATTCTCCACACCCTATAACAACATCTTCAAGACTTTTTTAGAGACAAGGTGGATATATTAAAACTAACATGTATAAACTCTTCAATAACAGGAATTTTCATATTAAACAATTTATATGCTTTGTGATTACAACTAAGAAAAAAAAAGTTCCTTGCTTTATTTGAAATAATTCATATTAGTGAGTTAATGCTCACTTTGCTTTCTTGTGCCTTTATATGTAATTTCTAATATGTGCCAAATTTTATAATTCATTTCATACATAGAGACATTCATTTCTTCCTAATGCATAAAATAAGATGTGTATGGCCCAACTATTCACAGAAATTAATATCTTATCTTGAGATTCTCAATTTTACTTTAGTTTGGTAACCTTTTTATTCTTTACAATTTTCATAGGTATAAAAGGGCCATTGAAATTATTTTCTGTAGGTCTGCACTTTTGACCAATAAGAAATTTTCTCATCTTAGTTTTCTTATAAAGGTAATTATTACAAAGCCAAATTAGAAATTTACAACTTAAAATATCTCACTTTATCACTTTGATAAAATCAAAGAGGCTAGCTTACTCAAATATAAGACAATGAATACTCAAATATTTGATTAAAAAATTAGAAATATGTGCATAAGACACCCATATGCTTTTTTTGAAGTTAGAACAAATGAAAAAAATATGTATTTGTAGGATTTAAAAATCCTACTAGTCGTTGGAGCCAAAAACTAGTCATTATGATGACTAGTTTTAATATATTGGTTGACTGTTAGGTCATACTAGTCGACTAATGTGCATTAATGCATAAAATCAACTAGTTGCTGTACATTAGTTGAACACACTGATATATTAGTTGACCAATGTGTCTCTTAGAGGAATATTGGTCAACCACAACACCATATTGGTCGATCAATGTGTCAACAAACACCTAAGTTACATATTTAACTTACATTAGTTGATAATAACCTATATTAGATGACCAATCCCTTAAAATTATAATTTCAACTTCAAAAGCTTAAACTTGATTTGTTTAATGTAATTATGATTAAAACAACTTTCAAAATGTCGCTAAAGAGTGTTTAAAAGATCAAAAGACTTTCTTTATAAAAACACAACCTTTAATACCTTTTGATGAATGAGAAGACTCTTGCAATGAAGTAACATGAGATATTCATGTATGGTGTACCTTTAAGATTACCAAAGATACAAAATGAGACTACAATTAATATCACAAAATATATAATGACCTTGATAAGCCTTGATCTTATTTTGTTCTTGACTTGATCTTCATTTCAAAGGTTGCAAATTTCTACTTTTCTTTATCATCCCTATGAGATATCTTCTTGAGTTATGGCTACATCTTATTTATATATTACTTCTTACCAAAATAATAAACTCATTAGTGATACTTATATTTTATTATCATCAAAACATCAATTAAAACTTTCCTTGGTTCAACACTATGTTTCCTCCTAAAAGTGCAATTATGGCACTCTAATGAGACATAGACAACCATTTAAGACAACTAAAGGGATTATGTCTTTAAAGCATGATAAAGGTATGCATATTGGTTTTAAGATGCTTAATTAAGATTTTTTTAATTAGCCACATAAAAAATTGTCTTATGCAATGGATAAACCCTTAGTAAATATATGATTCAATTAGAGCTTAAACCTGATATAATGATCCTTTTAAATCGACCATCATCTATACCTTAAATCCATTGTAAACAAGAACGAGACCTTTTAACGTATGCAACCAATGAAATAAAATTTGAGAACAAATCTAGATATATGAATTTTGAGAAGATATGTTAGTCTATATCTTCATTTATTAAGACTATGGAAAGAAGGTTAAATAAACCAGTATAAGTTTTATGTTGAAATTATAATTGAGAACATTAAATAATGATAAAAAGATTTGGTGAGCTTAATATCCTTTACATGTGGTAAGGTTGATCTAGCATGGAGTTATTTTCCTTCTTCTTAAACATTTGATAAAAATATTCAATATAAATATATGTTTTGTGATATAATGTTTAAAGGGAGAGGAATTTATAGCATGAAAGAACATATTATTGGTCTTACAAAAAATACCATTTTAATTATCATGATAAGATTGAAAATTATTTAGAGCAATAAGTAAAAAGGAAAAAAGAAAATAAATAGACTTATAGTGTATCTTTTAGAGATGATGAAGCATAATAAGCATTAAATAAAGGAAAAAAGAAAAGTTATTATTGATATAGATTCTTATTTTCTATTAAGAACTATTATTTATTCTGAACTAAGTTTAAAAAGTTCTTTGATTAATAATGATGACGTTTTGCAATGTAAAGAGCTTGGACTAGTAATTCTATAATTCATGTATTTCTTTAAGTAATTTAGTTCACCTTATTTTAAGAAGCAATAGATACTATATCGATGACGATCTAGGATTTAAGGCACCTCTTTATTAAGAAATTTTTGTGCCTTTAATTTAAGATTTAGAGAAGGAATGTCAGTTAATTGTAGGTATATGTCTAATTGTTGAAAAATCTGATGCATTATTATGATAGAAGTTTGGACTAGTTAATGAAAAGAACCTTGATTAATTTCTTAGCTTATTATAGTATTGTAACAACTTTTGTCAAATCTGTTAATATTGCTTCATATATGATAAAAAGTGATCATACTTTATTTTAATTATTTTATAAAATTTTTGAATGGGTTAGACAAAAAAAACTTGTTTATTTCATTACAAATAATGAGATTAATTATGCATCAACTAAGTATTAGCTACAATTAAAATATGAGCATACTTGTTGATCTTTATGTGCAGCTCAGTATATAAATATCATTTTAAAAGATATTAATTATATAAACTATATTTTTAATCTCACTTCATATGTATCTAAGATCATAATTTTTATATATAATCTGCTTACATTTTTGTCTTGGTTAGGAAAGCAGGAAGAATAGATTGAGAGTGTGCGTCTTACTATTACTAGGTTTGCAATTACATATATAACTTTGAAAAGTGTTTATAATCATAAATAAGTTCTTGAAATTTTAATTACAAGTAAATAACTTTCAAGCCATAAATTATTAAACGATGCAAAAGAAAAGAAATTTATACTATTATTATATAATAAATTTTGGAGTGTTTGCTTGGTTATTGAAAATTTTGTGGCTCTATTTATAAGGTTGTTGAGGATTATTAATTTAGATGAAAAGCCATCTTCGAGTTATATATACGATGGTATGTAATTAGTAAGACAATTGTGAATTTTTAAAGGTAGGAGAAATTGTACATGCCTTAAATATATATTTTTAACCAATGATAAGATATGCATCTTACTTAAAAGATCTATTTAGGAGCTTACTTTCTCAATTCTTATTACTTATATAGTAAGGTGCATGTTTTTTTTTCTAATAAAGGGCAATCAAATGCAACAAATGAAATAATCTTGATTATAATGAACTTGAAGAGAAAATTTTTTAAAAAAATGCATTTGTTATGATGAATAAAGTAAGAACGTACTGATAGTTAGTTACAATCTTATTTGAAACATATTTAAAAGTTACAAATATACTTCTTTTTTTTAAAAAAAATTCAAGTAGACTATGTTATAATTGAAAACAATATCATATATTAGTAATTTATGATTTATTTAAAACAGTAAAAGATGTTGATGCAAAAATTTTAGATGAAAACATGGTTTATAATTCTTTAAATAGTGTTGGAGAATTTTAAAATCTTTTATAGTGGTGAAATATAATCTTTTTCAAAAAAACATAGTTTTAGTTGTTACTATTATTTAAAAATTTTTAGGTTAAATTAAATTAATTAGAATTATTAAATTTGTTATTAGTTGATTAAATATTGCTAGACTTGTTTTATTTTAACTTCAATAAAATATTTTTTATTTATTTTTATGATTTTTATTTCTAGTTTATAATATGTCAATTTTATAATAGTAGAATAATGATTCAATCTTTAAATCTTTAAACTTTCCGGTCAACAATTTGATGTCTAATATGATTTTTAAAACATTCATTTTTTGTAGAGTAATCTCAAGAACTTGTACTAACTGATGGCCATCTTCTTGGAATGACATAAATTTACTACTTTCTATGCATATTGCAGAATCGTCTATAAACTCATGCCTTCTCTTCCCCCCCAGGTGCTTACTCCTATCCGTGGATCGTCTTCCTTGTCCTTTAAGGGATTGAATCCATTTTATAGCTTAGTACCCATTTGAAGAAAACCAGGGAAATGTTTGAGAATGCATTATAAAGTTAGAGGAATTCAGCACGGAGATCCACTATCTCCTTATCTCTTTGTAATTGTTATGGAAGTGCTTCAAATAATGACTTAGCTATGCAGTGTGGAAGGTAGAAACTTTAGATATCATCATCGATGAAGTGAACTGCATATCACTCAACTTTCTTTTGCAGATGATTTACTCATGCTATTTGCTAGTGATACAACTTCAATTGGAGTACTCTTAACTTCCTTATAGAGATTCCAAAAAGTATCTGGGCTAACATTTAATCCACAAAAGAGCTCAACGTACCTATCTACATAGAGTAGTGAAGCCTCATCTAATGTGCCTATGAGGGCAGGTCTAGCCATTCATCCGTTACCTCTCAACTATTTGGGTGTCCCTATCTCTGCTAAGAAGCTGAAAGAAGTTGAATGCAAACCAGTCATTGACAAGGTTTGTAGAAGAATTTCTAATTGGAGCAACAAATATTTGTCTTATGGTGGTAGATTGCAGCTGGCCATCTCCATTCTTAATAATCTGCATGTTTATTGGTTGTCACATTTAGCAATTCCCAAAGGTGTTTTAAAGAAGATAGACAGGAGTATAAGAGATTTCATATGACATGGACACAATTCTAATATGAAGAAAATTTCTAAGGTTAATTGGGGTACTATTTGTCTTCCAAAAGAAAATGGTGGATTAGGGATCAATTCAGTCTTTACAATGAACAAGCTTTTGTTAGCAAAACGACTATGAAGACTCTGTTGTGATAAGGAAAGTCTCCAGGTCAAATGGGTTCATATGTTCTATCTCAAACACTGCAGCATATGGTCGATTTCTCCAAAAACATCTCAGTTTTACACTTTTCAACAAATCTTACTCACCAGGTCATTTATGCATCCTCATATCAAGCACTATGTTACAGATCTGCAAAACACTAGCTTCTGGTTTGACAACTGACGTCCAATGGGACCTTTATGTAACACTCATCCTTTTCTTGTTTTTAAAAGTAACAACTGTGTGTGGTCATTCCATATTAGCAAACGAACCATGCCAATTGTAGAGCAGATGCCAACTTTTACACCAGTTCTGGAGCAGGCAGATGAAGTTAGATGGGAGTCACACTCATCACATAAATTTATAGCAAAATCATGTAAACAACTACTATTTGGTCCATTCACCAGATTCACAAGTTGATATGGGGATCTGGAATTGCACAGGCTCACTCGTTTATACTCTGATTAGCAGCTGGGAAGAAATTGAGAACTAGAGACATGATAAAATTTTCGATTCCAAACAAATCTTACCCCTTATGCAGTGGGGGGAAGTGGAGTCTTCAGATCATCCCTTCTTTGGAATCTTAAACAAGATTGATATGGGGTAAGTTTCTCTGTATTTTTAACCTACCTGATAGAAATATTGCCTAGCAAGACTGCTTGAAGTGGGTTAATGATTTGCACTAGAATAGTAAAATGAATCATGAAGCATTCAAGATTGGCTTTGCCACACTAGTACATTTCATATGGAGAATGAGGAACACCAAGATTTTTGGGACAACAAAAGAATACAGGAAATTCAGCTGGAATGAGTTTTATCTCAAGCTATGGATGACTATCCTGTCAATTCCTCTCTGCAAGATATTTCTGGTCAACTCAAGCACCAGTTGAGTATTTAGTAAGAACTGGTACTTAGTTAACAAAAGTTGGGTAGCTAGCTGTATATTATGTATAGACTTTAACTATATTTCGGTACTTAGTTAACAAATGCCCTTGTTTTGATTGAATATAATCCTTAACTTCCAAAAAAAAATTAGTATTGTTTCCTAAAAACAAGGGCTTTAGCTTTTTCGGCTGTCATCATACCACTCAGTCCCCATCATAAATCCAACACGAGAGGAAGAAGACCAGCTAGATCATAATAATAACCGATGAAGATATTATACCAAATTGTGTGAAGAAAACTACTTTAGAAGGTCCAGATAGTTGACACGAAGAAACACCTGTTTAAAGGATGATGAATCATGACCATCTAATTTAGGATAAGTTCACAATCCAACCTAATATGGTATTTCATTATACAAGTTCGGTTTTGAGACGATAGCAAATGCTTGCCTAGTACCGTTGTTAATTGGCAATGCTTACATTCCTTGTCCGGTTGCTTCCTCTTGCTAAAATAAAAACCAAAAATCAATTTGGTATGGGTTATCGCGGAAGGGACTTGATCTTATTGTAATTAATAGTAGCAAGTACAACAAAGTACACCAACTGAAATTAGCAAGGATTGAAAACTTGCGGGGTTGATTATAAAACTGGCCATTGTTTATTCCTTAATGATACAGCATAAAAACCTCAAGGCACACACCATGATCGGCAACATAAATTAATTTGATTTTCTTACAAATTACATGTGTTAAATTCTCTTGGAAGATGGTTGCAAAATTTGTCTACCCACTACATGGCAAAACTTTTACTTGTAAAGAGGAATCTCTTGTACCCTTGATATCTATGACGAATAGAACCAAGTCTTATCTCCTACAGGGTGATACAGAATTATTATAGTTCAATTGCTGGAACTTGATCATCTATTTTGCCTTCTGTCCCGGTAAGCTCATCAGCAATCTCATCATCAGTCTTATTATCACCTGCAATGTCTGAATGTTGGTTGCCTGTATCGCCCTTCAACTCCTCCTCACTAAATAAATCTCTTTGAACAGGGACACTTCTTTGCTGCTGGGACGAGATTACATTTGCAATGGCTCTCAAAGCTGCAGATGCTTGATCCCCATTTCCATCAACCTCCTTGTCTAAGGTATCTACAATAGGCTCCTCCGAAGGGTTGTCATCTTGTTGTGGAGGAGGAACGAAGAAAGGTATTCTACCTCTCTGCCAATCATGAAGGATCATCTTTGCCGCAGTCATTAAATCAGGTTCACCACCCTAAAAAAATCCAAAAAGAAATAGCTGAAACGAGCACAACATTATTCTGCAAAAACCAAATCTGCAACCAGAGATCATAAGCAAATTGCAGCCATCATGTTTGCAACCAGTCAAAATTTCAGGGAACTGCCACAAGAATACATGGTATGAAGTAATAGGCAACAACTAGTTCTCAGACCAGATGTCATAGTCATGACCTGCAGAAGCTTACAAGATAGTTTAAGTTGGATGGAATTTCACTGTTATGACCTCAATTTACATGTTCAGTGACATGGGGTGATGGAGAAACATCTTTCTCTATCTCATCACAATGATTTGACATATCATTCATATGATATTACTAATCCTCTTGCACAGCAGTGAAACTAATATTATCATAAATCAGATATTTAAACATACCTTCAGAAGTTTGCCTGTTGACTTACAGAGTTGAACCAGAAAGTCGTCATCACCAGCCCTGACAAGAATGGGAAATATCTACTAGTTCATAGACCTAATATTTCGTGCATTAATAAAGAGTAAGCTCATTAAAATACCGAGGACAACAAGACAATCTAAAAAGGACATACAACAACATTCTAACTTTTGAGGCGCAGCCAGTTCCATGTTCACAATAAAACAACCACTACAACCACTCATTACCATTTAAAATCAACCCACATTCCATGGCTCTTATGTTTTGATGTGTCACAAAATAGATGAGAATATTGCCAGTTGGTGGGTGGGGATGGGATCTCTCAGAGGCTATTAATATCTCATGCACAAATAAAACTGGAACAAAGAAAAAGACAAGGCAGTTTTAGAAACGATTGTTTAAGGTTTTCTAATCCTGCTAAATATACTTCCCACTAATAAAAACGACTCATCTGAATAACTGAATATATCTCAAGTTAGAGACAATCAGCATATCCAAGTAGAATCTGGTAAAAGGTGCATGCAGGGGATGATAAATTGAATACAATTCAAGGTTTTCCCCATGAAGGTTAAGTTTGAACATCAAGAGCAGACAAAACACATAAAGTAGAACCAAATTATGCATCACAAGTAGCTCACCAATCTTTTATCTTATATGCCCTTTGAAGGTGCTCCTTTTTAACACGTTTCAGAACTTCTCCTATATGTTCGGATGCATCTTGCAAGTTGGTAACACGTACCTAGGAGGAGGATAATCATCCGTGGATATTAATGACTGAGAAGTGTACATCATAGAAGACGAACAATATCAACAAAAAAGAACCAAAAGATACAAAAAATTCTAGTCTTTCTCTTTGTCAGATACGTAAATTCTATTCTCTCTTTATGTCTGTCTCCCACATGCTCACCACACATGGATGCATATTCTGTGAGCATAAGCAAACTGAAAACACACAGTAAGTGTATTTCTCCATCAATACAACAAAAACAGCTTCAAAGTCACCAAATTCAATTCTTGCCCACAAGGAATACCTGGGCAGTTGTAAACTGCACCTTCCACATATGTTGACAAACAAAAAGTACACACGTGATACAGAAAACCACCTCATCCACTAAAAATTAATCCTTTTCTAGTGGTCAAAGCTCATAATTTCTAAACAGAGTTCTCAGAGAGCAACTCAGCTGACTGATTATTATTATTATTATTATTATTATTTTAGGTAAATGTGAGAGTAACTAAAAACAATAAACAAATAACATCATGTAACTAAAGAAAAAACTGAAGAGAAGAAAACATACCACCCCCTTTAAAACAATATCCGTTTCAGAATCTTTATTTTGGTAAACAACTCCAGGACAATCAATCAAGAATATCCGCTTTGTAAGTGTTATGTATTGCCAAACCTTGGTCTCCCCTGGGATGGGAGCAACCTTGCAAACCTGCAAAGCAAGCATAAGTTTGTCAACTAAATTGAAAGACATGACTAACCTTTGTTAGCATGGAACAGGATGTAATGGAATGAATTATTACATTCTTAGTTCGCAAAGTGTTGATCACTGAAGATTTTCCAACATTTGGATAGCCAACAAATCCCACCGATATTGCTTGCTTGTCACTTTTCAAGCGAGCAAACTGTCTTAACACTGATAGAAGAGAGCCCTGATACAAGAAAAATTCCAAAAGATTGATTTAGAAAAATATTAAACCTATTAAAGCAACATAAGTTCTCAAATTCCTGCTGCAAGCGTTTTGTTTGAATTGATGCAAATGCTGCTATATTATTTTACTTTTGTTTCCTCCCAAAAATTCTGATGAATTATCAAGAGACACAAAGGGAAACCAAAGTATATCAGTGAGCCAAAGAACAACATGGATCCAAAGCATCAAAAAACCAGAAAAGAATTACTATTGGCAATACGAACAGCAAACACATAATAGCTAGCTGACAATTGCAGGATATGCAATTCATTCAGTTCCCATTTATGGTAGTTATATTTACCTTTCCAAAAGACTTGGTTATACTTGCATGGAATGCTAGAGTAGGATACTCCTTGGATAACACTCTAAGCCAACCTTTTGTTGCCCATGCAGGGACAAGATCACACTAACAATAAAAAATAACAACATTCAGAGTAAGTTTTAAAATATGATCATGAGCATGATGTCACAAGCAAGACAAAAAGCAAAACTAACCTTATTTAAGAGAAGCACCATGTTTTTATGCTTGCAATGCTCTTTCAAATGCCTTTCTAAATGATAGCATCTTGTTCCTTGGGGATCTCTTGCATCTAAAACCTGTAAAGAGCGAAAGGGACAATAGTATGGGAACTCAGCTTTGAAAAGGTTCGAACAAGCCCAATTATGCACTCCAATTAGACATAAACTTCGCAGCATGGAAGAAAGATGCTGCGACAATACAAATTTGGATTTAGTTCAAGGATCCTTAGCTTGGATCCTCCCGCATAATTTAACATCAATGGCCATAATAGAGTAATAACTTTTGATTCCCCCATTGCAGGACTTTCTTTTCTTCAATAAACCGACCATGAAGTGCAGTTAAACCTTCCACTTGTCATAACAAATAGTCAAATTTTGCAGTTAAGAATCCAATTTCTAGCTTGATTATTTCTGCCAGTCCTATAATTTGCCAATATTCTTTTGTTTAAACAATTATAACAACCTGGACAACAACGTCTGATGAGTCAATAACTTTGTACAGCTCTCCCCATATGCGCTTACTTTGGCCCTTCTCAAACATTGTATGCCGAACCAAGTCCCTAAAGCCATCTTCTTCATTTCCTTCTGCAGATCCACCAGCTCCATATTTCTGCTCAAAAGCATCTGCAATGTCACAACAAATTTTGGTTAACAGCTCAACCACCAGTAAAATCTGATTCCTAAAAAGTTTGATCAAAGAAGTATAATGTTATTTCGAGAACCCACCAACTCCACAAATAATATTTCATCACAACTTGTTTTCATCAGAAGTATTATTTACCCATATTAACATCAACAATATCTTTCTAACAATCAAACCTGTATTCAAATAAGGAATAACATTGTCCGGGTAGAATTATAAGGTAAACAAAATTGAGCCTTCAATTTGGAATTCATTGACCTTCACAAACACAATGAAGCAACAATCTCCCAAAACTAACATTTTCACAAAGAAAATGCTTAAAAGAAAAAAAAAGAAGGAAAGTTAGCAAATCGTTAACCTTGAGAGTCATCAGCTTTCTGAACTAAAGACTCATAACTTGCAGCCGAAAGCCTTGGGCGCTTCCTCTTCCTCTTGGGTCCAAATGCATCCTTAAAAGGCTCAGTATCAAGAAGATGGACTCTGGCTTGCTTCAGATGTGTTGGAACGGCCAATTTAGATAAATCCAAAACCGCATAACAACATTGGTGAAACGATAATCAACTTTCACATCAGTAAATACCTTCTGGTGATCATTTAAAAGTGACAAGGGCAGCCTTTTCTCTTTCAGAAGAACATTATAATTACTAGACATACGATTCTGCAGCTCTTCGCGGAAAAATTCAAGTTCTTTCTGATTCACAACCCGTGTATTCCCTACGTACGATAAAAAACAAAATAAAAAAATGTGATTTTCAATCACAACAAACAAAATTTCAGATTACAAAGAAAGAGAGAATACCAAACCAGCGGCGATCGGGTTGGATACGAGAATTGGGAAGCTCCTTTGACTGCAGGTCATGCTTCAAAATCTTTCCTTTGTCATTCCGCTTCGGCCTCGTGTTGTACATCTTGAGACGCCTGACGGTGGCGGCGCTGCGGCTGCCATTCTTGCTGCTGCTTCCATTGCTGCGGTTGACGTCCAGGGAGTGCTTAGGTTTACCAGAGACATTCACTTTCTTCTCCTTCTTCCCCATTTTTAGGGTTTTCTTCTTCAAAGCTATACAATAAACAGAAGACCAAACTCTTTTCCTTTAGCGCTTAGGGCTTTGCATCTGCTGAAGGTTGTTGGCGGCTACGAGCAAGTGAAAAGGGCCGAAAGAAATGAACGGTAGAAAGTTAAGGGTTTTAAATTGGAGATTTGGAAAAAAAATAAAAAATAAAAATTCAGGGTTTTAAAAAAATTATCACCAATGCAATTAGAAAATGTTAAAAGGGCAATAGGAAGCATAAGATTAACGAGCCGTTACACTTCTGTTATTCTGTTCAATTTTAACTAGTTCTGAACCCTGCGCTTTGCACATGTTGTTATAAAGTAAATAATAAATTTTAACTACAGAATTAAAAGGCAAATACAAGTACAAAATTTACATAGCATGTCATAAAATAAGATTATGATAAAATAGGAATCTGATAAACAAAATGACTCCCAAAATATGAGAGCCATATTTATACAAGTACGAAAGATGGATAGTTTAATATTCAAGCACAAAATACTTGCAGGCCCCAAAATAGATAGATAGTTTACTAAACAAAAAGTAGCTGACCAAAAATTGGTCATTCTTGAACATTTCATAGTTAAGTTAACTTTTCTCTTTTGATTTTGGTGATCAACTTAGATGAAGACATTTGTGGTGATATTAAATCACATAAATACATATCATTCTCAGAAGTTTCTGATATTGGTCTCTTCATTTTGAAAATTTCGGGCGTCATTTGAGCTGAGAAAATAATGTCTATTTCAGTTTGACAAATTGCAGCTCTATCATCCTGTAATTAAATAAACTCAATAAGTGGAATACACAATATATGAATATATACAAAAAAATAGATGTACATACTTTGCTATCAACTACAGATAGAGAAATACACCCATCAAGAATATTTTCTGAAAAGTAGCTTAGTGATTCAATTTGATTTGAATCCTGCAGAATGAAAAGTATCTTATAAGAGAAGCAGATATGTTGGCACTTTGTGTAGGTTGCTATGTTATTGTTTTTTCATTAAACAAGAAAATTCAACTTTGTAAAGCAAGAGATTGTCTTACAATTTTAAATGCAGAAACTGATTGTGGTGCATTTGATTGAATAGAATCCTAACATAAATTTAAATGAATAAGAATAATCATTCATGTGTGATCCATATTATACATAATATTAATGGTATGTACATAGTTGTTTGTTCACAGTAGGTAATGATGACAGAGGTGCAATATCAATAGGAATGTTACTTAGTGATTCATCCATGATTGAATCCTGCAAAGCAAAACTCAATAATTGATTACTGAATGCCTATTTACATCTAATTAATTTAATAATGAATGGTTTTACAATGAGATAATATATACCTGAATTTTTTAATATAGTGTCAATGAAAAGAAGAAAAATTAGATAGTTGAACTTGGTAGGAAATCTATACGAAAAATTAGATAGTTGAACTTGGTAGGAAATCAATCGTATAGTTGCTAAGTACTAATTGTAGCCAAGGCTCCAACAGAAGCAATTTGATACAATAATACGATTATAAAAATAAAGAATATTGAAATTTTTTTGATAGAACAGAAAAAAAAGATTGGAATGTGTAAAAGTGGTATTAACACTCACAGCTTCTTTAGGATTTATCAAGACTAGTGGTCCTATTGAAAGATCAGTAGCAGTAGTAGAATCACTCAAATAACATTCCTGGAAAAATATTGTATTCCATGAGATCAATATTGCTACAATATATACATATCTGTGTATATCAATGAAGTTTCATGCAATGATGAATAGTTGCTA
>JAOSBL010000007.1:13428517-13439906 GCA_027568915.1 Erythroxylum roraimae
TATTATATATCATGTTCTGTTTAATTTGAATATCCATTATTACCCAATGATGACTGAACAAGAAGAAAGGAATGAATCTGGGTTGGATGAACCTTCTGCGGATAGGTCGAGACACTGGTCAACTGGTAATTGGTGTTAAAAGTAATTTCCGATCGTTACCAAATAACAACTCCATGTGTATGTGTATGACAGTTGCTTTTATGTCCTTGTGCTGATTTAGACAGGAGAGCGATTGCCTGAATGTTATAAATGTCTTTGAAAATCATTTTTCATGTCAAGTTTTTTGAGAAGTTAGAAGAACAAACTTCGTTTATTACCCTGTAACCATTAAATCTAGTATGCGTGAGCTAACTCAGTTAAGAGCAGCGTTGGCATGGGCCTTAGTGGGGTATGGTGAAACTTTCTGGAAATTGTGTATGGCATATAGATGTGAGGATGGTTGGTTGGTGACCCAATAGCATCTGACTAGTTGATTAGTCTCATGGCAGTGGACACTTTTCACAAGATGTTTCCTTTGTCAATATGTGAAAAATACTGTACTCATATTCCTAAAAAGTAAATTATCGCTTTCTCATGATTCATATGCTATCTTTATTCCTCTTATTCACACAGAGCAAGAGTCGACTGCAAAACTTTAGGGGCTTTCTCCTCTTGATTGTGATGTTGACGTAGTTTTTGTTCTGTAAGTTGATCATAAAAAGAGCAATGAGTACCTAATTAATGTAGCAGTTATCCATCTTGTACTCTGTCTTCTTCCCTTCAGATGAATATCATCTATCTAATAAAAATCCAATCCTAGGACAAGTGTGAAGAGTAGGATGTGACATAGGTGCATAGAACGTTTGTGCTACAAAGGCAAGAAGGGTAAGAATGTAACTGAGAGCAGCTGTGTCTTGTCTGTCTTGTTGTGGTAGGTTGGCATTGGCCCACAGCAATACTGCAAACACGTTGAACTGCAGAGTGTTAGCAGTCAAACAACCAGCTGCATCGCCAAGGGCATTGGCAACGCCAGACAGCTCAACCAACATGGAACTCTCGCAGATCGAGATTGGTAGATTAGAGTAAGTTCCTTTTCCCCATTATCTAAATCAAGTTGCGTTGGATATGCGTAATTACGTCGATCAACTGTTTAAGACTCTACATTCTGCCACATTTATAGGATAGGGTCTCATTGGCCTTGTAAGTATGTGCATTGTATTATTAACAAACCATTTTCTTTCTTTTCTGGAAAAAAAAATGGATGTTACAGTATTCCTGATATACCGACGCCAAAAGTAGCTTATAGAATTTGTCCAGACCCATATGCTATTATATGGAGATGGAGGAAGTCGAGGAGGAAACATACCTCAGGACAAATGAGAGTTTGATTGGACATTATATGTGCAAATTCAGAAACAACAAATTGATTTGTTCTTCATCATCTGCACATTGGTACTTCAGCTTTTTTTGTTTTGTGGTGTAACTGTCTCACACAACACGATTTGAAATGTACAAATCAAAATAGTGAAATTGACACCATACAGCTATTGGAGGCTAATCTGTAGAAAGCTGGTTCCCAAGTATTCATCAATCGATGTCAAATGTTTTCATGTGCATTAATCATCACTTTCTTTCCCTAGCGCACGGCAGATGAAGGATTCAATTCACTCGACTGTCAACGTAAGGCGGCAATCAAATTTTATATTAAATGTAAGAAATATGATTAATTTAGTTAACTATTTCGTAATCTGTAGTTTTATAAAATCTGAAACGGGCAGATTAAGATTGTTACACTTTAACAACAACTGTGATCAACAAAACAGGCGGTTATGATCATTTGAATTGATTCCCCATCAAATGGCTGATATTAACTTCTCTTCCTTCATCAAATTTGGGGTAAAAATGGTTTTCAACGCGAAGGTGAGAGGTACAAAGCAGCGTTGGGTGAAGTTTTCAGGAGCATGAAGGAGGATGTCAGGACCAGGTTTCTGCTAAAGCTTCGGTCCTTCCGCATATCTTGTCACACTCAGATGTCAATGGATCGACCTTCTTTGCATTATGAGATTCAGTACCAATCCCGCACAAAAAGTTAGGATGAAATCACTTCTTCAGAAATACGTGGATGAGATGTGACGGAACATAGTAGAAACAAAGAAAGTGAATTAGGTCATTTGTTGAAACAAGATTGGTACAGGAAAAGTGAAACAGAGGATCTAATCCTAATAACAGTCCGAATGTCGTCATTCACGCTTGCGTTGCGTATGAAAAGGAGTTGGAAGATGATGAAAGCAGGGGCAATTCCACCATCTTCCTTGTGCTGCTCGTACTTTGAACCTTATTATAGATGAGGCACTGAGAACCGTATTAGGAATTTGCTCAATTAACAGCGGATTATCTGGAAGGCAGTTGGTTATGTATCTTGATTTATGTGGTTAATTATAATTTTTTATATAATTTTTACAAATATTTTTTTTACTTTATACATTTTTATTTAACTAATTGATGTACAAAATAAAATTTATATGATAAAGATGCATTGCAAATGATTATAATTATATTATAACTATACCATTCATATTATATTTATATATTATCCTTGATTATCTCTAATCATACTGAAATTTAATAGAGTAAAAAGATTAGCATACATTATATTTTTCTTTATAAAAAAAGTAATTAATTTCATAAACTAAGGTGTGAAGATATTTAAACAAATATATAAGTACTTGTTAGAGATAAAATGCAAAGAACTAACCAGGTATTATAATTTTATTTAGAACGTTGACTGTATATTTATGAAAATTTTAATTGTGATGATTGTTTAAATAATCATTTGACTTAAAATCCTCGTACAAGGAATTATTATAATTTGAAAGTACTTATTACATTTCTTAATCAAGGATCGCTCTTTTAATAATCATTAGTTATAGCATGAATTATATGAAAACAATTCAATGATTAATATAAGATTTATTATCCTAAATTGATTACGTAGAATATTTCATTATTTTCAATTAGTATTGATTTAAAAAAATCCTTAGTTAAGATAAAATAACACATTAAAATAATTTTTAAATGTAATTAATGAAATCAATTGCTAATGATAAATAACTAATATAGTCGAACGTGAATAAAGTAATACATTTATTTCATACTCTATATCTAATCAAGATATTGTATCATAAAAATTTAATTGTTAGTATTACATATGTAATATCTTAATGTAAATAAAATTTATCAAAGCCAAGTAAGTTCTATCACTAATAAGTAATAATATATAAAAAAAGTAATAATATTATCAATATAATACTAGATATATATTTGCACAACTCATGATATAAAATAAATTATGTTACTAATACAAATATATTTACATAATTCATAATATATAAACTTCAAATATATTTAATATTTAACTCAAAATTCATAGGTTAGAATATACCTTATAATTTAACGTTTTTGGCCTATTTGTCTTTTGGTCCCAGTGCCGTCTGACAATAATTTATTATCTGACAAATCCTCTCTGTCTGTCATATCATACTATAATAACAACTCATCCTGAAGGGAAGACACGGATCATATTCATACCATTGAATGCATTAAAACTTTCTAATTTTATTTGAAAAATATTCATTAAACAAAATGACTTTGTTACAAAGACACTGCTTCTCAGTGAAATTTAAGAAAGGATTAAAAAAAAAAAACTTTATAGTTTAAGAAATTTTAAAAAGCACTCAAAATGTTTATCTTTTAAAAGCAAAGTTTCAACTTCCTGAAATTTTCTGATGGTGGAAAATTCACAACCTCCTCTATATTGTTGCCTGAGAAATTTGGGTAGTACCAACTTTTACCAAGAAAGAATATAAAGGTATCTTGATACAAGTGCTATACAACAAATCTGGGAAGTTCCATATATCCCATTGCTAAATTACCTTATAAAACTACATAGTTCCTGCTCAGCTTTTCAACAACCATAATTGCTCCTCCCCATACTCGCGAGCAATTACTGGTACACTTGATGGCGGGATCTGTGAGAGGACAATAAAAAGAAGAACCCTCATTAGAAGGAAAACTCTTTTAAGTATCTGCAACAGCAGTCTACTCTAGAAGCAGCATGCATGCTTCTACAGTTCTAATATTCTGTACTCGTCATCTTAAGGGCATCTCAAAGCTTCTGATAGGAGATAATAGAATGGAATTGATTGTCCAGGGATGTAATATAATTGGAATTACGTGAGAGAAGCTATGTAATCAGAACTTACATGGGTGAAAGGCATAGTTCTAAACATGATATAATGAGGATTCCATTACATTACAACTTTTATGCACAACCAACCAAAACAAAGGGACAATTGATATGATGTAAAAGCAATTACATTACACCTCCCATTGCATTGTATAAACACCATCTTACTGTATTCATCATAGGCTAGTAGCTAAACACCATTACAGTTTGGAATTTTCTTATAAACCACTGCCGACATCTGCAAACATCTAGTGTCTATCACTCCAAAATAAAAAATGAAAAAAAAGTTTCGAGTCAATACCATGCCAAAATCAGTGATTATCATCGAGATATATTCTGAAGGAGTGATGTCATACCTGTCAGTGCAAAACCAAGATAAAAAATCACTGGAAGCTGATAAAAGCAAAGGAAATGTGATGACAATTATGATGACAGAAAACATCTTCCAACCAATCATTCTTTTTCCCAACTTACATCAAATTCAAGAGCTGAAGACATTCGTTATGGGTCAGCTTATCAAGGTGATTTACATCAGTCCTTCCAGGAACCTTTAGAATTGCATCTGGATCACCTGCAAGCAATGTGTAAACAATCTGTTATTAAGGCTTCCGAAACAAAGGATGAAACAGTATAAATTAATATTTATATAGCAGTTGGCATGGAAAACACAAACCTAATTCATTTGAACAGATAGAATCAAGCTGTACTCTTTCGTGAAACTTATAGGCTTCACAACATATTAAGACTGGAACACGGAAAGCATGAGCTACCATAGCAACACATGCTGTCCCAACTCTTGAATATACAGTTCCATTAGCCAATACTGAGGATGCCCCTAGGAAAACATGAGTAACCTCACGCATTATATAAGAAACAGCATTGATGTGAGTATATGAACATCTCAAGCCCTTTGCCACCAACCTACGCACTAGAGCTTGCCCTTCAAATATTGGACGTGAGTCCACAACAATGACACGAAAATGCTTTTTCAGCTCATGTGCATATAAAAGAATCATCTCAACAATGTAAGAAGATCCATACGTAAGAAGTACGTCTCCATCCCTAATTTTAGTAGCAGCATATCGAACTACAACCTTGTTAGCAAGTACTATTTTCTCATTTATGAAGCGGTCAATGTCAGAATAAAGAGAGGCTTTTGCCTCGGATTCAGAAATGGTTTGTGGCATCTTTGACAAAAGACTTTTTACAAACCGAATTGCATTTCCCATGCTCATAGAAAGGGGCCTGCATTCGTTAAAAAAAGATACGTAATTATTAACTTTTGTTAATAAATCTCTAATATCTTTTCCTGGTGGAAAGGAATAGTCTTCAATGACTTCCTGAAATGCTCGAAGCATTGCAATACAACGGGCATTATCCCCAGAGATATCTCCTGCCAAA
Organism: Erythroxylum roraimae; assembly: GCA_027568915.1. Taxonomy (NCBI): domain Eukaryota; kingdom Viridiplantae; phylum Streptophyta; class Magnoliopsida; order Malpighiales; family Erythroxylaceae; genus Erythroxylum; species Erythroxylum roraimae. The sequence goes on from JAOSBL010000007.1 coordinate 13,434,144, forward strand.
AACTGTACTCCAACCTGAAATTATTGTAACTGTACAATAAGTGACAGGATCATTCAAAATTTCACGTATAACTACACAGAAAAGGTGTCAAAAAGTATCTATGTCTGAGAATCCACGGATCAAAATGCCACAACTTTCAAGTTTTACAAAGGAAGCACTCACAAGTGACATTGCACATCAAACATCAAATTTCATGGAGTTTCAATAACTGCAAACAAATCCATCCAAAATCCATGATATAACAGCTTCCATCTCCCATTAATTCAAGGAATTGTGGATTCAAAGATTACCAAAGAAGCCCAATGAAATTGTAATTGCATGAAACAAACAAACGTAAAGAATGTTAGAGCTTGATTTTCATTGTTAATTTTACAAGTTGATTTCCTTCATTTGTTAATTATTATTTACTTTTTTATACAAGGAACCAAGAGCTATGGGGAAAAGATATGATGCCTAGAAAAGGTACCACATTCCACACATTAGAGGCACTTACACAGAAATCAAAATCAAATGCCACGCAGATCATTTATGATCCGCAAAATTAGAGAAAAAGAGCAGCATTTATCTACAACGTATTGAAACACATAATAATTAAGGATCAAATCCTTCAATCCAGATGTCAAAAACCAATCCCTTTCAGAAAAAATGCCTTTAAGACTCTCCTCAACAACCAAAGGACAGGATAACTTTGACGCACTTCCTCTTCAGCAAAAGAAATGCTCCATCATACAAGATGTTAAGCATCTATCAAGGAACTTCAGAAGTGAATGAACATAAAAGTTTATGTAGAACAGAACAGTGGGGTACTAGCTTCACACCAGTGCGGTTTAGTAATCACTCTTAAGCAAAGATAGAACTAATGGCATATCTATGAAGTATTAGAATTACTCATAGGAAGAAAGAATCCTTCTTTCAAAATCTGAAAATCAGAAATTTATCCGATATACTCCCTGTATGATAACTATTCTCAACACAACTCTAATTGAAGATGAACATTGACTTGACTTAAAGGTAGGGATATAACTTGAGTTAAATAAAACTCCTTTAAATGGATCTCCAAACAAATAAAGAAAAAGGACACAAAAGAGAATTCCTGAGTGAACATTGACATGAAGATTGCTAGTTCACCACAAAATCTGATTCAGGATTAGTGAGTACTTTTTACTTCTCTGGAACATGTGCCAATTGGTAGCTAGTGAGAATCTACTTGAAGTCTCAAATTGTAAGAGATTCATGAAAATGAGAAAGCGTCTTGGGTGATGCCTTAATTTTATTTTGATTCTATCCGAATTAAACATTTAACGCAACAACTGTATAGTGCTCATCATTCAATATTTAAATTTACACCTAGTAAATTAGTAAATGAGAAAGGAAACTGCCATATCAACCCTTACTCATAGAAATAGGTAGTAGTTAGATATGTTAAATACAAGTTTGATAGATTCAACTGCATAAGAAAATTTTGAGAAAATTCACAAGAACAAAAGATTCCTGACAATGGGAAGGAACAGCTTGAAACAGAGAGCTGTAACAGAAAATCATACAGAAGAATAAGCAACAGTATACTTATACGTTCCAATGCAAATGTTCAGGAAATTTGTAGAAAAACATTATCAACATGGGAAAAGAATCTTTTTTGGGAGATTGTGCCTCCTTGAGTTTGAGTTTGGGTGAGAATATAAATTATCGAGTTAAGGTATAAAATGATGATTCAAAATTTTGTAAGATTGTCGAATACCTTGTAAACAGCTGGGTGCATTGAATCAAGCTGGAAAATTTTTGACTCAAGATGGGGAAGCTGTGTGCCATATTCGTACTGAGGCAAGTGCTGGAACAACTCAACCCTATTTCTAGCTTCTGTTTTATTGACTAGTGCACGTCTTTTAGCCTTTTCCACTCTCTTTTTATCATCAAACTGCATGCGTGGAGGAGGGACATCATTTCTCTTGTCTTTATCCAGTTGACGCTCACCAACTTTCTTATCAGATGCTGAAACAGACCTTGCAATAGACGGAGTATCTTTACTTTTTGATGGTTGTGTCTTCATGGACTTAACAGAAGGTGCTACCTCAGGCACCCCAGAAGATTTGTTACCCATGGCTGAAAAAAGCAATATGAGTTAGAAACATCAAATGAAACATATTCATATAACTTATATACAAGGAATGATGAACGCTAAAAGGGAACATAACATGTCCTACAATATCAGTACTTTGGATTGAAGTTTAGTCAGTTGCTATTCCTTTTCCCTTTGGTGAACATTTGTTTACATATACTTAATAACTTTTAGCTTGATTGCCACTTTTTCTGGTGTTTTTAGTTGAACCAACAAACAATAATTACAAAAATCATACTTTAGAATCCATTAACTTTCTGAAAACTTTAATCACAGTCTAACCTTTTATCTCTACTAATAAAATATAAACATTTTAACTTCCCATCAAGTAGTAACCTATTATCAGCCTCTAATGCTCTTGCCACAAAACCAGTAGACTGACCTTATCACCAATTCATTTCTTGGATTGGGGAGAATTATATACATATTAGGACTTTTAGACCCTATACATTCTATCTTGATAGCTTTGGACAGGATTGAACAGTTGACATGCTTAGTCAGTTAAATTAACAGAAAGTTTGGGTTGAGGCTTAGAGATGGCTATTACTGAAAGTAAAAGCATAGACAAAAATTGATACAACTTAAAAGTTTAAGTAGTAATTAAAAAAATCTTGAAGATTCGTGATCATTTATGCAATTTAACAATGTATCAATGGAGTTAAATGCTCAAACGTCAAATTCTGGGACTAAAAATCGACTAATCTTCTAATTTTTTAACTAAAATTTTCATAATTAAAGGGAACACTAAAACCTTTTCCAGCAGCCTTGGCAGCACGCTGGGATTCTTGCAATGCTCGTCTTTCGGCTTTAGTTGATGTGCGCTTAAGTGTCTTTGCATTTGGAGGCACTTCATTTTGCACCTGAGCAGTAACATCCCCTACACTTTTTCCTGCAAAAAGCTCATTCTATTCTAGGTCAAAAATGCAGATAGAACAGAATTACAGATGTATACATGGATATAATGAACCCCCAAATGCCACTGGCACCTTTTTGTCTTATTCTGTCAATGGGTGCAATTTCACACCCTCATAATTTCCACACCCCTATTATTTCAACAACAGCTACCAAATCAATAAGAAAAGATGGTAAATTGGAAATCACCCGACACTACAACGTGCTTTTCCTCATCAAATTTCGAGTTCTCAGCTGATTTCAACGACGTCAAGTCAAAACCACCGTTAGGAAAACTGGAGGCGAACTTCGTGGAATTGGTACGGCGAGACCAAACAGGAGAAGATTCATCCGAGAACTCTCCGTCGCCTAGCCTGCTCGACGGCGAAATTCCAAGCAGGGAGTCGGTGGGATTATAGCTGCCAGCAACCGGTAAATGGTCGGCGGGAGGAAGTCGGCGGAAGGCCGGCGGCTCGGGGACGGGGAGCGGAGAAGTAGGGCGGTGAGAGAGGTTATCAGAAAGATGGCGCGGCGGTGGTATCATGACCGGAGACAAGGACGAGTCGTCCGTCGGGGATTGGGTGAGCGGGGCCGAGATGGGGACTGACTGAGTGGGAGTGGATGCTGCCGCTGTGGAGGGAGTGAAGAAGCCGACTTGTCGAACTTTGGGCACGGTTTGTAGGCCTCTTCGGCCGTCCATTGGGGTGTGATACTGTGCTTTGCAAGTCCAAGCACTTATTCGTCTCCGTCAGAATAACGCGGATACACTTGACTATTTAGATTATAATTGTTGATTGCGGGACTCTGATCTGATGTAACAAAAACAGAAAGATTCGACTAGGCCAGGTAAGGTTCAGTTTGACCGTGTTTTATTCTATTCCATGAATCTTAGCTATTTATTTATATGAGTTTTATATGGGTCTCGCATAAATAAACGCGAGACTCACATAAATAAATAACTGAAATTTATAAGATAAAATAAAACACCATAAAATTAGATAGAAGATCTTGTCCCGTAGGTAAGTTAGTAAGAAACTCTCCTCATTTAAGTAAAGTCGCAAGTTTAAACTGTTTTTATATATGCAGCTGTTTAAAATTTAGAGTCAGAGCTTTTTTTTACGTAAAAGACCTACTCAATTTGAGTAAGAATTAATCTAAATATAAATAAGTTAAAAATATCTTCTATTAGAACCTTTCTAAGACAGTTTGTGAAAAACGAAAAAGAGAGACACTTGGGCATATGATTTTACGCTTTTTCTAATCAATTATTTGTGCAATCAAATCCAATTTAAGAAACCCACATTTGGACACGCTAAGAGTAAAACTGACCTGATATGGACACAGTTACATGTTCATCAAGTGACTAATGCGTGAGTCGTCTTGGATAAGGATTTAGTGATCGAAAAACCTCTGACTAACCAGTTATGTTTCTGGGGTCGATTCAGAAGTTACAACGTTAAATGTTGGTGAGAGTGAGCTTCCTTGTCCTGGCTGCAGTCGCAGCCCGCATAGTTTCTAACACCAAACGAAATCCTCCACATCAACTTCAGCAGTCTGGTACTTGCAACAATTCAGTTTATATCACTGAGAGCTTATAAGATCATTTCGTCATCTCTTTTAGGTTTTGTTTATGTATCGGCAGCTGGAGATGGCTCAAATCTCCGACACACACACACCGAAGACAAACTTACAGACAACTTATCAGTAAGATCCTTATCTCTCTACACGGCAATGTATTCATATGAACATGCTTTTTCTTTTCTTTTTTTCTGTAGTACAAAGTTCCTTTTGATTGCAGAAGGAGATGGGAAGTAGCATTACTACGCGAGCAACAGAGGAAAACATGAAACCAATTTCTCATTCCAAAACGCACACCAAGGCATATGGCTTTGATTGTTGTATCTTGACATGTTTGATTATTGTGTTGAGCCCAATATGGATACTGATTGGGATCTTCACTTTCGTAGCAGTGAAAGGAATGTTATTATTTTTTGGCTTCTGGCTGGCGCTTGTGAACGGTTTGTCATGGAAGTATAACTACTTGAGAAGGAAGAGACGCAATATACGGGAATGTAAAGTAAACTGAAGGATACTATTACTGACCCAGGTAGATGGTAAAATTTTCTTGTTTTTTATGAAGTTTCTTCCTCTCTCTTTTTGGTTAAAATTAATTTTCTCATGCCCTTATAATGTATTGATCATGTGTAACATGTTATGGGTGTGTAATAGAAAGGGATCAAAACTTTTGGTGAGTGCTCTTTCCATGGAATGCATTTTAATTAAAAGGTAAAAGACATAAGTGATTTTGTAATTTAAAAAATCTTAGTGTACTTGTTTGGTGGGTATGAAGAGAGAAGAATGGGTATGGAATGAAAAATAAAGCTTGGTAAGATTTTCATTCCCAGTTTTTGGACATTGCTCTATTCCTCTTTGATTATGAGAGGAATGAGAGTCATTTCTCGTACATTTTGACGCGCGTTTACTATTAACGACAGTCCTATGCTTTTCTTTATTTGCATTCCTCTTTTATTGCTCTCCAATATCCTCTGTTCTTTAACATAGTAGTTTTGTCACTATTATTTATTCCTACTCTATGACCCAAAGTAATGCTTGATTTTTTCTAGTTTAGTAAGGTTTGGTATTATTTAACTAATATTATTATTTATTTATTAATTAAATTATAATTAATTAAAATATAATTCATTCATTAATTAAAATATTGTAATTAATTAATTAATTAAAATATAATTAATTAA
>JAOSBL010000007.1:13476353-13492042 GCA_027568915.1 Erythroxylum roraimae
ATTAGATAGTGATGAGAAGAAGAAGACAAAAAACCTAGCCACCCTCCGAGAGAAAACTGTGCGGCATTCGGAAAGGGTTTTAGGATGTGCTAGCACACGATAGCCACTGCCCGGATCGTTCATACACGTGTGGATACCGGTAGAGGACATTCTCGTATTGCAGTGTTTACGAATCTGAAAAAGAAACAACAAATCCGCATTAGAAGGTATTTTCGTACATGCTGTATGATTTTGGTTATACTTCTTGTTGTGATATGGTCTTTTCCGCAATGTATTGTGAATACTCGGGCCGTACGCGATCCAACATAAACATGCTTCAATATTTTGACAATATATTTATTTTTTATTTATCCAAATGAAATGATTTTTGTTTTGAAGTAAACTAGAGACATAGGGCTAGAAATTGTCTGAAGAAATCTAGTTTTAATTCAATCTCTAAGAATTTCAATTTCTGGATGGAAGTTAAGTATAGGGCACTATTCCAGCATAAGAACAGTTCGAAAATGTTTGGGATATAACTTTCAGATTACTGAACCAAATTGAATGATTTTGATGTCATTAAAAACTTAAGACAATGGGGAACATTTTTCTAGAAGAAAGTGTTATCAAATTATTTCATTTACCTGATCAGAATGATCATGGAAAACTAAGCCGAAGGTCTGGAATTTTGGAGGTGATATAGGAAAGAATGAGAATTTTGATATTGTAGATTATATGATGTTAGAACAACATTAGTGAATGAATTGTTGGTATTAAAGCATCAAAAACATGTGTATAATGGAAATGAAGAGGTTCATATGATTGTAATTGTGAGTCAAAGGAGTTAAGTAATGAGTATCTAGTAAAAGTGAATGAGAATTGATTATTATGAATGCAAATAATCCTAAAGATGAGAATGTGCATAAGCTATGAAATTTGAAAAGATACTTAGGATTGTCATTGAGCATGCATTGTACATATTCCATATACACATTTATGCATAAATAAATGCTTATAATTGTGGAAAGTTATTAATTTGTGTGTGTAATGTGTATATTGTATAATTTGGATGTTCAGGATAAACGTCCAGAATTGGAAGCAAATTCTAATCTGGAGCGTACTGTGAGTAAACCTATATGGTCTTACTTTATTGCTTGTTTTGTTTATATTATGAATTCTGTGATTATGAATGAGATGTGAATGCGATTGTTCTGATTTCGGACAGTGAATGTCCGAGGAGTTTGCTAAATGTGAAGATATCAAAGTGCTACTTGTATGTGAATTTGATGAAATAATTGATACATGATTTGATTGTTAAACATCCGCATATGAAAGAAAAAGCGATTCTCAACTTTAATGTTGAATGTCAGACTAAGGTCCGATGATAAGTGAAAATGAATAATTGATCATATGCGATTGATGCATTTCATTACATGAATGCATGAAAGATAAAGGTAGTTATGACCAGAGTAGCCACCGAAAAAGAGCTTAAAGCTTAGAATGTGAAAAAGAGCATAGAGCTCATAAAGTGATTAAGAGCCAAAGGCTCACTACGTAAAATGAGTCCAGTATTCCCAATGGATACGGGACAGTTATCAATGAGCCTAGTATTCACAATGAATACGGGACAGTTTAGGCACTCGGTCACAATAAAGTAATAAATTAAAGTGAGTCTCATATGCATTGCATTATAAGTGATATGTGTATTTTAAATGATTGAAATGATTAAATTGACTGCTCTAAATATGATGTTATATGTTAAATGAAGTGATGTAAATTATATGAAAATATGATGTAATGTGTTATGTGATTGAGTGATTGAGTGAGCCATCGAGGATGGTCACTTACTAAGTTTGTAAAACTCACCCAAAATTTGCAATATTTTTCAGGCTCAGAAGAGTTACTCTGTTAGGTAAACGGTAGTATAGCTACTGCATTCAAGGGAGAGATAGAAGTCAGGATCAGTTCACGTCTACATATGTAGTTCATTGTTATATATCAAAATATGTAGTCAGAAGTATTATAACATATGTATTTAAATATTTCTGTTTTGTAATAACTTTCCAAATGGGAAATATTTGTAAATGATTTTGTATTTGTAATGGGCCCTAGTGATTAAGGAAATTCGATGATTTGTGAAATAATTGTAACCCTTATTATTGAAAAATTTTGTGAATATAGTGGGCCCAATTGATTATTGATTTATGCTTATGTGTATGATAAATTTGAAATTTTTTTTACTAAGTTTCAAGTGTTTGACTATTCTAGCATGCCACCCTTACGAGGTATGCACTAGGACATCACTCAAGATGTTGAGTACGTGTCTTGCAAGAGTGAGGTGCTACACAGATGGTAATGGAAATTTTTATAAATAACATTGGGATTTAATGACACATGTCATTGAAAATTGGCAAACAATTGGAGTAAAAATTGGAGCCAAATGGACTAGTTAAATAAAAGACCAAGGAGAGACCATAAGAAAGTGACACGTGGCAAGTGTGTCACTTGCCACACCACTTGTCTTAACCCACGATTTTTACTAAGTGAAAGACCCACTCTCATATTGGTTGTTCACTTGCTATTTACTCCTCTCTTCGTTAGCTTCTCTCATCTTCATCTTCTTTAATTTTCTTCATCCCTGATACTCACTTCTCACCCATCCACATTGAAGCTTACTTTCACCTTTCATTTGCTACTACTGTTTTATTGTCTTCTTCATTTCTTACTAAAGACCTAACCTTACCACCTTTGAATGATGACGATCGTATGGTGTTGAGAAGCTAGGGTTAAGAGTGATTTGAAGATCTTAAAGCTTAAACAATAAAGTCTTAAGCATTACTCTTCATAATTTGTAGAATGAAATATGTTTTTATGATAGTTAAGAGCTAAATGATCATAAAATGAGGATTGGTACATACTGAAATGTTAATGAGAAATGTGGGTAGATTCATGTCTTGCTTTTATATATATAATGATCAGTATTTCATAAGTTGTTGTTGAGATTATTTGAGTTAGAATGATCATTAAAGATGGTGTAGGAAAAAGTGCAAAAATTTTTGATAAATAAATGAAGGGGTTCTATGTTCTGTTTTCATGGTGTATCAATGTGGATCTCTGCTAGTGTTATAGAGATGAGTTAAAATAAGTTTGATGCTAATGAAATAGAGTATTATGATGTCGTGAAATGAGATGAATTAAGGTGATAGTTAGGAATGAAATGAAAGTGAAAATGAAGAAGAACGTGTGCAAAAAATTAATGATGAAAGTGTACAAGAATATGTTCTATTTTGGTGTTTATGATCAAGCATGGATTTTTATTTGTGTGTGAATGATTTGAGCTGAAATGGAAGTAGGAATGAAGAGAGGAAACATTAAGTAGTGCAAGATCGTGCACAAGCTTGATTGTGACAATGAGGAAGCCTTAGGGGAGTTGCACGATCGTGCACAAACACGATCGTGATAAAGAGGAGATATCAGGTAGTACACGATCATACAGAAGCACGATCGTGACAATGAAGGTGCACTACTATTTGACAGTTTTCAACACCCTTCACTCTTTTGACCATAACTCCTTCTCTGTACCTCCGATCGACTAAAAGTTTGAACCACAAGTTCCTCACACACTTTCCTTCCTCTCTAACAAAATTCAATTTCATATGAATTCACTAGGAAAGGATTGGTAAATGGTTGATTGATGAGTTTAGGATGAAAATGATGAAGTGTGTTGGAATTTGTTAAATGGAGTGTTTTCACTAAACAAGCATCTATATTTTGGCCATATCTTGATTTGTAGATATTCAAATGGAATTATTTTAAGTTTAGATTAAACTAAAGACATATGTTACAAATTTCATGAAGGAATCAAAATTTAATTCTGTCTCTAAGAGTTCCAAATTTTGGCTTGAAGTTGAGTACTGAGTGTTGTTGCAATTTGAGTACAGTTTGAAGTATTTAGTGTATAACTAGTAGAATACTAAATCAAATTGTATGAACCTGGTGTCCTTAGAAACTTAAGACATATTGGAACATTTGTTTAGAAGAGTGTATTGCCTAAATACTTCATTTTCCTTGTCATAATGGCCATGCAAAATTGACCCAAAAATCTATTTTGGGAAAAGCTGGAATGATCGATTGATGATGTTATAACTTAGTGAATGAATTGTTGATATCAACGCACCAAAGGAATGAGTATAATTGGAATGAAGATGTTCATATTATTGTAGTTATGATTCAAAGGAGTTGAGTAATATGTGTTAAGTAAAGGTGAATGAGAATTGGATATTATGAGAGCATATAATGCTAGAAAAGAAATAATGAGAAATTGAATTATGATATTGGAATAACCAAGTGGTGTAAACCTAAGAATAAGCTAGACATATACAAATGATAAGGCTTGAATGATCAAGAGACATGATTAAGGAAACATACCTGAAATAGTCAAATTGAGCATGCATTATACATTATACCTATACACATGTGTACAATTGAATGTCTATGTAATTGTGCAATTAAGAATATGTGTATTGCATGATGTTGATATATAGGATAAAACGTCTGCATCCAGACGTTTCCGGATCAAAGAAGCAAATGCTAATCTGGAGCGTACTGTGAATCAACCTAGATGGTCTCATTGTCATTGTTTGCTTTGTTTCAAATTTCTGTATTGAATTACTACTGAATGTGAATGTGATTGAGACAATTCCAAACATTAATAGTCCGAGGAGTTTGATAAATGTGAGAACATAGGAAGTGCTCCTTGAATGTGAATTTGAATGAATAAATGATACTCAACATTATTATTGAATGTCGGACCAAAGTCCGATGATAAATGTGAATGTGAATGTGAAACTGAAATCAAGTGGCTGATTGAATGTATGTGAATGTGATGCATTTCATTACATGAATGCATGAACAGATAAAGGCTGTTGTGACCGAAGTAGCCACCGACAAAGAGGTTAAAGCTCAGAAAGTGAAAAAAGAGCTTAAAGTTCAAAATCTGATTAAGAGCCAAAGGCTCACTATGTAAAATATAAAGGACAGTTATTAATGAGCCCAATATCTACAATGGATACAGGACAGTTATAGACACTCTGTCACAACAATAACAACTGGAAGTGAGTCTCATGAGCATTGCATACACATTTACTATGTATGTTTTGAATGATTGAAATGTATTGTTGAATTGTGTTGAAAGAGAAATATGGAAATTGTGAGCAAAAGAGTTTTTTAATGCTACTTTCAACAGCTAAACTTAGCCCGAGGAAATGTAAAAGCGAACAAGGGGCAGTTGGCTCGTAAGCTCAAATTAGAAAATGATCGATAAGATTCAATTAAAGGCCATTCTTTTTCTTTTCATTTTAAGTCTGGTGGAACATGCTCTTCGGGCCCTAGGTCATGATACCAAAAAACAGTTTGATTATGATGATAAATGAAATGAGGCGAATTATGTGATTGTATGAATTGACGTGTTTTGTGATTGAGTGAGCCATCGAGGATGGTCCACTTACTGAGTTCGCAAAACCTAACCTAATATTTGCAACATTTTTCATGCTTAGAGAAGATCTCCAGTTAGACAAATTAGAGTCTAGCCACTGCTTTCGAGTAAGAGATAGAGGTCGGGATTAGTTTCCGTCTGTATATGTTTTTCATTATTTTGTATCAAAAAATATATTCACAATTATTGTATCACGTGTATTTGAATAATTCTATTTTGTAATGACTTTCCAAATTGAGAAAAGTTTGAAAATGAGATTAATCAATGAGTGTAATAAAAATTGTGATTATGATGTTTATGACCAAAAAAAAGTGGGCCCAATTTGATTAGTGGTTTTCTAAAATATGCATGTGATGCGTGAAAAGTTTTTAATGGTTATGATTGACTGACTGTTCTAGCATGCCACCCTTGTAGAGTATGTTCTTGAATACCGTCAGTATATTCGGGGATATGCACTATAAGAGTGGGGTGCTATAGCTATAATTGCATAGAAATAAACCTCCAAGTAAATAAATTCAACTGCATTTGGCTTAGTAAGTTACAATTTTAGGAAAATAAACATTGAAAATTAAGGTAAGTAAATTGATTTATTAGACGTGTACAATGCTCTGTATATTAACTTCAGTAGGTTCATTGATATAGTCACTAATGAGTAGTTTGATTCAAATTTGACCTAATAATCTTGAGAATAACTCTTTAGTTAAATGGTGCTACCATGTATATATAATCTTAACATAATATAAGTCTAGATTATAGCTTGATAAGTAGTTTATCATTCTATATTAATCGTGAATTAGTATACAGCAAAAGAAAAAAAGAAAAGGTAATAAATAAAGTTTGAACATAAATAAACTTTTATTCTACCGATATTAATCTAAGTTAACAAGTTGTGAATAGTTTTGATAATCATTTGAAATTGTAACCTAATTAACTAGAGATATTCATGATCAAGTGTTTACAATTATGTAAAAAAATTAGGATTACATTTCAAATATGCTATCTTTGCTCTATGAAAAATTTAAAAATTATTATGTATTTTTTGTTTCAATATATTTTGATGATTACTTATTGATTTGTACAATTTACTCATATTATATTTATTTTATATGTAAGGTACAATTTTTAAACTGTAGTTAAATGTTAAAAAATTGTGAAGATAGTTTGAAACTAAAGTGCAAGTTAGTGTAAATATTAAGAAACCTAGTTGGTTTATGAATAGTGTAATTAAGCAAGTAATGATCTTATAGTTTACTCTTCTTGGGATTAACACTTACTTATGTTGATAACCGTTGTGATTGATTTGTTTTAGGACAAGAAAATACTGAAGTGTGAGAGAATTTGATGTATGTGTAGTGTACATATGTTTTAAAGGCATTTAGATATGTTTCTATCTAAATTATCTTGCTTTGGTGTTGAAATTATTTTTATTTGATGTTTTAAGTAATGTTGGAGGAATATTACTTTGGGATTTTTATGCATCAAAAGAAAAGGAAGAAAAATCTTTGACTAAATACCGCCTCAATCACATATGTGTTTTAGGCATGTTCCTTTATAGACATGGAATATGAATGAACAAGGTAAACACGATCCTACAAACTGGCATATGCTAGCTCGTGTTCTTGTTTAGAGTTAAGGTTCAAAGAAACAATGTTAGATATAAGAATGTTAGAACTTGTACTGATGTTTAGATGAAGAATTTAAATTACAATGTTGGACACAATCCCGATCACAACAGTGTTATGGCCCATGTTCACTATGACAGTTGAATATGTGCCTTATTTAAAAAGCGTGGAAACCCTATTTCCAAGTCATTTTCAAATGAAAAAGAGATTTGACATCAACCCATCTGAGTGGAGGACATTAAGATTGAGAATTTCGTAAAAAAAATCCTTCTAGTGATTTCTGCAAATTTTTATATATTTTAATTATTTCAGTGATGATGAATAGTTACCTCTATTAATGTTTAGATAAGGGGAACACTAGTATTTCTTTGTCATAGATAGATTTCAGTTATTTATGCTTAATGAATATCTTTATGATGATTTCATAAAACATAGCAATTAAATCAAATTTAAATTTACATCTTGGGCTTTATAAACTCAAACGAGTACGAATGCAACCAGGATTGCAATCATTTAGCTCAATCCATTATTTAAGGGACCCAAGGCAATTAAACATTGTACACAACTCAAGCGGCTGGTTAAATTCGAAGCTATTGATAAAAGTCCAGTTTAACTGAACTTTGAATTAAATTTGGATTCAATCAAAAATTTTGAACTTAGGAACTATGGGGTCCAATATTTGATCATTCATATTTAGTATAATATAAAATTCACTGTAGTAGTCGGAAGGCCATAACCCCACTTAACATAAAATATAAAAATCAGTGTAGCAAAGAATAATAACTGGAAGTGGTTTACCATTTTAACTTCCACTCAACTAATACCTACCAGGCGTTGAAACTTATGTCCGTTTCAGACAGCATTAGGAGAAAAAACGGCAAGGAATACAAAGGGAGGAAGTTCTGGTCTTTGACCCAGATGGGTAATATGTTCATTTTTCTTCACAATTAATGCATCTCTTCGTTGAGGATCCTATGTTAGGAGAAGCAGGATTTGTAGATAACTGTCATTTATTCGACGCTTTTTAGATAAATGTGTTGCAGAAAAATAACTATTATGGTAATGTTGATAAGAATGCGTTGCAAAATAGCTATTATGGTAATGTTTACAAGGATCTGATCCTGTCCAATCTTCAATATATTCATTATACTTCGAACATATCATGAAATATATATATATTATTGAATTTCGGTTCCGTGCCGTCGCAGGTACTATTGCTTCTTCCGCAATAAATTAATAACGGTTGAGTAGGATACATCTATGATTCATCAAACATGAAATTCCGTGAGAATGAGATGACAAAGCAGACTCGCCTGTGCTCGCATTGTTATAGATTATAAATACAATCTGCGCCCGGCTACAAATTTCAGAAATCCCACTAGACTATCTTCTTTCTTTTAGGTTATTGAAGAATGGACGAGATGATAACAAGAAGATGCATTATACAATAGAAAGCATATGCAACAAAAAATAAAAAGAAAAAGAAAGCGCCTTAGTGGTGCAAAGGGTTTGGGCCACTTGGAACAAGTCTTTTATTAGCACCATAACGCTGATCAATATCACTTCCGGCCGGCTCACGGTGCAAGGGGAGGTGCCGACTGTGATGACGATGATGTTGATAGTGGCTTTTGAGAAAAGGGGTGAAGTCAAATTTGGTGGCCAACATTTTTCTGTTACTGAAAGGCTCATTCGAAATGGATACACTGTTGTTATGAATGGCACTGACACTGGAGAAGAAATTACACCGCCAAAACTGAACTAATATAACGCAAAGAGAGAGCCAAAGAATACTAGTACTCATGAAGGGCAGGGAGGGTTTCATGGTTGTTGTATAGAACATATAAAAGGGTAAAGAGAAGAGATTGCATAGAGAGAAAGCGACAAAGAAAGTTGCCTATTGATGAAGGGATAATGCAAACGAAAAGATTGATGTTTTAGGGGATGGGAAAGCTTGCAAGTTTGGCAGCTTGAGTCTTGTGGTATAGCTAGTAGTAGATGGGGGCAAGCACAAAAATAGGGGCACAAGGTTGACATGGAACTGTATATGCTTCCATGTGACTCTGGGTTTTATCCTTGTTTATTTACCTATTTGTGGAGAAAAATAGAGAGAGGCATAGTGGATGCGGAGAGGGAGCAGAATTGTGGAGCCTGCTTCTTCCAATGAAAACTCCTTTGCGTTCAAGCAACTAAGGGCCTTTAAAGCACAATTTGTCAAACCTCTAATTATATAAAGAGTATATAATTCAAACCTCTAATTATATATTCTTTATATGTTATGTAAAGTTAAGTTAAATTGGTCAAATAAAAGATTATTGAATGAGTTTATATTTGAACTTGTTATAGTTAATATTAAGTGGAGATCTATATTAATACGACTTTAAATGAAGGTTGAGTTTTATAAGGTTGTTAAAAAAAAACTACTAATGAATTTCTGTTTAACTATTTTTGAATTTTATAAATGTATAATTAATAATTTTATATAATCAATTCTTATTTAATTATTTTATAATTTATATTTTAAAATAGGAAATAAACTTAAATTATACATTCAATTACACAGTCCTACTGAATTCGACACCTTAAATTATACATTCAATTACACAGTCCTACTGAATTCGACACCCAACCCCGCTTTAAAAATTTTGTCAAATTTTCTTCTTAGAGCTCCTGATATGATTCAATTTACTTTTTGAAAAGAACATGCAAATCAATAGGTTGTGACTCGACTGGTACCATTTATCTCCGGCTCCTTGACCTCAGCGCCTCAAGTTTAACGCTTCTTAAGATAAAATATAATATTTTAATAACATAAGCCATTCAAGTATCACTGAACAACTTTGACTTTTCATTATTTAATTTGTCGTAACTTCAAGCTTGCGACAAAGATCCATCATGTTTGTGTGTGCTTGCGCTAGCTCCAATGGATTTAAACTGCCGAAAGCACCCCAAGTGAGTGGTTGTGACTTTCCCCGTCCTTCGGAAGTGAAAATGGACTTTTTCTGAAGGGCTTTAGAGTAGGTTCAACACTAACCAAATTTGTCTCAACCAATTAGCAACTCTAAGATTTGGCCTTTTTACTATCTTGCAATATTTAAATTAAAAATTACCTTCTGATTGAGTGTTATTAATAATATGGATATAATTATAAAAATACGCTTAAATTTGTCATTTTCCCGATTTAAAGAAAATGACCATTACCAACTATGTATGTATCAAAAGTCAATTGCCCTTACACACTACTATGCGGTATGCACCAAAAAGACAACTTTATCTCTGCTGCTTCTAGGGAGTTTGATTGATAAGTGGCTTTCACAAATTGAAGTAAAAGTGCACCATCCCTATAGCTATACTTTTCCATTTAAATTCTAAATTTTAGCGCTGAAGTCGTTGACAGCAACATACAAGAGAAGAAGATACTCATATTTTACATAATCCAAGAAGATAATTGATAAGTTGGGAAACCTGCTCACATGCAAACGACTTCGGACTAAAAGCACCTTTATTATTACTTTGGTATTACTTCTAATTTGGTGAGTAATTTCATAATTATAATTAAAAAAATTCCTCTAGAAACCATGCTTCCCTATAAACGTCTTGGAGAACCTTTCTTTTTCTCCTCAACTGTTTGAAGAAAGAGTTTTGCACGATGAATTGAGGCGAATGTTCACAAAAATATAATTGTAATACTCATTATTGGTGATCATTAGAAAAAACTCATTATTTCTTTGCATAAATCTTTTGTCCATATTTTATCTTAATTATAAAATTTTAATGAATATGCAAACAAATATTGAGATCGGATGTGATAAAATATTGAAGATGTTATTTATTTCATTTTTTGGTTGCTCCTATTTTTCATGGGATTCGTATTAAACACTCATTATTTTATAATCAATATTTAACTTTTAAAATAATTTTTTGACTAATGATCCAATATATTTGCAAGTTTATGAAATTGAATGTAGCAATTTATAATGTTTGAAGTATTCCAAGTCTATTGATCTCACGAGGACTATATTATTATATTTATTAATTGCAAACAACTAAATTCAATTAAAGCAAATAAAGAATTTATAAAAGATAATTGATTTATCAAACTAATGAAAACAAAATACTTAGTGAAAAGAAAACAATAGGGTAAATGCTATAGGGTTTCAGGGGTCACTTATGATGAATTCTAATTATCATGCAAGTTTGATTATTGAGGTTAAAATAATAATTAACCCAATGTATAGATGCCCTCTCTTAAGGTACACATGCATATTCAATTAAGAAATTTCAATCTTTCGCATATGCAATTATCCTTAATTAAACTCATCAAATATAGTTAATATATTTAGTTATTAAACTAGTGTAGAAAATCTCTTTCTTTAAACTTAGTATGTTTATTCTTATAATGCATAAATCATAATTATTCTCTCGATCCTTCATACAGTCTTTAAGGTTGAGTATATGGTGATAAAGAATAAATCCAATAATTAAGATTAAAAAAAATACATTCAACCAAAACGATAAAACTTATGCATTAATAATTGAAATATCCAACATAAACTACAACCTTAACTTTAGAGATTTAGCTACTCAACATAATGAAAACAAAACAAAAATAAATCAATCTTAACATCAAAGAGGTTAAAGTAGAAAAGATAAAACAAGATATCACCAACTGCAGTCAAGTTAAGGTTGATCTCCTTTAAATCCTTATTCCAATTCCAAATCCTTTTTTTATGATAAGAAACCTAAAACTAGATTAAAAATAGAAAGTGGCTATCACACAACTTCCAAACCCCATATATTGAACCCTAATAAGAGTATATATTGTTAGAGTTACATAATAGACTTTTAAGTTTGGTAAAATTACGTTTTTACATATTCTCATATTGCATGTTATGAGTCTAACAGTGGACCAGCTTTCATACCAATGTTGGTTTACTTCTAGAACTTCTTTCATAAACAAACACCAGTGCAGATCCAACACAAGCCTGTATTGGTGCCATGTTATCCAATTCTTTAATTTGCTAAAGTTTTCGACATCTTTAAGTTTGAATTGATCCGTGATGCCTTTTACAGAATTATTGTCCATCATGTTAACTTCCAATTGACTCTAGTTTCACCTTGATTAATTTACACTTAAATTTAGAATCTTGCTTTAAATATTCACCTATAAGTCAAAAAATCAAACATAAGAAACATCATATAATTATGTATAAAATATCCTATAAAGATGCTATAAACTAATGTAACCCTTATAAATATGCAAAATACTGACTTATCTAATTCCCTCATAGTTAACTCATTGCTTGTCCTTAAGAAATTGATAACAAGAAACCTTGACTAACTGGAAACAACTAATTAAAATAAGGAACAAATCCACTTTTATAGGTGTACAATGACGTTTATCTTATGTTATGAGCCTTTAAACCACTAGATGTCCCTAGAAGAGGATTTATTATAATGATATCTACAAATATTAACCTACACACATTAGCTAACTTAATAACATAAGATATACATATTTAAGCCTTCAATTGAATTGCAATACTTTAACACATAATATTTATTAGGTAAATCACTATATAAATAAGGTAATGAAATACTATACCTCCATCTTAAAGCTCAAATAATTCAATTTAAAATTTTCCTCATAAGGTATCACTCATTTACATAAGTGTTTAAGATTTTAGGCAAGGTACACTCATCATCTTTTTATGATATTGGACTTACCATATGCTTAAAAGCATCTAATCTCCATTATTCAAATAGACATATACAAGCAAAATCGAAAGGACTTTGAATTGGTTGTAATGAGCCAATAGTATAAGTAGGTTAACGTAGGAAGGAAATAGGGAATAAAAAATATTCATAATTGGTAGAGCAAGAGCAAGTAAATCTAGAGAAATATCACTACATTACTCCACTAAATCCTCATATCTTTATACAACCCCCCTTTTCTTTATTCTTTCCAAATGTTAGAATATTATGCCGATCGATTTTCAACAATTTTCTCATTTTATATTTTAGTTAAATTGGCATATAATTCTTCTTTTAAATTGTCTTTTTCATACATATCACCATATCTTTGGCACCTATTCCTTTGCATACCATCCATAAAATTATCAAATTACAAGTAAAAACCTTACTAATCATGAATTAGGGAGCAATTGCATTTTTTTAGGCTAAATGTTCTTTGAGAAAAAGGTTACAAAGAAAAAGGCTAAAATTTTGTAATAGGATCGAAAGGATTCACTAATAGCTCCATGTATAGAAGGTAGGCAATTTGGCTCAAATAAAAATTTAAATTTCCTTTATTATTTTAATGATCATACATATCTTATAGAACTTTGAAGAGATGAAATGTAAGTTTTAGAAATTCAAAATCAAAGAAGACATCCACATTCGAAAGAAAATATTTTTCCTGAAAGATTAATTTCTCATAGGATACTCAAGTCAAGTCAAAGCATCATCAACTAATGAATTTGATTTTTTAGCATTCATAAAGTTAAATTCACATAATAACCATTTGATATATTTTGCAACTAAATTTAAACAACTAATCTTAATTAATAATTATGAATAAACTTATACTATTAACTTAAAATAACTAATAGGGTTTTAAATACAGAAAAAGAAAGTAAAAATTTAAACTTAAAAAACAAAAAACATATAAAAATGTTAGTTATATCATATAAACTATTGAAAAAGAAAAGAAAACTATATTTTCAAGAATTCATGCCCACAAACATGACATTATCTTTAATATTTAACAAGATAATGAAACCAATAGAGTATAACTTGAGGAGCTTTATGAATGAGTACACAATTTACATAATGGAAAACTCTCCCTCCCCAAAATGCCCTCATCTTATCCTTCTTAATCCAGACCAGCTATGGCTCCCTTAAACCTTCATTCCTCACTATTGTTTTTCTATCACTGTCCTCCTCTCAATGTGTTGCCTCTTTCTTTTTTGCTCTTTAACCTTCCTATATCCACCATCCTATTGCTTTTTGATTCTTGCTCAAATATTCATCCTACTCTACTCATCTTAAGGTCATTTTAGACATCAACTTACTCCCATCAATTCTCACCTTAAACCCTTTCCTTTTTAGTACTATTTTTCCAAACTTTCCCCTAATAAAGTTGCTTCCTTTCTATGGCATGGAAAAACCTATTAACAAGGCCTACATGAATCCAGAGAAATCTAATTAGATGGACCTTTCCACCCCTGCCTCCTGCAAGGGGTAATGCAAGCTCATCAAGCACCTCAGTTTAGGGTAAACCTGCTACTTCAAAGATGTAACATCCCGTCCCCATATTACGGGTTAGGACTCGAAATTTGAGTACTTGTGAGCTCAAAGAGAAAGTAAGACAATGCATTTTCTCTACTCAGGCATCATACTAGCATATATGCACATAAATACTAAATGTTTCTTCATAAAAGTGGTTCATGCATTCATGAACAGATTCCAGGTATTAGTGATATGAAATATGATTTTATTGAAAATGAGGAGTAGAAGGAATAGAATGAGTGAGCTTGGCATGAGTGGTGATAAGGAAAGACTTAGAAATAAGTTTAGAAGTGATCTGGAAATGTTGACTGAGTATGCTTCAGTCTTTTAGCCACAACGTTTTCTCTAGTTATCCAAACGAGATGATTCTTAACTTGGATTAAACTAGAGATATATGGCTACATTTCGTATGAAGGAATTTAATTTCGATTCTGTCTCAAAGAGTCTCAAAAGTTGTTATGAAGTTAAGATTTGAGTGTTGTACAGTGGAGTAGGAATGAAAAATTCATCTTTGGACACTTAGGGGCAACATTGGGAGTTATATAAATATATTCGAGCCAAGTTGCCTTCTGGAAAGTTATAGATATTTCTTCTATCTTTCCAACGGTATATAGTATGAAAAATTTGGATATTGGAGTCAAAAGTTATGACTCTTATAAGTGGATACGTTCAGGAGTGGAAAAATGAGACGGAAGCAAATATGAGACGAAAAGAAGTGAGACGCAAAAATGTGAAGGGAAGAAAAGCAGACGATAGGAAATGAGACGGAAGGAAAGCAGACGATAGGAAATGAGACGGAAGGAAAGCAGACGAAGAAAATGAGACTGAAAAAAAGCAGACGATAGAAAAGCAGACGGAAGAAATGAGACGAAAGAAGTAAGATGAAGTCATTGTTCATTCGTATCGTCTGTCCTACTGTTCCTTCACTTCATCTTAGTTACTGTTCATCTAAGACGAAGTTATCATCTGATTACTGTTCATTCCACTTCGTCTTAGTTACTGTTCATCTAAGACGAAGTTATTGCTTATTCGATTTGTCTGACTTTTGTTCACTCTCCTTCGTCTTAGTTTCTGCTCCTCTAAGACGAAGCACTCCGTCTCAACACTCTTCACTCTCCTTCGTCTTAGTTTCTGTTTATCTAAGACGAAGCACTCTGTCTCAGTATTGTTCATTCCACTTCGTCTTAGTTACTGTTCATCTAAGACGAAGCGAAAGTGAGACGAAGTTACTGTTCATCGTCTGACTTCTGTTCTATTTCGACCCCTCAGAAGAACTGATTTGCTTTCAATATCTTCATGAGAGTTGT